>JAJJMC010011347.1:0-107542 GCA_023531435.1 Papaver californicum | reverse complement strand
CCTTATCGGTTAAGAAAGGTTCCTAGGGTTATCTAATCCTATAAATAGCAAAGAATAACAAGAAACAAATCATCTAGAGCAGCCGGAAAAATTTCTAGGAAGAAGAAAAAATTTATGTTGGTGTGAAGAACAGGAAGAACAAAAGGCTCCAGAGAACAGTCGTTGATTCTGTTACGTATTCTTTCAAAATTCTGAAGCGGCTAGAGTCCGTTCTTTTCTCTTTTGTCTTATTTTCTCTTCAGCCACACACTCTGTAACGCTTATAAGCGTATCGGTTCTTCTGTGTTACCTTTATTTCATCATTGTAAACACTTTTTGAGTTATGAAAAACTATTTTGAGAGTGTTTCTAACATGATGATCTAATCACCATCACTGGGGCGACGGAGGAAGCTATTTTTTTCAATAATAAAGTGGTAATTCTTATTTTATTTATTTTTTGCAATTATTTTATTATTATTTGCTTCGAATTAAAATTGGAAAAAATGGTTTTTATCAATTAGTTGTGTTCTCTTTTGATGAGTCATGCTGAGCTTGGAGCTTTTGATGTCTCATGCTTTCGATTTACAACTATTATTTTGAAAACCTAACTTTGGCAAAATTTTGGATAAACTGAATATACGAGTTGCGAGATTTTTATTACTTGAAAAATTGGTTAATGGTGGAATCCTTAGTCTCAGTCCTTCCCATAATTTGAAATCAATTTTATTTTAATCTATTTTATTTTTAGTTATTAAAAATTAGGTTTAAAAATCGAATCTTTACAAGTCTGAGCATCGAACCTTTTACCACTATTTAAAAATTACATCAGTAGGTGGAGGGAACAACCTTGTTATCGTGTATCCATGGGTGCCCCAGTATCATATGGTATTCGAGCTCTTTCGCAATGGCATGGAACTTCACCTTGGATACTATAGGACCAACTTGTAAATTTAAATAAACATGGACAAAGGAATTAGTGCGGGTACCTTCAAAATCCTTCATCACTATGGAAGATGCTCATGTGTCGATAAGGTACCTCTTAGATTCGGTTTCCTTGACATAAGCAGTGATATACAAGGCTCGATTGTGACCTTTTTCATCCATCATGTCTTCCTCGATGAAGGTGACGTTATTTATAATCGGGTTGTCTGATATGGTTATTTCTATTTCCATCGGAGAAGGCATCAGGTGTGTGTTTACGGATATACGGTTGAGGGCAGCAAAGGTGTCGACACGTTGATCCTTGGAAAAGTGAAGAAGCTCGCACAATCTTTTAATTAGAAATATGGCTTCATGGTTCACGGGTTTTTCTGTAGTGGTGAAACTCCCAATTTTGTGAGGTGGGGAATCACCAGTCGAGAAATATATCCCTGGTTCTGTGGAGCCTGGGCCTCGTTCGAAAGCACTACGACATCCTACTTCTTCTATTAGTTGGACAAGGAAAGAGAACAGACCACCTACCGTATCTTCCAGTCTTGCTAGAATTCTTGCTTGAGATTCTTGTCTACGTATCAACTCAGCCAGGGTGATTGGGGTTTCGACCACTTTGCTAGTATCGTTGGTGAGACATGGGTTGGTGATACCATTGACTGATGAAGAGGGGTTATGTGTATTTCCATTGATATTGGCAGGGGAAATGTTAGAATTGGCGGTAATTGAATCTGACCTAAGACCAACCATTTTTTTTAGGTAATTGAAGAATTGATTTTTGGATAGTTGAAGAATTGGATTCGTGACCGAGAGATTGATCTCCCAATGTGGTCGCCAATTGTTAGTACCTAAAAATTGATTCTAGGAAAAACAATGTACTGTAGAAGTACTTTATTTAGATTCGGAAATCAAAATCTTACAGGGAAAGCCTAAACCACGATAGTATCCGTTTCGCCCTACTTCGGTCACAAGGAGAGAAAATGGGTTGATCTTAGGGGAGGGAAACAAAGAAAGTTGAAGGAATTTTTGTGTTGAATTATGTGTAGAGATGTTGAACTTTGAGAAAATAACAGAGCTTGAGAGAATGATAAGCTTGTTCTGTTTTTGAAATGGGCTAAGTAGCCTATTTATAATAGTTTGTAAAACACGTTTTCCTTGTAAAGCAGTGGAGGTAGTGGAGAGATGGAGAATGTGGGGATAATGGTGTAACTGCCTATAATGTCTTGGGAACTTTCTGGAAGACCATTACTCAATTACTCCATTAACCGCTTCAGCCTTACCACTAATTTGTAACTTTCTCATCATGGGGTGTTGCCACGCCGCATGTTGCTCTTACCACCAGACTAAAACCCCATGAATAATCCCCCCATTTAACATGTTTTGATTTATCGTAAGAGTTAGTAGATTTGGCATGGATAGCAGAGTGCTAACACTAGCCATGGTGTTGCTAGCAAGGCCTAGCAAAGTTAGCGCTGCTAGCAAAGAGTTAAGGAGGCTAAAAAGGCTAACTAGGTGTTAGCTATCCATGGCGCAAAAAAAAGAGAGTGCTACCAATAGCGCTAGCGAGGAAGAGTGCTAGCAATGGTGATAGCGAGGAAGAGCCGACAAGGGATGCTAGCATAGGCTGGCAGCTAAGTAGTTAGTACTGGTGCTAGCGTATTTCTTCCATAGTGCTAGTTATTGGCCATTGGTGTTGGCGTATTGGTTTTGTAGGCTTTATTGTCCCTTTTTCTGGCCTTTTGGCACATATGTGTGTTACTCATTGATGTTCGGAGCGTGGCTAGGGATTGCTAAGGCTGGTAATTTCTAGTGCCATGATTATTGCCTATGCACCATTAGCTTTGGCATTCATTAATGTTGCGGCCATATTTATGGCTTGTTCATGGTTTGTCAATTGTATGAGTTTTAATGTTAGCATTTATGCTCAACTTTATGCAGTGCATACAAAACATATTCAAGAGATTTAGTCGTGGAAGTTTGCAACTTGAAATAATGCTTGATGGGACTCTGCAATTTAGATGGTATGCATCTAAGTAGTATTTTACTCATATATGGCACAACCTCTATTCTGAATGTTCGCAATTTTGTATAATCAGTATATTTTGTTTTATACAAATAGTTCGCATAAATGCACATGAAATAACGAGGATTTAGTTGAGTATATCTTTAAAATTTATATGGTGCATATATATGTAAAAGAGCTACAAGGATAATTTATCCAGGAGATGAATATCCCTTCTCGATTTTTTGCAGAATGTAGGATAGGAGTAGTATTCATAGTTCTGATTCTATGTCAGGAAACTATGCATTTTTATTTCGTGCTTCTGCAGCGAGGCAAAAATAATTTGAAAATTTTCTCCCGTTTAAAAAACCCACCATCAACAACTTGTTATTTAACGCATTCAGTATCCAAAAGAACAAGTCAACACCCATATACCCGCAAAGCAACGGACAAGCAGAAGAAACCAACAGACAATTACGCTCAATTTGAAAAAGACTTTGGATGAGCACGAGAAGAATTGGTGCAAACAATTGCACAATGTCTTATAGGCCTACCGTACAACAAGGAGAGAAGGTACAAAAGAATCACTTTTTATGCTAACATATGGAACGGGGCGGTCATCCCAATGGAAATCATCATCCCAATAACAAAGACAGAAACGTGGGAGGAGAATTTAACTTCAGACTTGATTCTATCCAAGCTTGATGACCTGGAGGAACGAAAAGAAGTGGCACTACAAAGGATAGTCAATTATCAACGGAAACTAGCAAGAGAGTACAACAAAAGAGTCAATGAATACAACTTTTCAAAAGGAAAGTATGTGATGCACCCCATTCCAAAGTATCAAAAGGTTCAGGCTTGGGGAAAATTAGGTCCAACGTGGGACGGCCCTTATACAATTCAAAGCATTGCAGTAAAAAGGTCATATTACCTTAAAAATATGAAGGGTGAAATTTTGCAACGTCCCTGGAGTGAAAAATTCCTCAAAAAACATCATCCATAATAAAGTAGGGACGAAAGTTGTGTAAGAAGTTTTAGAAGAAGAAAGGCCTGAAGCGTATTCTTTTATATCGCTAGAAGAAATATTGTTGGTATTGAAAAAAATTCTTTCCTAAAAATTGAAAGGCACAAAATTGTGTAAATATAAAATAGATGTGAGATAAGCACACTAAGCAGGTGCCGCTATGAGTACCGCACAAGTAAAATAATAATCTTGAGTAGTCTAAGGAATGTTCATGTGAAAAATATAAAGAAGGGCACTCAGATCGAAGTAAACAGCTTTATTGTTAGGGTTAATTGACGTTTGGTACTTGGATTTTGTCCAACATTAGTGTTTGGTCTAACTTTTATCCAACTTAGGGTTTGGTATCTAGACTTGACGTTGACCCGTGTTGACTAAGTTAAATCTTGACTTCTGTTATAGTAATTATAAATGAAATATATTTTTTTTAAAAGCAATTTTATAACGTTGTTAACGGTGTCGTTAACACAAAAGTTACTTAGAAACTCACATGCTTACCTTGAAAAAATCGAAGAACATCTCTCCCAAATTAAAGAATCCTATAATACTAGTTTTAATCAAATTAAGCAATTGAAATTCTAAAAACAAATGAATGGCATATTTATCAAGAAGAAAAAAAACAGAGAACATAAAATTGATACAGAGAAATTTCAGAAATTGTCAATCTATCAAACTTGAAACTTGATTCACCATCATTCAATCTCTTCATTGGGTTTCCTGTACTGTATGTATCATACTCTTTTTTATTCATATCAACAGAGAACATCAAATTTATAGATAAGTGTACATAATCCATGAACTCAATGAGGAAATCTCTGAATCCCAAACGTGGGTTCCGTTTATCATATTTTAATCCCATGGATATCTGCACTCAAAGTCCTAAAACCTTCATCTCCAAAACCAAATCCACCCCCAACAGAATTTCTTACTTCTTTTGAAGAACAAAAATCACCGAGAAGAACAAAACCAAAATTTACTTCTCATGATTTAGCCGTTAGCAAAAGCAGGAAATAAAAAGACCCACAAAGAGCTTTAGAAATTTTCAATAAGACATAAAAACAAAGAGGCTTCAATGAATCATACACAATCTTGCTCAATGCAAATTTAGCTCGACAATCTTCCAACATGATAAAAATAACATCAGGTCGACTCAAAATATCCATAAACACCCAATTGTACGATCAATTTTAGAAATTTCCCATTTTCATACCAAAATCTCTAAAAATTTAAACCAAGCATAAACCTAATTTAATACTTTGTTCTTACATATTTTTCTGAGAAAGAGAAGCATAATTAAAGAAGATGTTAATCTGAGAAAATTTGGGTTTGTATAACCACCTAACACGATGTGGGTCAAACTAGGGTTTCAAGTAGATTCCTTATATAAGGATACTGAAACAAAAATCTAAAACCAACCTAAATCTTTTGTGAAGAAGTAGAAGATAAAATAGAAAGAAAAAAAGAGAAGCTGAACGAGGAAAAAAAGAGGTTTGATCAAAAGTCTATGATGATGATTTTGGTATATGAAAAGCTGGAAGAGAAGATCGATATTTTTAATGGCGGACAAATTTTGCTTCTGCTGATGTTTTTAAGGTCGAAAGTCAAAAGAAGATAAAATAAACGAATTTTATAATCTTAGCCATTTGTTTTTAAGATGATTAGAGATCTAATATGAACCGTCCATATGTATGATGGGGTAAGGACATGGTTAGTCATAGTTACTAAAGTAAAAGATATTTTAGTATTTACCTATCTAATTGACTGAAAGTTTAACTTAGCAGAGTCAACGCAGGTCAACGTCAAGTCCAGGTACCAAACCCTAAATTGGACAAAAATTAGACCAAACACTAAAATTGGATAAAATGTGTACCAAACGTCAATTAACCTTTATCGCTTCCCACGAGGAGGAGCATACATCTATAAGTTACGCTTCCCGGACTGAGATCGACAACTCATTACCTGAACCCCTCTGATCAAGGGTAAAAGCTATGTTGAATATATATCACTTATTCCATAAAAATGAATGAGGAAAGGCCATGTGACAGTGGTCAAGTCCATCCAGGCTCAAGCAAAACAGTTCAAACATGAACACAAAACTTAAAATAAAAATAAAATTATATTCAGTCAATTTGGGGTTACAAATGAAGGCAGTTAAACTCTTGCAATCACGCAAGATGAACAAAAAAAAAAGATAATAAAAATAACCCCAAGAAAACATAATATTTAAAAATATAATGCACAACAAGTTTTCGACAAAAAGGATCGTACACTTGAGCCACAAAATAAAATAAAATCCAGAACAATTACTCTTCAGCAGAAACAATGGGGAGCTTGAGACCGGGAACTTGACCCTCTACCTTGCGAAAAAAAACGTTAACCTGTTCCACCATTGAGGCCTTGTAGAAATTCTTCAGTTCCTCGTCGCGAGTTGTCAAGGAAACATCGGAGGACCTATGCAACTCTTCTAGCTTATTATTCAACAATTGATTCTGAGACTCAAACTCCTTAGCACGAGAGTCATGAGTCTCCGCTAAACGAAGATTGCAAGCAGACAGTTCACTCTGCTTCTTGGTTTCTGCTTTAAGCTCAACCGCCTCAACTTCAATATTGTTAATCTTCCCATTTAAACCTTATATGCGGTCCTCAAGCTCTATATAAATTTTAAAAAAGGATCAGTGTTGATCATATGATAAGAAAAGAAAATAACATACATATATGGCACTCAATGCAAGCTACCTTCCGCATAGGAAAGAGATTTCTCTATGGCATGAGTCAATTCCTCTCTCTCAGCATCAACACGGATAAAATCCTCAGATAAAAGGCCATGGTGAAGTTTAAATTGATCTTTTTCTGAACGTAAAGATGTGTTCTCAGAAGAAAGACATTGGAAATTTTCTTCAAGGATATCCATCTTGCAGCAAAGAGCAGCATAACCAGATTTCTTAAAGGCGGTCTCACCTACGCATCATTTAAACCCTTGCGAGTATGGGAAAGTTCATTCCTAAGGTTAATAATGTCCATTTGCAATTGAGCACACTCCGCAGCCTTAGACTTATTTAAATCAACAAGTAAAGAAAACTGCGAAGGAGCATGGGCTAGACGTTTCTCATAATCATCAATAACATTCTTATGATTGGAGATAGTTTCATTTTTCAATGAATCATGGGCTCGTAGTCTTTACGTGCATGCATCTACTTATTGAGAAAGTCATTCCTCTCTTCCAAAAGTTCACGGACTTGAGAAGTCAACAATTCTGCCTTAGCTATGGATTGACTCAGCTCAAGGGGAAAATTCTCACTATCTTTTTGAGCATGCCAAAGGTATCACACTCACTTAAGGCGAAAATTATCTCTACGGAGACACAATACCTCCTCAGACTCAACGGTTCCTAGGATGAAGCAGGAACTCATAATAAAAGAGGAGTTGGGAGCGACAATTAGAGAAAGAGGAATAAAGGTTCCAACGAACCTGAAACCTTAGAACACTCAGCTGCATAGGCAGTATCCGCATCCTTGTCAACATTGACAACAGTTAAGCGCACTTGCTCTAATTGGTTACGTTCATGCAGCGCAGCATCACGGGCCTCCTCAGCGCAAATCAAAGTTTTCTTGCTCTCACTCAATTGATGTAGAACTTCTTCAATCTTGCTAGTCTACCCAAGGTTCTCAATTTTCTTCTTCATCCCATCCAACTAGATATTCACTAAGTCACGATTAATATGGGCTTGTTCAAGAAGGAGAGCAAATTTAGCGGCCTTCACACGGTACATTTTAAAAAGACAATAGCAATACTCTTACTGCTGCGCCATCTGGAGATAAAAAAAAGATTAAAATAAGAAACACAAATACCAGAAAATACATGAACTGGGGCAAGAAGTTCGAATGACCATCAACGAACGATTGCATGGTCTTAACATCAGCATCAGGAACTTGAGCGCAATATAGAGTTGCACTATAGCAAAATTGGTTGAAATGCAGATAAGGAGCTCTTTGAAAATTTGTTTGCTGAAACTGGTGATAAGCCGTGTCAGCAACGAAATTTTGACCCGGAAGAGGAGAACCGGGGAAGGGAAGGTTGACCTCGTTCAAAACCCACTCCATGATAGATTCATCATAGGAATGGACATCGAAATCCAAATGTTCTAAGGGAGATTTCCCCTTATCAGCAAAGTAGGAACAAACACAGTTGCTTGACCGCGAAACGTATCTGAGATAACCATGGATTTGGTATCAGCATTAGCGCAAGGATGTGCACATGCAGAGATACTCATCACTTCAGTCATAATTGCGGAGTTAGGAGGCGGAGCGGAAACATTTGCTTGCAGAAACCCAGTAGACACACTCATCTCTGGTGGAGTTATGTTCGCCACTATTTATGCAAAGAAACTTTCACCACAGAATCTAGATGACTAGCAGTTCTAGATGATGGGGCATTTAACCATGCTTCGACCCCAGCGCTATTAACAGGAGAAAATTTTCTCTACTTCAGTCGCACTTTAAGAGGTGAAAGTGGAGGTAGTTGAGTTCGCTTTGTAGAAGCAGTGGACCTTGGTACCCTGGTAGAAGCAAACACCTTGTAAAATGAGAATGATTCTAAACTAATCTTAAACTGAAGATCGGAATGATTTCTAGACTCATTGGATGTGCTACCACGCTCACCCAAAACTTTTCCAGCTCTTTGATTCACTTTTACAACAGCAGTAGAGGGAGAAATTAAATCCTTATTTGAAGGAAAAGATTGCACAACTTGTGAAGGGTTAACAAATCCCTCACTGATACCACCTGCCCCAACAGCAATACCAGCACGCTTCGGCAGTGTTAATATCATCTTTCTCAATAGTACTCTTTCCACGACCAGTATTTCCTTGGCAAAATTAACCACCACCAGCCTTATCATCATCATAGACATCGCTGGACTCTTTGCCATCAACATCTTTTCTTTCTTGATTTTCTTCAGTAGTCTGAGGGACTAGACCCTGCGAACTAAAGCGGTGTCTTCCACCTCTTTCTCAACTCTCCTAGGAGAGGAGTTAATAGGCTTGGTAGACCCCTTGCGTCTTTTTGAGGTCTACATTAGTAAGCGCTTGAACAAGTAAGCGTTGGGGGAACTAAAAGAATAATGTGTAGAAAAACTAAAAACAATAACTTACTTCTTCAAGCACAGGTTCAGAGCCTCGTTCAAGAGATACCGCATGACCCTCCTATTGCGTAAAAATATGTATAGTTAAAAATATATACATGAAAAAATGAAACAGTCTTGCATAGTCAAGCGGAAGAAAGATTTACTCACATCTAAGCACCCAAATATGTTAAAGTGTCATGACTCATATCCATCATATTTTGAAGGTAGGTAAGTACATGGAACATTAGGAGCGAACCAGCCTCTAAACCAAGGTCCCTTTATCCTTAGAACTGTACGGTAGAAACGGAAATCATGATCGAGACGTAGTCTATCCTCGTCTTATAAAGGCACTTCAGTTCTAGTGATGCGGTCATAGACTCTCTCCAGCTTACTCTTGTCAATATCAGTCAAAAGACGTACTCCACCTTTGTTTTTCTCAGCTGCGCCTAAAAGAAGACGACGAGGACCGCAACTTCAGGGAAAACATTTAGTCTTATTTATGTAATCAGCATATGTAGCATTAAAGTTTTCGGGAGTATAATCCTTAGGATTGAAATAAGCATTGGTTCTTCCTTTGCTACGAAGTCAGCTTTCGTTCAAAATTTGCCATCAATTGCCCGTGTTCTGAGCAACGTGATGAACTTGAGTCTTCTTATCCTTGGTAAATTTTACCTTTGTTGGCAAAGACGTCAAGAAAAAAAGAATCCTTCTTACTATAGAGTGGAAGGACTAAACCCGCAACCAATTGTACAATAGTGACAATAAAGTTCGTGTCGTCAAAATAAAATTGACGAACCATCTCCCCCGTCAAAGCATCACCTTGAAAGAAATCTACTTCAAAACCCCCCAAATGAAAAGAGGATTTAATTTCCTCTAGGGTCCAGTCACGGTAACTATAAATTTCACCCATTTGAACCCTGCTCGTCGGGATTAAAAGAAATGGAGGTAATTGTAAAAGCAAGGGGCGGGCAGACTCATCAACATTTGCAGTATATGACTGCTTTGGGCTTCGTTGCATCTCAGGAGACGGAGTGGCACTAACATTCATCTCCGAGGAGGGAGATTGGTCTGGATGGGGCCTGGGTCTGTTGTTATCCAACTGATAACGGCTAGACTTACTTTTAGATTGAGAAGCGCGTTTAGGATCATCTCTATGATGAGAACGTCTCAGAGACCTCATAACATCTGCTAATGCGAAGAAGATTAAAGGTATGAATTAAATACTATCAGTAAAACACGTGTTACGAATGCAGAGTTCAAAGGTCAACAAGACCATTTTTGACAGTGAAAATACAAAAACAGAGAAAGAAGTTTCTCACTGTAGTGTTAAAGATCAAAAAGGGGGGGGGAATAAAAAAGCTCGAAGAACATCATTTCATGACCATGTTAATGGAAAAGATCGTGACAAACACAAAAAGCATGATAACTTATAAGCATGAAAACAATAACTAGATACACAAATCACAAATCATAAATCATGCGAAGCAAATGAGAAGTATAGTTTTATTATCAACAAATCAAGACTAAACAGGAAAATCGACGGGAATAAAGAATGAACTGAAGCATGATTTTCTCATCCAAAGGCAAGCAACAAACCATAAAAAAAAAAATAGATAACTTACCTCAGAAAAGAAGCGGCTTTAATTGCAAAGCTAAAAGATCAGAAGATCAAGTAATGATGAGCAGTAAAGATGAGCAATATCAATGAAGATGAAGAGACTAAGAAAAAAACAGGGTCTCAGAGAAGAAGAAGAGAAAAAATAAATGTTTATTCTCTTTCCAAGATCCTCCATTTACAAAGGGGGTATCCAAGGGTCAGTAAGTCATAGATCCTAGGAAAAGTAATTGTACAAAAGAAAATGGGTCGATTCGTGGGGAAAATGCTAAAAGCAGGTAAACGTGGTTATTTTTCTTCCATCCTACTTTGATGGTATGAGAAAGAAAAAGGGCAGACCCTGAATACAAATATTATGTTGGACACATGACACCATCTGGAGCCATGATCTACCATGCTGCAAACAAGAAGCATATAATCAAGAGAAATGTAGTAAATCACTACCCGGGTTTTCTTTATCACATCTCGGGGAGAAAACGTAGAAGATACACAAATGAACTGTTGACGTGACTGAGACGTAGCCTGAGTTAGACATGTCATACGCGTGGTTGGATTCCACTCAACATTTAATGCTTGCACAAAAAAGTAGAGACAGGTGCAGGATCCTGAGCGCACGAGATCCTTGATAGGATCGCAACGGGCACATAAAAATGACCTATCAATCAGCTCCGCTGTGAGGAATAGCTGACCAGTAAATTTTTTATAAATACCCGACTTCTTCTCAAGAGAAGGCGTTGAGCAATTTTCGAAGCTAAGAGAAAAAAAAGTCCCAGACCAAGTTTAATTATCTCACTTCTCTTGTAGTCATTCAGTTCTCATTTGTAAATCATAAAATTATATCTAATAATTTTAATTTTAAACTCCTTACTTCGTGGATGTAAACATAAACTAAATCATGTAAATTTATTGTGTTTAAGTGTGTTATTTATTTAATTCCTTTACTTTGCTCTGCTTTTAGTTATATTTCATTGTTGCGCTTGCTCACTCATGCTATATGAGCACCGTAATCTGCTCAACTTACTCAAGCGTAGTATCTGAAGTTTTATGATTATATATTTTTATTTGACTTGAGCATCGTATTTTTAAACCACGTATATTATAGAAAAAATAGTAGTTATAGTAATATACCACGCGACACCAGCTACTCCAATTCGCTCACTGAAATTGAATTAAACTGCTCACAACAAAGACTCATAGTAGGAAAGGAAGGAAAATCTTCCATTTTAACAAATTAAGCATGATGAAACCTTTCCTCAACAACAACCTGAAAACGGAAGAGATTGATGTCATTGACCATGTAGAGAGACAAATTCACGTGGATGTCTCTTTAATAAAATCCATTAATTCAGGATGGGATTTGCATGACAGAAGTGGGGGAGATAGTGAAGGAAAGCTTATTAATCGGAGATGGCAGACAAGAAGGTAACACGAGTTGACTCCTGTAAATTAAGGGTTTTGTTGGGGAGTTGAAATTTGAAAGTCGTTACCATTTATATGCAACCCACTCACCGCTCACCACTCACCACTTTCCACTCAATCGTAACTACTATCACTACTTTTCATTTTGTCGATCGGAATTATATGGATTATTCGATTGTACTTCATGTAACCACACTTTAGATTTACTTAATTACATGTATTTTGTTTTTCTATAGCCTATCCACAACACTTTTGCTTTTTACATATGATCATATATATGAAGTATGAACGTGTTCAGCTGAGCATGCGTGTCCTAGCTAAAATCAGCAATGACTTCTTTTTTCTTTTGAATATAGAATAGCCAATGAATTAGAAGTATGCATGTGTTTGGAGACTACGATTCTTTTTAAACACTAATTTTGAGATGATTGAGGCTTGAGGAGTGCCTGACCAATGAGCGGAATGACCGTATATAGCAGAAGCTAACTTAAATTTTTTAACTGCTCCTTTATAGTCAGGTCAGGTCGTGTATGGGTAGTCATATAGAAGATCATTTAAAGGAAACTACTTAGTGTCTAGAATTTCTGATCAATCAACAATCAATCCGTGGTTAAACTATGTTGGTAGACTTTGTTTGTCATTCCACATATTTTCGCATAATGAAAATAAAGGTGGCAAAACAAATTGTGTTTCGAATTTTGATAGTCAACTTATCCAAAAGGCAAGGCATGAAACTCAGCTGTCGGGAAGGTAATGCATCAATCCCTATCACCACCATTAGGACACTTAACCATCAAACAACAATTCATGGATCGCAACCAGCCACCATCTTCTTCGCCGTGCATTTTTCGTGGGGTAATGATCATGGCAATCCAAAAGAAAACCTGAAAGCAAGTTTCTACAAATTTTGCTTCAATTTGTCCTTTGGTTCTGTCAAGAGGTTATTATTCTTCATCTTCTTTTCTTTCTTTTTTGTGTGGTAAGAGAGGTTATTAAAGACTACTTAAGCGATGGTACCCACAAAATGACTAATTGCAGATTTTAGTACCTAATAATCCAAATATTAAGGGATGATATCTGAAACTTCCGTTGATTGCCTAGTCAACACGTTGACTGTCTAGTGATATGGAGTTGTGCATCACTTAAGTTTCCTTTGTCAACATTGTTGGAACTTGTAAAAATGAGACTAGTAGTACTGGAAAATAATCAACTGAAATTAAAAGTATAATTTGATATATAAGGACAGAATCATCTGTTCAGTAAATTATTCTTAACATAATAATTTATGGATACAGTTTAAGAATAAGGGATGTTATACCTCAACAACGAAGATGTGTCCAGGATAGAACTACCTGCTATAGAATGTATAAACACAATAAAATCTACCGACTCTCTAAACTTATCAACAAGGATTAGAAAAGAAAATAAACAAATAAAGCATACAACAAAACGAGAAGAGGGGAAAAGAACGATGAATAGTAGTCTACTCTGGAATGATTTGCAGATGAGAAATTCGTTTTCTTTTATAGGAAAAAAGAAGAGGTGAAATTAACGCATAATTAAGTGTGAAACTATGATGGATAATCTCTACATAAAATAGTCATAAAACGGGAAGAAATAATGTCATCATTCATGCACATAATAACGTCAAAAATTATTTTTGGTAACAAAAATTTCTTCCCAGGTAATGACCCCTATTAAATCCAAAATATTAAGACCAAATATAAATTGATTTTATTTTTTTCTAGAAATACAAAACTCAAAACTATTTTGTCTCAAAAGATAGATTTTGTATAAACCTATTACCACTCCTAAGCCCAAGCCCTAGCCCGGCCTGATGCGACGAGGCGTACGTGCTTCGGTGCAAAGTACCGTGCATGTGTGAATGTCATACTAGCCTTTTTTCTATGTCCTTCATATCATACAAAAGTGTACTGACCCAAGTGTTGAAGGTGGATTTGTAAAATCGCCTCTACCCGGCAGTAGAAACATAGAAGTTTTAAAATTTTAAAATCTATGTTTTTATTATATATTTCGCAAGAGAATTGAGAATACAGACTCTATTAATAGCTACGGATATTCCATACTGATTTTGTAGCCTCCCTAATATATATATATATATATATTTGTATAATATTAGAGTCTCACCCGACTGAACTTTTAATATTTCACTTATATATATATATACAATATTTGTACTGTATAAATCAGTACCTACTTTTGTATTAGATACTCATTTTATTGAGACATCATAATACTATTGGTGTTTTTTACAATACTTCCCAGAGGTTCTCTGATTATACAGAATATACATTCAGAACTCGCTATTGTGTTATTCATATTCCTTTACCCTGTTCTCGAATGAATATAACGCTTCTAGATAGATTGCCTACTAGTATATAGAGATACTTGCAATATTTTAATGCTATATTCCAAAGATGAATTCCAAGAAATTACCATAAATTTATTAAAATAAATCATTAAATTTACTGTGAATATTAGTCTTTTCAGACATATGGACTGACACCGGATGGCCCCAAGAAAATAATGCGGGTGTACATGACAAACCACGCTAGAAGGAGGAAGGCAGA
Organism: Papaver californicum; assembly: GCA_023531435.1. Classification (NCBI taxonomy): domain Eukaryota; kingdom Viridiplantae; phylum Streptophyta; class Magnoliopsida; order Ranunculales; family Papaveraceae; genus Papaver; species Papaver californicum. Next base: position 92,863 of record JAJJMC010011347.1, on the reverse strand, counting down.
AAAAACAAACCAAAAAAAAAAAAAAGGAAAACCCATGACGGCACCGGCAAGCGTCGGTCCCCCTTTACTTCTTTTTTTATTTTATTAGTTTACTTTATTTGTTTGTTTCTTTTTTTTTTGGTGTCTTCTAATTTTTGTGGGATTGTCCTTCTACCTAGATCTTTCTGCCTAATTCTACCTAGTTTAATTTTTAGAATCTTACAATTCACGATTCGACTGGTATAATTCGAGCTAACATTCAGAAAATCGGTTCGATTCTATCCGATTCTTGATCTTAGACCATATTTTAAGTTTGGCCATTCAATTTATAACCTTTAAATCTAATTTATTAAAGGTTCCTAAATAATCAAACCATTATACTGCGGTGGTCTTTTTGATGATAATGAACTTGTATTAAGTTCGTACAAATTTGAGTTCATATCAACATATATATACTCCTATTAAGTTTCTTAGGTAAAATAAAAATGATATTGAATCTTCGATTCATAGTTCAATATACAAATTTGATCCTTAAAATATGAAAATAATTTGTGTTGTGATTCACGATTTCACAACCTCTTATCTCACTCTAGCTAATCCCACCTAGGTCTGTCTACCTAATTCTATTTTGGTCTTTCTACATAATTCTACCTAGGTCTCTCTATTTAGGTTTCTCTAGCTAATTCTACCTAGGTCTTTCTAGCTAATTTTACATAGGTCCTTCTACCTATTTTACTTAGTAACATAAGTCTTTCTACCCTAGTATTTCTACCAAGGTATTTAGTCTCTCTACCTTGCCTCTCAAACTACTTTTGACATAGGTTGATTGAGACTAAATATTTTATAACCTTATTGACATTAAATTTTATTCTAATTAATATTTATATGAATTTTTTTCAGTACTTGACACATTAAATTTTATTATATATATGCTTAGCTAATTGGCCTCTGTTAGACCTAATGAGCTTATTAGAGCTACGTCTACCAATCTAATGAGTTAATTCAAATGTTATTAATGTCTCAGCTGACATAGTAGTATACAAGTACTATAGTACTAAGTCTTTATCAGACTCTCTATGTTTAGAATGGTATGCTAAAGCACCACTGACTTGTCTCAACGACACTGCTTGACTTACTAAAATGAATAAGTCTCTATGAACCATACTAAACTCATTAATGTGATCCATGCTAGACTCACTTATGTGAAACATGTTGGACTCACCAACGCGATCAGACTGATATTCATCAGCCTAGCTAGGTCAACTAATTGACCAAATAAATTATACGTCTATAATTTAATAACCTAACAGTAGGGATACTTAACTCTACTCGAGACATCAATTATGTCACATGAGGAGATACACTAATGTTTTTTACATGTCGGTATACGGCATGCGGTGTAGTAATACAGCCATTACGAGAAAATGACATGACGTAAGAACGGTTGATAGAATAGAGGAGTAGTGGGTGTGTAATATCCCAGTCTTCCCTAACAATAGGGACATGGTTTCATCACATCCTCCACTAATTCGAATTCACCACTACTTCACAACTTCCACTTTTTATGAGGTCAGAGTGTACAACTATTACTATAAATAGGTCATTCGACCTATTCAAAAATCAGAAGAGATAGACACACGAAAACTTATGTATAAGTCTTAATACCGGATTTCATATAATTATTCTCTCGTTCATAAATAAAGAACCATTCACATATGATAATACATAAAAATCACACCACAAAGAGTCTTACGCGCTCTGATCTCCAGTCTTCCCTAAGACCAACCCAGTCTCCACATTTGCAACTGAAGCAAGATAAGAACTTCCATTTCTTGGTTTAGGCCAGTCTTGTATGACTTGATCTCTCGAATCTAAAGTACTTATTTAGTATATTTGTTTTCACCCTGAAACACCAAGGATCCTAGTAATATGGAGGACTATTATTTTTAGTTTTTCCTATGTGTGGGGTTAAAGGTTATATTTCATTCACAATAATGGAAATATCTAGTGAACCCTAATGACTTATTGTTCCCAAGTTTAAATCATATCAAGATCAAACAACATTTGTTAAAAACTCTATTTTATCCAACAATCCCCCCCCCAACAAATGAAATCTCGATAAAATCAGAAATCAAAAAGCGAGAAATATCACTATAGGCAAAAGATGTCCATGAGGTCTTGAACCTTAGCTTAGTGGGAAATTACCGGAACTGGTCGATGGACAGTGAACGCGATGTCTTAAACTGCCATCGTTTAGTTTAGTTCATCAATAACTTCCGTGCATGATATTTCTCTAGGCACTGCCAAGTTTATGTCGTTGTGTCTATTTTGGCAATGTCCGTATCCCGTTTCTCCAAATGCTCTAGAAAATAAGATTTATTCTCATAGGAAGCGAACCACTTTCATATTCAGATAGGGGAGTACCATCAAGAGTGTTTCTGCTACACCCTACTTCAAATGAAACTATAAAATCTCATCATGAAAACTAAAAAAGTATCCTCCATATGCAGTTAACACCATCAAATCTACAACATAGGGAGGGTCAACAAATAATCTTCTTTGATAGTATTTATCGCAATTCACCATAAATTAGTTGTCTCATTCGAAACCTTGATCCTTGAATCTCCAGTCAACGAGGTTGAGTATCCTTCATGGTAAATTTGTTTCATGAGCTTAAGTATCATCCCCAGCAATTCAATACTAACTACCTTTTTGGAAAAACTTTTCTTTAAAGGTTCTGCAATATTCTCCCTATACCTCTATTTGTGGGCAAAAACGATTGAATGGTAAAAAGGAAAAAAAATCAAATCGCTTAAACACCAAACATTTGTACTGTAGAAGTACTTTTAAGATTCGAGAAATCAATCTGTACGAAATCGACCTAAATCAAGAAATGACTGTTCCAAGTTCGCTTTAATCATGAAGGAAAAATAAGGGTTGATCTGTAGGGAATGAAGCAGAGAAAGTATTGAGATCAGTGGAATTGAATGCCAGTGATGGTAAGATATGTGGAACTTCTATGAAGATGAAAGTGAGTTTTCTTAGAATCTCTAAGATGACAGCTCTGTGATCATTCAAGTGCTTATGAGATGAAACTCTCCTCAAAGAAAACTCTTGTTTGTTTGTTTTTTTGTCGGTAGGTTGAAGAACCTATTTATAGAAGTGGAAGTTAATACATTGATCTCGTAAGTGGTGGAAGTTGCAGAGGAGTGGGAGAGAAGAGAAGTGGAAATCGTGTGTTGATAACCAACTCTATCGTTCTAGTTGGAATTGACAGTTATGTGACCACTATTTCGTTCACTCCTTCAATACCGACACCTTTATACTTTCTCATCGTGGGTGTATTGTTACACCGCATATGCTATAGGCCGCCAGACCAAAACCCTAGTGATTATTCCCCATGTGATTGTTGATATCTCGAACATGGTTTGAGTTTATTTTATAGAAGTGTATTATTTAGTCAGTTGTTGACCTAGCTAGAATGTTAGTCTTAGCATATTGATGAGACTAGCATATTGTAAAGCCTAGCATATTGTTGAGTCTAACATATTGTTGAGTCTAGCTTGTTCCTGAGACTAAAATGTAGTTGAGACTAGCAATGATGCTTAATACATCATTTTTTTAGAGTCTAATTGATATTGACATTAATAGTTGAAGTGTATCATTGTGCCAGCTGAGACAGCAAATGTACTTATACGACTTTGAAGTTATGTGAGTGCCAATATTTCGTGAGTGTCAGACTCGTGTGATTAATAGACTTGTATAAGCAGTACGCTCCTGTGAGCGCTAAGCTTATGTTAGCACTAGACTTATGTTAGCACTAAACTTGTGTAAACGCTAGGCTCATGTGAATACTAGCATTAGTAATTGTGAAATAATTTGAATTTCGTCTTACTATAAGTGACAAAGTAGAGAAATTAGAATATTATTGGTATCAGGACTAATCAAGAAGTGATAGAGGGACCGACCAAAATTGGTGGTAGAAAGGGACAAACCAAGTTGGAACAAGGGGGCCGACCAAGGTGGTAGCACGGGTTTAGTGAGAGAACGGACTTGGTAGTCGTGACTCCATGCTTCGTCCATCATATAGTCGTTTGCAATATCTTGACATATATTTAGTAATAATATTAGTTCAAGGACTAATTAAGGAGAAGAGAAAAATTTTAGGATTATTAAAATAATGGTACTTTATTATATATAATAGATGGTTGCAGGACCTTGTTGTGTGTAGGACTTTGTTGTGTGTAGATATTAGAAGAGCAAAGGTGTTTTAAGAAGATTAGGAAACCCTAAAATAAAAATAACAAAACCTAAAAGAAAAGGGAGTGGGGACCGTCCAAGGGTGGCCGACCGGCCGGCCGGTGGGCACCGGTCCCACAACCCTCCTTTTTCCTTATTTTGTTTATTATTATTAGTCCCTCCTCTTGCTTGATCTTTGAAGCTACTTGCTCTTCGCGTCTATATGTTATTCGCAGCAATATGCTCTTCGAAGCAACATGTTAGCCTTGCACGTCCAAAATTTTCAGAGGTGACGTCCTTTAGTAAAAACACTGTAGATTTCTCATACGATGTTCGTTTTTAATGATCATCCCCAATTCGGAATCGAGAAATCGCTGAATGCACCCTATAGTGAAAGGAATTAGGTTTTGAGCTCGTTTTGGTTGTTTAACGGAGCAAACACTAACCCTCCAGATGAAATTCTGACAGTTTTCAGCTTATAGTTTATTTAGGGTTTAAATCATATCTCCTAGACCATTATTCGGAATGGGATTCCCTTTTAGTATATCGTAGTAGACATGTAGGGAACATATGTTGTTTAGAACATTTTACCCCATTCTATATCCATCGTCATGTTTTTACAAGGTGATTATGATGATGTATCAGAAATTGGGTATTAACCGAAATTAGGATTTTCTTGTATTTCGACCAATGTTGGGATTTTTTATGCAACCAACATTGGGAATATGCTATTCAAGCTTGACCAATAATGATTGGACCTTTAGATTTGCATTTGACGTGATGGTGACTTAGTGATTACACGAAGATGTGATGTTTTGACTTAGTGCATCCTTGTACAGCTTGTTATGCGTTATGATCAATCAATATTATTCAATTAGAGTTTGAGTATTGATGTAAATTCACTCTAAATATTCAACCAGGGAATATAAAGAGGAATTAAGTTGCTCTATACTAGTAGGCAATCTATCTATGAGTATTAACATCCACTCAGGAACAAAGAGATGTTCTGGAGGCTTATTCTGTATAGTCAGAAATCATCTGGGAAAGAGTTGTGATTAACACCAGTGATATTATGAGGACAGTGTTTCTCTATACTAGTGATTAATTCAACTAGAAGCTTCCCTATTATTGTAGAGGAGTAAGTACTGAGTTGTACAGTACTAATTTTGTATGTAAAATATTGAGAGCTCAGCAGGGTGAGGCTCTAATATTATATGTGTATTTTCAGAGAGAATACAAGATCAGTGTGAGATGCCTGTAACGAACGTTTTATATTTTAATTCTCTTGCGGAATATTAAATATAAATTTTATGCTTTTTATACTGGGTCAGTAGCATATACAAAATTATATTATTTCTTTGATTCCACTACTAGTATAGACGGTTTTATTATTTCACCCTTTGTCAAAAATCCACCATCTACATAAAGTCCTCTGTTTAGTGTGGTACATTAATGTTCCGCAGTAAGCACTGGATGGTGATTTTTCAAAACAGAAGCAAAATAGATAATTAATTTTAGTCGGTTGGACCTTACCAGAAATTACGTAATTCACTTGAGTTGATAGTTTGAAGTGTTGAGCAATCGTCTGAAGATGAGACACTTGTGAGGTAAAATTGGCGTAGAGAGCTTCGCTTGAGAAGCACGGATCGGTAGGTACGACTAGGTAATTCTAGCATGGAAGAAGGACTAAATCCGCTTCATACTAAGTCCAGTCGGAATAATATTTATTTATTATTATTTTATTTAAGCCAATCAGATATAGCTAGCACAGGCCTATGCTAGAGAGGAATGTCTTATAAAAAGCATCTTAGCCAATCGGCTTCCTCTCCTGCTTTATCTAACGGAATAAACTTCCATATTGGATCGAGCTATACATATATGTTGGAGGACTTCTAAGAAAAAGACCCACCTCCTAGGGTGAAAATATATACACTCGTAAAGTTAGACTCCTCTGAGTTATCTATCTAGTTCGCATCAGAAAATCCCTCAAGAACGACAGGGTTCCTCTCATAATTCAAAAAAAAGGTCAAAGTGTACTTCAACTACCTCAACACTCTAATAAGTGCATCCCAATGTTCCAAACTTGGATTACATGTATACATATTTAAAGTACTCACATTATAATAAACATTGTCTCATCTTGTATAATTCATCAAATACATCAGACTTTCTATAACACGTGATTATTCAAGTTGTTAAACTCCATTCCCATTCTTCTTCTTGAGTCTACAAGAAGTTTATATGGAGAATAAGCAGGTTTACAATCACACTGATTGTATTTTCTAAGCACACATTCAACATAATGAGATTCACTAAGACTATAACCATTAGAATTTCTTATAATTTTCATCCCTAAGATCACATCAGCGGGTCCTAAGTCTTTCATGTCAAATTTGTCATTTAATAAATTATTAGTGTCATTAATTTCATCAATGTTTGTACCAATATAAGAATATCATCAACATACAAGCATACAATCACACATGTATCATTCAAAGGTTTAGCATAAATACACTTGTCAATTTCGTTAATTTTAAAACCACTAGAAATCATCACATGAGCAAATTTTTCATGACATTGTTTAGGTACTTGTTTCAAAACATACAATGATTTTTTTAGTTTACAAATTTTGTCTTCACAACCTTTCACTACAAAAACCTCAGGTTAGTCCATGTAAATTTCTCATCTACTTCACCATTTAGAAAAGTTATCTTTTTCTCCATATGATGTATCTCTAAGCTTTGAATGTAATCTATAGCAATTAACATCTTAATGGAAGTAATAATCGTAACAGGTGAGTAAATATCAAAGAAATCTACACCTTTTCCCCACAAGGGATGACACTTTCTTCTGGAGAAGGTATAGAAATATGGGTGATCAAGACCTTCTGGTTGAAGGTGATGACTGTGTTGAGTCTTCAAAGGGTGAAAGAGCCTTCAATCCCAAAATGTAGCTCACTTGGGTCCTCTACCATACATAAGATAATTTGATGGTGCCAGGTCCATGTCTCTAGGAATTTAACCAGTCAAGGAAGTCAGGTTGGTTTGAGCCACCTGGAATATTGTGTCATGACGGGGACAACCTTCTAATTTCTTTGCGGATAGTTGGGCACTTAATTTTTCATTGATGAGACGTGTGAAAGTTATGAATCTCTAGCAAGGAAGGTGCAGTTGTGGATGATTGCTTGGCATATTTGTGAAGTTCGGAGAAATTCTGGAATCGCAAGTTCTCCAGCAGAGCACGGTAGACCTGTATCATTCCACTGATACACAGTTCCACCATATGTAGTTGAGTCACGTTTGGATCATGAAAATCAAGAGTTTGGGTCCTAAATCGGCGCATAAAGTCATCAGGATGTTCATTGTCTCTATGGAATAATCTCAATATATCTGACAGAGTGATTTATTCAGAGACGACGAAATATTTCTTCTAGAATGTGCTGACCATCTCATACCAATTGATGATCTTTCTTGGAGCGAGGTTGTTATACCAAGTATACGTTTTTCAGGCAAGAGATTTTGAGAACTCTCTGAGGCATAGCACATGATTGTGTTCATGTTGACCCAATGTTTCTAAGAAAAGAGAGACATGTTCACGGCGTTCCCACTTCCGTCATAAAATGATAAGGGAGGAGAGTTGTGTCCCCTTGGAAAAGGGATCATATGGATCTCAAGAGGGTAAAGAGGTTGGTGATGATGTGGTGAGACCGTACCCTCCTTACCTCGAGTCTGTAAGAGTCTCCAAATATTCAAAAGGGACGAAGCTTGGTGGTTGGTTCCTTGATTGCTCACGTTGGATATGAACCTCATTGTCGTCTCAGGTATGGATTCTGGAGGTGTTAATGCCGGTATTCTTAGGAGCATTGGTCTGCTCTGTATGGCGTTGGCTTTGCTCTGGAGACATCTTCCCCGTAGGGTCTTGAGGAAGGTGAGAATTTCTTTTTCCGAATTTTCTATATCAAATTGATTTTGATGAGAGATTCTTGTCTCTCGGTCAGATCCGTGATACTCGGGTGTTCTTGAGTTTCCCTAATTTCCTCATAAATTCGGTCATAAAGAGAGTTATTGGTGCTTGGAATAATACCAGGAGTAACATAGGTGATGCCGGATGTAACCACTGTGATACCAGTAGTCACCGGTGTGGTAAAACTGGTATTCATAGAATGAGGATTGAAAGTTTGTGAACCCTACCTAATGCCTACCATTTTTTATTTAAAAAATATTTTTTTTCTATAACCGAGAGATGATCTCCCATTGTGGTCACCAAAATGTTTTAGGGTAAAAACATATAAAATTTGGAAAATTATATCGTAATGAATACGACAGATCAAAATCGTACAAGGCTAGCCTAAACCAAGAAATAGCAGCTCAAGTCTTGCTTAGGGAGGGAAAAATAGAAATATAAGATCATAGTGTGATGAATTCTAGTTAAATAATATAAGTCTTTATAGTTGAGTTCAAGTATGTAAGTTAGTTGTGTTTATGATAGTTTATTGTGGGGACAATGTTTCTCATTACTAGTGGTCAATTCATCTTGGAATTGTTTGTAGATTCGATACAGAGGTTATTACTAAGTTATACAGTATACGTATGTTATATATACATAATATTAAAAGTTCAGTTGGAGAAAGCTCTATTTAGGGTGCACATTGGTAGGGTGGATAAGATATGGCCTATTTCACCACCCTACCCACGAAATCGCGGGTAATAAAAGTTTTACCCGCCGTTATATGAGTAGGATCTTATCCGACCCATCAAATGATGGGTCGGACAGGGTGGATGACGGATATAACCGGGTTTTTTCTATTTTTTCCTTTGTCAAAAAAAATAAAAGAGATTAAAATAATAAATAAACTTGATAAAGAAAAGAAAAGTGGTCCTGATATTTTCAATATTCAGAATCATCCCGTGTTTGGCAACTCACTCTGTTCACAAATCCTATATCATTAGGAATTTGTTCTGAGGATCCTGATGGTGTCAGATCAGAAACGGCGACGACGAATTTGAGGGAATTTGGTTGCTAATACTAGTATCATTTTCTTTTCAATTTGTGACTTGTCTGAGTTGAGTCTAAACACATTTTGTTTTCAAGGTTGAGGAATCAAACACCATGTTAGTTACAATAATGAGTTATTAGTCGATGTCGATCTGGTATTGAGAATCTGATTAGAGCTTTTTAATTATGATAAAACATCTAACTCAAGCATTTCCATCTATCTTTATTTTATGTTATTTTAGAGAATTTTTTAATTAATCTCGATCTATCATGCATCTACCAGATGCCAAACATTATATACTAATTAATCACCAATTCGTATAACACTACCAATTTGAGCAGTACCTGGATACGCGTTTCCATTGTGAGCTGCTAAGACTATTTAAGAGGCGCCTGATGATCCACAAAGAGCCAGATCCTATGAGCAGTACAACAAACTAAATTTGCATAGATGGGGCAAACTTATAATCTTTTTCTTATAAAGATCAATGGCTTGGAATATGGATAAGAGAAGGATCAACGGTTATAATAAATTATTATAAAATTAGGTGGGTAGGCGGATAAGGTAGGATAATTTTAGGTTTTATCCGTCATCCTACCCATTTAACGGTGGATAATAAAATTTTATCCATCACCCTACCTTTCAAATGGTGGGTAGGATACGGATACGGATAAAATCATGGCGGATAAGGTAGAAATGACAGGTAGGGTTGGATATGTGCAGCCCTAGCTCTATTATATTGTATGTATATTTTATAAAGTGGATCAGGGTCAGTATAGAGTACACGTAGCTATTAGTAGAATTTGTATTCTTAATTCTCTTGTAGAATGTGAAATAAAACTATAAATCTATATTTTTGATACAGGACCAGAAACATTTATATATAAAAAAAAACTTTGTATTTCTGTTACTGGACAACTGTGACTTTATGATTTTCTCCTTATTCAAAAATTCATTATCAACATTAAGTCACTTGCTTAATATGGAACAGTTAAGCATTAGATGGTGATAGTATGTCTAACAAATGCTTGAAATTTAATAGGATATTAAATTAGCTTTGTCTCCTCCAAGGAATATCGTTGACGCAGGCTTAGGCTTTAGACATATTAGACTCTCCTTGAGCAAGACACAAGTGTTCAGGGTTTTAGTATGCAACTTAAAGTGCTACTGATGACGTCAGTATGGAAGCAATAGATTAGGGATAGAAAACCCGTATATGATTTTTATTACAGCCGGTACTAGGAAATTTGGGGATAACGGAAGCCAACATAAGAAGTTGATGGTAGATCAGATATGTGGATGGGGATGGCAGTGGACTCCAGTGCTCTTTTCGAACATTTGATCATAATAGCTCTTTAAGTACATAAGAATAATTGGCTTTATCTCGTATCAACGAGAGGACTGAGCAATATGGCTGACAGCAGTAGCACTCATGAGTCGAGAAGGTAACTAGCCACAATAGTAGAACAATGAAGATACAAGGTTGATGACGTCTTCAAATTTGATGAATTCTCTTGGGATATTGGTCTCTAAAAAGGTGGAGTTTATGAGAGGTGAGGGCCCCTAATTAGCTATATCTCTGAGAAGTTTGGTCTCTAAGAAAGGTGAAGAACCTTAAATCTTGTCTGGACACTTCTGTTTGCACACCATTCACTCCAAAAGTTGTAGAAACTTCATACAATGTCGAATTTCTATGTTTGATATCAAACTTTGAAGCCAAGATATTAAGTTATCATATGCAAAAGGAATCACTCAATTTGGAGTTTGCTAGGTCAGTCAAACATGCTTGAACATTTATTTCAGGAATCCTATGCAAAAAATTTAGCAGTTTCATATTCTGTAGAATTTAGTATAAGAGTTATATCTATTAGCCCGTGTATCCAATTGACGCACCCTTATATTATGTCGTATTGGAGACATAAATAAACATTTCTCATGAGGATGTGCTGCCCCATTCCTCACCCATTGCTGGTAATTTCTGATTTTATGGACTGTAATAGCAGTGATAGTAATAGGAGCGGCGACAATGGCGGTTGGGCGGCAGACAGAGCTGGCACTGGAAGGAGATTGCCTTGAATAAGATGGCGCTGGAAGGAGTTGGCGCCGGCAGTAGAATCCCATTTTTTAGCTACGCGGTTTATTCCATAGGTCGTAGAAACTTCATCCGGTTTCAGCGGTTGACCCCAACTTTGAAGCCAGGAGATTAAGCTATCATATGAAAAATTAAATACTCAATTTGAAGTTTTCTAGGTCATTCAAACATGCGCGCCCATTTATAATTTATAATCCAGTGCATATTAGTTGACTTGATTTTCTTTTGTATAAGAGCTTTATCTCTTAGCTCGTGTATCCGATTGGCGTGCCCTTTTAGTATGTCGTAGCAGAGACATATATGTACATTTTCATAAAGGATGTTTTTCCCCATTCCTCATCAATTGTTGCCGATTTTTTAGTTTTTGGAATGCAAAGGTAATAGTAAGAGTAGCAACGATGAATATAATAGATTTTGGAGCTGGTGCTGACGGTGTGAGATGTTGGAGTTATAAGGACATTGGGGAAGGATGGATCTCATGTGTAGGAGTTGTAGGAACGTCTTGTAGAAGACTTTGGCATATGATTTTCTTCTAAGGGAGCTTTGGGATAAGTTTATTTTTATAAATTTTCATGTTTTCATATCTCAGTATGAATTCATCGTGCTCGGAGCATCCTGACCCATCAGAGCTATATTCTAAATTGAGAGATGAAGAACCATACTGAATAATTGATGAAGATAAAAGGACCAACACGGATCAATCCAAGAGAGCAGAAGAAAATTCTGAGATTTATCTTCTAAATCAGTATGATGAACTTGTCAATGAATCCCTGGGTAACATCGGATTGCAACTATCATTCCAGAAGTTGAGAGAGATGAGCCTGAATAAGGAGTGAAAATTCTTATCGAGTATCGATCCCATGATAGTGATGGTTGTGGATTCCTTGTCACCAGTAATGGCTGAGAGGAATATCATGACGATGGGTATTATACATGGGGGATTTCTCGAAGAACAGGTGGAACTGATGAAGTTACCCAGAACCTCAACTTTAACATCCTGTATTTGGCAGTGGATTGGTGTTGCTGGAGCGGAGGAGGAAGCAACACAATCCCAATTCTGGATGTGATATATAAAAGAGAGAAGCTTCTCAGTCATATGAAATCCTTGATGTAGAGAGGTTCTTTCGATCATGTAGTGTTATCCTTAACACTGGAATTAGGTTTAACTGATTTGGGTCTGGGGATCATATTGGTTGGATAGAATTGAATTCATTTATCCAATAAGATTAAGTTTTCAAGTGTAGAACATCCAAAAGGTGTTCATTAACTAGAGATGGATAAATTTTGAATAGGATTCACATGAACGTGGGACCTATAAATGAGTGATATTATGTCTCATTCTGGCGTCTTCTTCAAGACCGTTAAGGATTCGTACTCCCTTAAGCATTGTTACAAGTCATCCCAACATCTATCATCCTTATAGGATAATAGTCTCTTCTGAAGGATGTGAAGAGCTGAACAAATGGGACGTGGATGATATTTTATCTTGATGTGAATTTTGATGTGGACAGTCTTTCCGCTAGTACTATCACTAATCAATCTTTCTTGTTTAAGAAGGTGACTGCATCGTATCTTCAAAAAGTGAATGAGCCGTCAGTCCCTAAGTGTAGCTTACTTGGATCCACTACCAGACAAAAGATAATTTGATGGTGTCATCATGAGTCCATCCTCTAGGGAATTGATCAAGCAAGGGAAATCAGGAAGGTTGGAGCCTCCATTGGTTGTTGTTGTCGCGCGGTGACTAGTGCAAGAACTTGGATTGAGGTTAAAACTGATAATGGTGTCTAACGTCTAGGTTTTTTAGCCGAAGTCGGAGATGTCAAACTTAGCAAGGAGTCTAAAAAAAAACTTGATGAAGTATTCTCTTTTAAACGAGTATTTTCGGCTTCTCTTGATGGTTTGGTTGAGCCTAAAATAAGTTTTTTCCCTTTTTTCATGCTCATAATAAAACGTACACACCTCTTTAATCCCCGAATGAATTGAATCATATATGAATTTATAAAAACTACAGTGAATCCCGTCGTTAGAAAATTTCATCTGCAAGTCTTTCCACTGAAAATGCTTTAGAATATTCATACAATGTTTGTTTTCAATGGTTGACACCAATTAAGAATCACAGTAAAAATTCATAAAAATTCCAGAAGAATTTCATAAATTTTTTAGCTGCGACATGGTTTAGTGATATCTCCCAACTCGTTTATCCGATTGTAGTACCCTTCAGTTTGTTGTATTTGATTCGTAGATAACTTTTCGGTATATAACTCATCCTCAAATTCCTCACCAATTTATCCCAGATTATGACTTTGTAGATGGCAATGCAGAATTATTCCTAAAGAGATTGTTGTAAAATGTCTTATAATACCTTGGACCATATGTTACCATAGAGAATACTTTATGATGAAATCTTATGTTATTAATCCATATATATTCTTAGTTTTACGATCCATGCTTGACTTCCTTGTATCTGAAGCACTCCTAACCCATTCACTACATGTTTTAGGTGGAGAATGAAAATGAGAATGAGCAAAGAGACGAGTTTGTCGCTGAGAGGGAGGTTGGTGCTGATGAAATGAACTAAGTTTCCATTACAACGATTTTATAAGAGTATCCTTAGACCTTCAAGAGTGACGAAGCTGGATTTTTGGTTCTTGGATTGCTCACGTTGGATAATTCAACATCGTTTCGGAAGTTGATTATGGATGTGACAACGTTGGTAGCCTTAGAAGTTTTGGTTAGCTTCGTTTTGGGAATGATTTTTCTTAGGAGACAACTTCTGTGTGAAAGTCTTGAGGAAGTTAAGGATTTTTTTCTGAGCAGTTGTGATATCGGTTTGATTTTTTGCAAGGAATTCTAGTCTCTTCATCATATCTACTATGTTATTAGGATTTTGAGTACCTCTGATTTCTTCAAGAGTACAACCAGAGAGGGGAGAGTTAGTGTTGTTTGGTGTACGCTTTGGATGCATCTCAGCCTTGTTTGGGAATTGAAGGCGCCTACAAGATATGACGTAGTTGAGAGCGGTGAAGATATCCTTGCATAATTCCTTTGAGAAGTAGAGGAACTCGTCAAGGTTGTGACTCTTTGGTTGACCAGCTATTCAGGGATGGAGAAATTCCTGACAGGGAGAGGAGTTTTTTGTAGACCCTCATTCCCTAGGTGTATGTTTTGCCGATAATAGATTTTGATAACTCTTTGTGGTGTGATTTTTAAAAATTCTCTGAGGCGTAATTACATGATTGTATTCGTGTTCTCACAATGAATTTATGAAACGTGATACGTACTCACGAGTGATAGGTGCATAATATACATGGTTTGAGTGTCAATTCCATACTTATTTTAGTTACATTTTTTTCATTTTACCTTATATTACTCTTTTTTTCTATTTTGTTTCTCATGTTTGGACAATTCAACCAAAAGAAGTAGAAATGGCTTTAAAAGTGCCAAGGAAATGAAGTGTTAAAAGTGAAGAAAATTAAATAAAAATTGAAACTCATTCAAATACAGTAATTCTTCTCACCTTCTTTTATATAATTGAAAGAGGAATCCAACGCAAAAAGAATGAAGTCATTCCGAGTTCGTATGAAGACGTTATGAGAAAAACTGTAAAACCAACTTGGATTTGGTCTCTGTTGGGCTTTATTGGGCCTCCGCGGGAAGAGAAAGAAAGGATGCGTTTTGGGCTTGCCTTTGACGTGAAATTAGGATTTTTGTTGGTTTTTGAGGAAGTTAAGTCTCCTAATTGGATAAGGATCATAAGGAGGTGGAAGAGTTTAATGAGATTAGGTTTCTTAGTTGGATAGATATCAAAAGGAGGTTACCAAAGCCTAAGGAGAGCCTAGATACAATTTTCTACACAACTTCTCCATAAAAAAAAAAAAAAATTTGGTTTACCCCTTTAAAGGGGGGGAACTATAATATTTTCTCTTCTTGTTCTCCTATTTTCTTTTCTTGTATATTTCCCATGGGTTATAGTAAACCCATGAGTAGCTAATTTTTTTATTGGTTGGAGGTGTAATCGGAAGTTCTAAACATATCAATCTAGCTGGTTATTTCTAATTTTTTATTATCTTTTTTCTCATCGTTCATGTTTTACTACGTATAACAATTATGTGATTGTGTTTATGTAATATGATTGGTTGTTTGGTATATTTAAAATCGCGAATTAATTATCCTTAATAACCTATCTATACCTAATTAGGAATCTTAGGTAATTTTATCAAGAACCCTAATAACTAGTAGTAATGTATGATCACTAACAGTGTGAATTATGAAGGAAGTCGCAAGTAAAGCTTGGCCTAGGTTGAATATTCCACGTTTGTGCGATGTATTGCCTATGAATAACTCGTCTCACAGATATTAATGCTTTCCTCAAGTTGAATCTCTTAGCGAATTGCACTAGGTTATTTGGTGAAAAAGAATTCAGATATTAGCGATTGCAGTATATGTTGACATATGGAGGTGTAACGAAGTATTACACTGATTTGGGATACTTTGGGATTATTGGTATGAAGAGAGAGTTGATGTTGATTCTAATCAATTGATGAACATGTTTGGTGATGGAAGAGGAAACCGCTAACCAATATTTTCTATTTTTGTTCACAATCGTTATTTATTTATCTTTCATTTCAGGTAACCCCCTTGAAGTATCAACTAATGGAGGAGGAGTGATATTTTTTAGTTTAGTTTAATTTATTTTAGTTAAAAAACTCAATAACCCCCTGGTTACCTAAGAAGTCGAAAGAAAACAAGAATTCCATGCTCTCTGTTGGAACAAATCCCTACTTGCTACTCTACTCGTTATTGTATAAAGTATAGAAAACATTTAGGTCGGCTGACAGCCCGTCAACGAGTGTTCCCAGTTTCATCGTAGAAAAGGAAGGGAGGAAAGAATATCCCCTTGGTAAAGAAATTCTATGGATTTCAATCATATAAGGAGGCTGGTGCTGGTGAAACGAACAAAAACCCTCCTTTCAACAGTTCTGTAGGAGTCTTTCTAGATCTTCATGAGCAATGAAATTAGATTGTTGAATCATTTTTGTTTACAATCAATGATAACACAAACTTCTTCATCTTCTTGGATGTGAATCCTAGAAGTGTTGGCGGAAGCATTAGTCTTGGGAATGCAATGGATTGATTATGGTACCGCTAATATTGTTGCTCTGGTGATACCGCTACCAAACCTAATGTATGCACGGCACTGGGATACTCCCAGCGCCAAGATATAACTAGTGCTAGTGCATCATAAATGTACGGCGCTGGGACTAGCCTAGCGCCAACTACACAATGTATGACGATGTGACTAGCCCAACGCCAACCTCACTGCGTGGACTCTATATGCGCGTTGCTATGATTGTCCCATCACTAGGATCTCTACCTAGTAGTGCATCTTCTATATCATATGCGCAGTGATGATATTTCACCTCTTCAGTACTTGTACTTCTATCCTACGCACATCTTCATCCCTTGTGCATCTCCAAGCTTGTGCATATCTCCAAGCTTACGCATCTTCAGACTTGTGCATCCCCAAGCTTGTTCATCTTCAAGATTGCGCATCTCCAAGCTTGTGCATCTTCAAGCTTATGCATCTCCAAGCTTGCGCATCCCTAAGATTGCACATCTTCAAGCTTTCGCATCTCCAAGCATGTGCATATCGAAGATTGTGCCTTACTAAGATTATATATCTCACCAGCACCAAATTTCAACCTTGTCTGCGGACTTCATATATTGTGCGACTATCCCATCTACCTTGATCATCATTTGCATGGCACTAGGCTAACTCCAACGCCAAACTACTTCTTGGCGCTAGTCCAAAACGAGCGCTACATCTTCGTAGCCTTGGCAATGTTAGATTAGCACTCATATGCACATTCTTTGGTTTTCAGATTTGCCACTGATTCCACTGGCTATTGGCTGCTCCGGTTTATGCACCAAGCCACTGTTATCTATTGATCGAGTATTCTTAATATATGGCTTATACCTGGCATATTTTACGAACAAGGGTCAGCGGTGCCATCACTGTCCATAACTAACGAAGATATGCACCAGGATGTTATATTTCACAAAGCGATGCCACTAAACAAAAATCACTCACAAAGGGGTCCCACGAATCCATACAACTAACATGTCATGAGATGGAACTTTCTACAAAGATACGCCATAGGCTTACATCATTCACTAAGTGATGCCATGATTGAGCATTGTGTATAAAGTGATCGATGCATATGTCTCATGTCGACATATCTTAAATCACACATGTTCACTCAAGACCAATTTCCAATTAATAAGGGTAGCAAGGTAGTGCTCGCGTATCGTTGTCATCATCCACAACTCTCAGGCATCAATATCAAGTTATAATTATCCTTTCTTGACTCCTTCATGGTGACTTATCACCTTTTACTAATGTCGTGAAGTGCTTCATTAATCATGAGTACCATCTTACTCAATCGTCTGCATCTGTTATAAATTTCTATCAATAGTAATACCATGCCCACGACTAGCATTACTAAGATGTGATGCATAAACATTGTTGAATAGTATAGTTTACTTGATGTACTAAGCCACTAATAGACTTACTAACCTTACTTGACCTAACATTAGTAGTTGTTTTACTCAGTTAATTAATCAAAAGAGTCATTCAAGTGACCCAAACATCAAATCTACGAGACATCCTCATAATACCAGTTCGATTATGATATTGTCTCTACCCCTCGGGTTCGTACACTGACATATGAGTCGGTGGCCTGAGTCGACTTCAACGGTCCATCGCCCGTCTGGAGCGGGAGGTAAGACTCTAACCACCCACGAATCCCCTGTCAGTGGGTTTTCTAGACGCCTTTGTAATGCATATATGATGAGGACCTGAATACGAATTTACTTTTCTAGTAAAGGGCAAGGACTGGCCATACAAGATAAGAACTCGGATTTTATCATCGTTTCCTTCTTTCCCGCTTTAGGAACACGTTACCAAACGCGAACCTAAGCCTTAAAATTTGACTAGAAAGAGACTGATATGGTAACGAGCTTATAAGAAAGTCATTCAAAAGGACTTCATTGGTTACTTTGTTAGCCTAGCTCAAAGTTCAGGAAGATTATTTTAAGTAGATTCGAGCCGCCTTGTAACCCAAGGAAACGTTACCAAAGAGGCAGGGTTATCAAAGCTCCTTAGAGATTTTCCTGTTTCTATTCGACTTAATATGATTCGGACCGTTCTAAGAGATTTGTTAAGAATGTAACTAGTTGCGTCACCACCAGCCTTTTGGAGGTTATTGCTTATACCAAGGTGATCCCATTACTATTCGTACATACACCCGTCAAATGAACATGAAAATGAGCAAAATTTGAGTTCTTTGTCTTTGAGGGATGCCCTAAAGCAGATGCGACCTAGTATTCCCTATGATGACCCAAATTATTCTCTAGAAGATTCACACGAGCAGTTGCGATCTAGTACTCCTTATGATCCATTTATTTGTCTAGAAGAATCCCTCAAGCAGTTAACTGAGAATATAAATAGGTTTGTATTAAGTGTGAGAGGAACAAATAGTAGTCAAATTCTTTCTCTAGAAGAATCACACGAGCAGTTACGATCTAGTACTCCTTATGATCCATTTGTTTTTCTAGAGAGTTCCCTCAGGGAGTTGACTGAGAATACAAAAAGGTTCGTATTAAGTTAGAGAGGGGACAATTAGTAGTCCAACTTTTTATCTAAACGAATCCCTCAAGGATTTGACTGATAATACAAATAGGTTTGTATTAAGTGTGAATGAAAGTCTTGCAAAGAATAATATTGCTCAAAATGATCTTAATTTCCAATATAGTGCTACCCTTGATAATTATTCACCTATTCAAGAGGACGATGATAGAATTGTTAACACTACTTATCTAGACGAGGTTCAAACATCTTCATATTATTATGATGATGAGGATAGTATTGACGAAGAACTTGAAATATACAGCCAGAGCGATCAGGAAATTGTCACTCCAATTGTGCTTCATGATGATAGTGTTATTTTTAGTTCAAATCCAACTAATTTTAATGATTATTCACCTATTTAAAAGGAAGAGGATTTGACTAGAGATACCATTGCTTTAGACGATGTAGAATTTTCTTGTTTTGAAGACGATAATGGTTTACAAGGACGGTTTTATACTGTAAATACTGTTTTAGTGTCCAGCGATTTAGAAACAATAGTCTTAGGTAACAAAGATAGACCCGTAGAGATTTTAAATATGAGTGAAGATGCATCAGCTGATTATAACCTAGAAGAAGCAATTGACCATTTTCAAGAATCTGACGATCTGTAAATTAGAAAAACGTGATTAGTCTATCAAGAGACACTGAAAACTCTAAGTTTAGGGGTGACTATCATTCTCCTATACTTTAACTTTGACTCTTAAAAAGGTCCCTCACTTGGGACTTGACATATGCACCTCTACCATTTCTCAAGATCATCTTCAAACTACATTCCCTGAGCATGTTAATATCCCGAAAGAAGTTTAGTTGTTAGAAACCCATCCTCTGGTCGATGTGGTTTACCTAGGAAATAATACCAATTTCCCACCAAAATATTTTCTTCTATATGTGGGAACGTTTGAATTTCAGATGTTTTAGTTATTAAGCTTTGAGACTAAGCCTAATTATTTTAGGAAATTAGAATTGACACAATTTCATAAGAATGACTACCACATTCATTGTAATCAACTGTGTGAGGCCAATCTGATTAAATTTGAGGATCCGTAATTATTCAGGTTATTATTATGTGCTTCAAATTTATTAGTTGGGTTACTCCAAACTTTACAACCTGATTCTTTTGATCCTGCCTATGAAGAAATCCAACCCATAAAAATATTTTATCTAGACCCTTTTATAGAGCCTGAACCTGAACCACAACTGGATGTAGTTATCTTAAACAGAAAACTAGATAAGGGTGTGCTCCGTTTGTTCATTTTCTTGGCCTACTGCAGTTTCCTTCTATTTTGGATAGTATTATTTTATTCAGATGACCCACAGTTGTTCCGGCTATTACTTTATGATTTTATGAGCTGACTAATTCTTTCTTAGTCTGGCTGAAGACTTTAAACTTAACACGTCTTGGAGGTAACCCATGCTCTTACGACACGGTAATATCTTTCCTTAACTCCTGTCCTTCTATTGGTAATAGTTTCTCCTTGTTCGTGTATTTAATCATTCATCTTTAGAACATTAAGGACAATGTTAGATTTAAGTTTGAGGGTAAGGAAGAAACTTTTAAGTTGAAATATCAAACTCCAAAGTCTAGAAACTTGTGTGCCCATCTAAATGGTCTATTCATAAAAGGATGCCTAGTTCAGGTGTTAGAAATAACATGATAGTTGTCACCATATCTCGGAGTCTATCTCGACCATATCACATTCTGTTTTTATTTTTGTAATTTTTGTGTTCTCTAAGTGATTTGATGGGGTACCAATATCGAATTGTTATCGCCGCCAAGATGGAGTAAAGTGTTTGAGATTATTTAGACTATGATTCAAAAAAAAATTGAGTATTGACACTTTGATAGCAATATGTGTGTGTTCTCCCTGTCTCCGTCGCCTAAACAAGCGTGGAACGCAGGATTCATGAGAACTATCATGTAAGATGTTAATAAGAAGCATGCGTTTGGATTTATTTGATCCAATTATGTTGTCAGTACATTTAAGAATATAATAAAGATTGTTGTTCAATTTTCAATAAATCGATCGTTGGGACCGTTGTATATACCAGTTGAGTCGATATTAGTATAAGGATTAATACCAATGGGAGCATATTTCAGTCCATTACGATTCATCCTGACAATGACCTTCAGACAGATATGGAAAACATTGTTCACCTTAGTCAGCATGCGCAAACTTCATTTTTTTCTATATCCATCTTCTAAATCTTTTCATGTGATTGTACTTTGATATATTCTATGTATCGTGGTTGAACGACTATCTAAGTAGAGCTTTGTTTTCTCATGTATGAATTTTAGTATGTAGAGTGCAAACTCGTGTACAACAATTGGACTCATATAGGGTAATGATTCCCATAGCCGAAGAATTTAGTATGCCAACTAAATAGCTTGTTTAGCGTTTACCCTCAATCGTTCACAGGTATCTAGGGTTTGGAGTAGAAGATTTTGTGGGTATACCTCTTGTAAACCCTCACGAGACTATAACTCGTCCGATAGGGACAACTATGGGTTTAAAGGCTTATTACATATGCTAAATGTAGTCGCGATGCCTGCGAAAATGAGTTAGGGTTTTTATTTTATTTTTAAATTAGATTTGCTCGAGGACTAGCAAATAATAAGTTTGGGGGTATTTGATAGACACAATTTCCAGTCTAATTTGTTCCTAATTCTCAGTATTATTAGTGCCCAATTTTATACTTATTGTATGATTTTATGTGTTTGTAGACATTTTTGGGAAATAAATATTTGTGGAAAAATTAGCTTAAAAAGTTGGTTGGGAAATAAATATTTGTGGAAAAATTAAGCTTAAAAATCAAATTCCAACTTCCACACCTCTTTTGTAGACTAAAAGCACCCACCATTGGATAGCACACCTCTTTTGAAATAAAAAATAGCGGGAACAGAATTTTCAAACACGTGAAAGTTTTGTGGAAGTTGGAATTTGATTTTTAAGGGGTTTAAAGAGTTTTAAACTTAATCAATTTGTAGTAGAGATTGAACAAGACTCAAACACGTCATTCAGAAGTGTTTGTGCCGAGATAAGAGCTGGGAAATTCGTGTTACATTCGGAAAAGGGTTTACTCCCTGATTTGGATTTACACGAGTTTCATTCGGTTTTAGAGAGTTATTTGTGTCCTAATCTATTAAGGAATAATAGGGATACTATCTAAGACCTATAAATAGCAAAGAGGAGGAAGAAAAATCAAGGTGGGGAGGCTCAGGAAGAAAACATGAGAAAAAAGAAAGTGATGTTGTTGCTAGTGAAGAACAAGGATAAGGCGACGATTTTTTCAACTGAACAACAACGGATATCTTCGTCTTTGTAACGTTTATCTTCAACTACAACAGTTTCTTCAACCCATCTGCAACGGATATCTTAGCATCCGTAACGTTTATCTTTAGCGTAAACACTTTCTCTTCTGTAATTGTTAAAACAGTGGTCTGCAACGCAGTTACACCGTTGCAAACCATTTGTTTTATTATTTTTTCTTTTTTTACACACTTTTGAGCCATGAATAATTTTTTAGAGAATGTGTACATCATGAGGAGCTAAACCCAACCACTGGGACAATGGAGGAAGCCATATTTCATGAAAAAATGGTAAGTATTTTTGATTCTTAATGACTTTTGCATTGATTTTTAATTGATTTATGATTTTTCTTAATTAGTTGTGATTTTGTTTAATGGTGTATGCTGGGACTTAAGAGCTTTTGATGCATCATGCTTGTAACTACAGTTAATGTTTTAAAAATCTACTTTTCGCAAAGAAACAGAGTCAATAAAAGAGCTATAATTGTTAAAGAATCATTGTAGAAATCATTCAGAAGTGATTTTGGTGGAATCCTGAGTTCCAGTTCTTCCTAATATTATTTAAATATTTTATTTATTTTCTAGTTTAAATCAAAATTAGATCTAAAACGAATCTTCACAAGTCTCAGCGAACGAACTACTTTTACCACTTTTCTGAAACGATCACTTATATTCTCCAACTAGAATTCATCACGTTCTGATCTCAGCTTTCTCTTCTTCCTTCCTTAAGATCAACCCTTCTCATCCTTATTTGTGACTGAAGTCAGGCTTGAACGACCATTTCTTGGTTTAGGGTAGCCATGTACGATTTTTATCTCTCGTATTCATAACGACTTACAATTTCTCCATTTTATATGTTTTTCCCCTAAAACACATGTTTTAAAGGCTGTGAAAAATATAGAAATGAAGTGGTTGTTCAATAGTTACTAACCTCTAATTGAAGGATGATGTTTTCATTTGTTCTTCAGTTCTTATCTTTAATTCTTCAAGAGTAACTAAGGTATTATGTCTCTACACTTCCACATCCTAAGTCTAACCTATACAAATTTAACTTTGGTAAGCAATTCAAGCGGTTAGTTTTAGTATCTAAACTTAACAACCATACTTAACATACATATATTGGGTCGACCACTCAATGCTAAAATATTGGTTGATGGTAAGTTTATGGGTCCTTGGTGTGATCGGTGGATCCCTGTTTTTTGAGTTGCAAATCCCAATCTTTTTTTCAACTCCTGGATTGTCTCTTAAGGTTTATAAGTTTGTAAATCTTGTTACTAGATCTTAAAATGTTAACATGCTTAACATTCACTTCAATGATGCTTCTATCAGGAAGATCATCTAAATTCCCTTAAGTCAATCATGTCCTTCTGATTTGAGGGTTTATGAGCTTTTGAAGAGTGTGGAAAATTTTCTTCTAAGTCTGCTTATTTGTGTCTTAGAGGATCTATATCCTCTTGAAATAAGAATCTTTGGAATGCATTTTGAAAATCAGGATTCCTTATGTTGTTCAGTTATTGGTACGGAAGACTGCTAAAAACTCAATTTCTTCTAGATTTAATTGTGTTAAAATCTGGACTCCTTATTGATTATGTTGTTTGTTCCAGATGTTTTTTGATGAATAGTCTATTATGCATGCATGCTCTGGTTTTATGCCACTTTGTTAGTAGAATTTAGTTTTTAGCTTCTTAATTAAGCACTTGCAGTTTAATATTTGCTGACAAAACTTTTTTGAATTGGTTGAACTTTTGGTTGTTGCATTCCACATCTTGTTTATTTGATGAGTCTAGTCCTTTATTTTCCTATATTCTCTGGTTTATTTGGACGAGTAGAAATAATTTCTTGTTTGGTGATAAGAATGAAAATTTTGAAACAGTTTTTAAAAAAACTCCGTCGATGACTCTTTAAAGATTATATATTTTCAACCTAACTCTTTCTAATCAAATCATGGAGTGGATAAGTGGATGCACCCTCTGCTTGGATGGATTAAATATAATACTGATGATGTATTTGTTCAAATCTGGTAAATGATGTTGCTTATGTGATGCTCGACTTGGCTAATAAGGCTACATTCTGTGGAGCCTTATCTTTTATGGTGTATATTCCTGTAGAAGCTCGTGCTTTATGGGTTGTGACAAAAAAGGCAGTGAAAATCAAAGTCCCTCGTATTATCATTTAAAGTGGTGTAAAGGACTTAATCAATCAACTTCCAACTAGTTGTTTTGAAGGGGATTATCGTATTAATGCGTTATTTAAGTGCATTTTGTATTTTAAATCTCCGTTTGTAGCATCCATATTTATATTTGTTCCTAGAATTTATAATGAAGTTGTTTACTCCCTTGCACACTGGGAAAAAATGAGTAACACTTCAAAATATCGGTTTTGTCCTTTAGTTTGGCTTCGATCAGGCTGACTTGTAAGCACACATGACCTTTGCTCTAAGAAAAGTAATAAGAAAATAATAAAAAAAAATAATTAGGAAAACTAAGAAAAATGCCCTAAAATTGAATGCTAGCTTAGAGAAATGCCATGTTTCGGAGGAGTTAGAAAAATGCCCATTCTATTAGATTTTCCATACAACCAAATTAAGTCATATGTGTGGGTTCAGACATACGAAGAAAAAGATAAATACACCCTTGAAAATTTAGGATTTAATTTTTTCTTGAGTTTTTATTCATTTTTAACTTTTTTTATTAAAAGAAAATCCAAATTATCCAACAATTAGAAAAGAAATCCTATATTATTATTTTTTAGAAAATTATAAATTATTATTTCTTGGAAAATTATAAATTATTGTTTTTCTAATTTTCTTTAATATTATTTTTTTCTCTTTTTTTTCCTAACAGTTAGGAAAAAAGATTTAATTTTTTTAAAATAAAAAAACCAAAAAATAAAATAATAAAACCCTGAAATGTAAAGTCCTAAACGCTGAATTTTTAAGGGTGTATTTGTCTTTTTATCCCATGTGTGAGCCCATACATGTGACTTAACCTGGTTGGATGGAAAATCTAATAGAATGGGATACTTTCCCAACTCCTCTAAATTGGGGCATTTCTCCAAAGTAACAATCGATTTTAGAATAATTTTTCAATTATCCCTTATAATTATGTACTATCAGATATATATATATATATGCTTCCACTTCATTTCGCCAATCACCTAAAGAACTTAAACTATTGTTATTATGGAAATCTTAGATGCGTATACGCGTATGTTATATAAACAATATACAGTGATCTATTAATTTTTGTTGGTTTTTTTGAATTTATGTTGGTTTTTTTGAATTTATGTCCCTCTCATATTAATATATCATTGTTTCAAATACATTTACTAATATATTTTTCCAGTTAAATTTTTGTTTTTGGAAAAAACGAGGCCACATAACATATATTTACACCCAATATTAGACAAACCTGCACTCACCATTTAACTCTACCTAGTTAGCTAACATCATCATTTACCTCTCTAGTTAGCTAACCAACCCTGTATATATGTGGCACCGAGAACAGGCACGAGATTCCATCACCACCGCCTGAACTACGAATAAACCTAAACCAACAAAATAACTGCACAACATTAAATTAATTCGACACCAATCTGATCAACAATTACAAATAAACCACCGAGATGGGAATTAGTAGATGAAGAACTAAGTTCAGGACTACCATAAACATTTATCTATGAACTAAAGGACCAAAATCCATGTATTTTCATACGACCACCTTCAACAACATGTATTTTTTTTTAGCCATTTCTTCTCTCCCACCAACATTCTTTCATCAAACAAAAAATGCAAAAAAATTATGTATGTTCTTAAGTTTGAATCTATAAACAAAAAACAAACAAAAGGTTGGTTTCAAACAAAAGGGTTTTTAGAAAACTCCATTATTATCACTGTAGAACGCAAAAAATAAAAGTTTTGTTGTAAAAATGGAAAAAAAAAACAGAAAACAAATAGCGTAAAATTGAATAAAAGACCTATTTCATTAGTTAAAACATTACACAAACCTTTGTCGAGAATCAAAATCAAAAACAAGTAAACATAGGGTTTATTACAGGTCTTCAATCACTTCTTACAAGTCTTCAAAATAAAAACAAGTAAACATTACATAAACACCTGTTCAATCTCATTTTACAGGTCTTGAACAACTTCTTCATCATCACTTTCGACATAGTTTTATTTGTAGAGAAAAACGGAGAGTGAAGAACTGCGCTACAAGAAAGAATGAAGTTAGATTTAGGGTTTTGTATAGTTTTAAAATTTATCTTCTACCCACACGATTTCCTTGAGAGAATTATCCATCATCTAGACCCTTGGATTATTCTTGAGGTGTATACTTTATAGTTGACTCGAGGATATATTTAGGTTTTACATAAGACGGGGACAAATGAGTCATTTTTATTGATTATTAAATTAATTTTGTATGGGCCAGACCGAACATAACTCTAACTTAACGGATTATGGATAGAAAATCTATTACAAATGATATATTTCTGAATCTGTTTGAAACAATGACATATTAGTAATTAGTATATTATAAAAGAAATATTTTATGATAATGTCCATTTTTATTCTATTAGTTTTTGACGGTGGTTTTTTTTTTTTGTGTTGGAGAGTAGTTAGTGTTAATACCAGGAGACATCTGGTAAGAAGAGACAGACTACATGAGACATCCCATTAACTGGTTTTATTATAAAAAAGGAATAGAAAACAGAAGAATTAATGTTTGTAGGCTTGGAATCTTGTGAACAACTCAAAAGAAATTCTGAACCCAAAATTTCCTGATTATATATATATGTGTAATGTCTTAGATGGGAGAGAGATTTTAATCCGTAATTATAGCCGACATTTTAAATTTAATTAAGATTTGTTCCACATTATCTTGTCTAATTAATTACCTCTTCTTTGTATTCAGTACCATCTTAACTACTAAACTCTCACTAGTTACATATTATTACTAACAAAAGTTAGAGAAGCCTCACATTTGCAAATTGAATCCACGTAGACGAACACCCAAATAAACTCCATTGAAACAAAGCCAATCCATTTTTAAAAATTAATTAATCTTAAATTATACAAATGATATTGATCACATGAAAATAAATCCGATAAAAAACTCAAGATGACAATATGTGTTTAACAATGATTTATTATTCGATCAGTGTTGATTTCTCTGTTGCAAATTTTAACTTACAAAATCCTAAAATCCTAATAATAAAATTCGAAATAAAGCTTATATGGATAGTAAAATTCATGTGTTAAATTGAGTAGAACGACAAAATTACCGAATAAATATTAATATTTACAAATAGAATTTGAAACTCATCGCTATCTTACTTTCAACCAAGAAAACACAGTTCTTTTTAGTGTATTTGTTTACTAGAATTCGTTAGAGATATATTTTTCACTAATATCGAACCTTTAAAGATTTGTTAGATAGGAAATCTGCAGGGGCAATGGGTTTTCCATATCAAAACACCATTATAACTTAAAAGGAATAATTAGTAACAATTAAATTTAATTAATTGGAGGATTTGTCTTTCATATTAATTGTTTCTAACATATTAAAAATCTTATTATTTAAAAGAAGAATATTTTTCTAGTGAAAAATTGTCGTTGTTGTCTTCCAATCTGCTTTTGAGATCCGAAAATACCCTCTTTTAAATATTTGGATTTTCAATCAGTTAGGAACAGTTAATAGAAAAAGATAAATAACAGTTTTCATTTGTCCTTTACGCTTCTGTCGGAAAACGTTTTCATCAAAAAATTATTCTTAGTTAGACAAGTTCAATCATTATAATTATGTTGTTGTCTGTTGGAGACAAATGGTATTATGCTTTCTTCTTCTTATAAATAGATCAATGCCATATCTTTTGTTTTTATCTTTTCAATCTATCAACATGTGATTTCTCAACTATACACACTGTTGGAAAATTGGCACCCCGAGCACAGTGAAACACATGATCACTAAGGGCAAACGATGATTTGAACCAAACATGAAGAATAATAAAAGAGATAAAAGAAAAACAAGCACACAACCACAACACAATATATATACGTGGTTCACATTACATGCTACATCCACGGCTAACACCCACCAAAAACATTTTGTTATATCAAGATCATTACATGTTCTTTCCGCAACCCATGAAAGACGATCCAAACAAAGGAGTTAACAAGCCATACACAAGAACGCTATTGAAGAAACCTTCGAAATCAATTCCCTATACCGTTCTTCTAACAAGCTGCATGTCTTCTCTTCCACACCTTCTTTACAATTACTGATAACATAGGAGAAACATGGAAACTCTATAGAAACTTGGTTTAGTGAAAATCCATAAACCCTAAACACTAGAAAACCAAAATTCTCTCTCTACAAGTTTTCCTCAAACCGATATTGACATTCACGGTAGCGCTCGACCCTCTTTAACAAAAAGTCCAAAAACCTAAACACAAGGTTTACCACTTTTCTGGATTGGATGTCTAAAAACCTACAATCCTAGTTTTCTATGTATATGTATATAAAACACAAACTTGGTCACCAAGTATTAATACCCAATTAGAAAACTGAACTCTTTGCTAAACTCTATCCTACATAGATCGGAAAACCTACCTCAATGTGAAAGCAGACCAGTAATAGGAAATCCATCTTAATATGGAAGAGGCCTAAAAAAATAATCCCATTTATTTCCTTTCACACACGATCTACTTATGTTAGTCACAGATATTGCTCCAATTGTACGATGTAAAATTTCAATCTTTGATGTTCTAATTTGATCTTTTTATGGTGTTATTGTATGTAGAGGGATACAATTGCGACTACCACTTAATGACCAAAGAGAGGAAACAAAATCAAAAGTCTAAATGGATGAATAATCAAAAAATCTTTTTCTCCTAACGCGCAAAAAATTGAAAAAGGTTCATTCCCCTGGTGATCGAACCATTATTCTAAGGTGGGCCTATCCCTCTTTCTTACGATACAATTCATTCCGTCATCGGGTTTTAAAATTTTGGGGTTGTTTGGATCAGGGGATGAGCCAGAAATTCTTATATGAGGAGGAAAAAAATTTAAGGATAGGCAAAAAGGTAATAAAAGGTTTAGGATGAGTAAAAACAGACCTTAGATATATAAAAATGGGTTAACTGCCTACCATGTTGGGCTGACTCCGCGCTTGCTTGGATCACCCTAACCACCTCGAATTCCGTCACTGTGACTATGTTGGAGTATTAGGTTTTGGCCGAGTATGGGAAGAGTCGACCCAAATCGAATCTAACCTTAAAGGACTCGTACTTGCGAGCACTCTGATTTTAAAGTTTTTACTTTATTTTGTTTGTTTTTTGGTTTTTGAAAATAGGAGGAGAATGTTGGATATTTTCAAGATTGTTTACTTTGAAAACCTAATTAGTTTTCATTCAAATTTGAACAAACACGACTCTTCCCATAAGCCACCATTAATGGTTTTTGGAAATGTCTGTTGGAGATGAAGAGACATCTCCAATAGACATGAATCTCCTATAAGTAGTGAAGATATTTTCCCATTCGAAATAATCAAATCTATCTATTTTTCTTCCTTTTTAAAGCATCATCAGAAGACTTTCTTTTGTGTGTTCTTGGTTGGATAAAGGGGTACAAACCTTAAACCCAATTTTATTGTTATAAGGATTTTATTGTATCCAAAAGATATTATTTCAAATACCCGTAGTAATCACCAATTTGATTGAGAGGGTAAAGATAATTGTATTTTTTTTAGAGCCTTGAAAGTCAGAATTTCTACAATCTCTATGTGATTTTTCAATTCCGTTAAACCCAATTTTTCCTGTAGTTTTAGACAAGGTCGTTAAAACTTGAGCCGACACGTTATTTGATCGATTCCCTGCAAAGTATATAGAATCGAATATATTTGTATCTGTCCCGGACAGCATTTTTTTCCTTGGAAAAATTTCTTGTGCCTCTGACTCTGATCGTGCATCGCCAAATAATAAAGATTTAAATAATTCTTCTGATATATCGATCATGGACATATCCATGTGCCTGATCCTTCATTTCTGTAAATCATCCGAACTAGTTGCTAACAATTTAACATTTCACTCAAGTCTCCTAGTCTTTTGACTACGCTGTACCGGAACAAACTAGCACTGTTAAAAATCCCTAAAAATGATACGTACTAGATTTACAGATATCGGTACAGCAATACATATTACTTGGTCATATATTCTCGTACGTTTCTGTCTTTTTAGGTTCTTGCTTACATATGCATGCATGGGAATTTGGTCCCGCCACTTTAACCAGCCAGAATTCAGGAGATAAATGTGACCGTCAGATCACTGATCACACATGATTATTGTCCCCTTTGTAAATTAATCTTATTAGTAATAAAAATGGTAATGATCATATGGTTTCTTTCTTTCTACTGCAAGTCTTATCTACTTAAGATGGTATCGGCTAGATGGTTTAGTTCCGGTTTTGGATCAGTCATAGGACTAACTATTCACCGATGAGCACATAGGATAAGTTCAATAAACAAAATGAAAATTCGAAATGGTATGTACGGATGCGCATTTGTCCCAACCAGACATTTCCCTAGTGGACAAGAATGGGTCGAAAATCTGACTCATATATATAGGCGGTATTGGAATAATTGTTGAATTATGCTTACACATAAATAAATCAAATAAAATTAACATTACGAAACAAAAATTATAGTTGAATCGCGGACTAGCTCACTCTTTTTAAGACGTTGTGCGGCTCTGTCTAAGATTGTGCAAACAGTTCATCGTTGTCGCGTTGTCCCCAGGGAAAACAGTCGAGTTCAATCTCTTACACAATCACTTTTGCACGGTGAGAGGATGTGAAACTTCTACACTTCATTCTTGTTCGGAAACTATTTTAGAAAAACCAAGGATGATCACACAATTATTTTTCTTTCTCAAAATCCTTTTTATTTCAAACTCAAAAATATAAAAGTAAACTCTTAATTTTTTTTCCAACAGAAAAAATCTGATTTTAGTCAAGAGTTCCAATAAAGTTTAATGAAAATTAATTATATCATAATTCACACAATTAAAACCCATTAAACATGAAACGGTCAAGACATTAAAAAACAAAGTATAATTTTTTATGAAAAACTTTATGAGTAATAAAAACATTATTAGTGGGAAATCAGTTTATGTTTTAAAACATACATTCCCAACAATCCCCCACTTATATTTTTAAAAACATTGAGCAAGAACGTATAGAGTTGTGCATAAGTAAAGGTGTCTCGCGAATTGAACCTTTACGTAGTGTTAATAGGCTCTCTTGAAATATGACCATAGAG
Source organism: Papaver californicum (assembly GCA_023531435.1). NCBI lineage: Eukaryota > Viridiplantae > Streptophyta > Magnoliopsida > Ranunculales > Papaveraceae > Papaver > Papaver californicum. The sequence goes on along the minus strand of JAJJMC010011347.1, from coordinate 61,245 downwards.
TGAACATAAGTCTTGAAGTCTAGGAGATAAAAAGATCGCTTAACACACACGACTATAGTAGTGTAAAGTATAAAGCCAGCATATTACGGCATTGCGCTCGTATCCCAATTTAATGAATAATCTAGAGAACTGCATATTTTCTCATAGAAAGCGACCACACTTTCACATTCATATAGGTTAGTTTATCAAGAGTACTCTTGTAACTAAGTACCCTACTATAAATAGAGATATAAACATCATTAAGAGTTTAAAAATTAAAATTAAAAGTTAAACTCAACCTTCACTCGCTTCAGGATATCATGTCGAGGGATGAATTCTTCAAAAGCATGATTCTCGCATCTCTACATCATCGGTGACTTCGTATAGTCCCTTCAAACCTATTTCTAGGTTAGGTATCCATCACAAATTATTTCAATCTCAATGATGCATATCACCGATGACTTCGTATAGTCCCTTTTAACCTATTTCTAGGTTTGGGTATCCATCACAGATGACTTAATCTCAATGGGCATCAACTTCATCCCATAAGATGTATTCACACCTTCTTATTAATCCTTTCGTCAAAGGATTAACAAAAACTCTTTTCAGACACAATATAATCCATTCTCATAATATCAACTCATATAGTTGTAGTTACAGTTCTTAACTCTTGCAATACCCGCAGTACTATCACATTGGATTAATATGTTTGTTATTCCTGTATCTAGTAGAGGATTGAATCGCTCCATCCCTTAGAGGATTCTTCTGAAAGGATGTCCAATCATCTTTGCAATATCCTTAAAGGATTGCGGTAAACATTTTAGATAGTGTATTTTACCAATTTTCCATACTAGGATTGGTAAATCTGCATATAAAACCCCCACTAAGGAAGCAATATATTAAACTCCCAATACATAAAATATATATATAGTCAAGCACGTAGCAAAGAAACATACTAAGCTACCATACTCATGTCTAGTGCAATCACACATAACCTATAAAACATTAGCACTAAATCAAATGAGTGAAAACCAATGTACAGTCAGAGTATATATATTTTTATTTCTTTTAAAAATCTATTTTCATTATAATAAAATAGATCCAAAAGAAGAATAAATTTAATTCAAACATATATACTATATGTACTCAAGTCTTTCATGTCAAATAGTAAATTAAGCATGTTCTCATTTTCATTAACATCGTATAAGTTAGAATATAAATTCAACAAATCATGCATAGTAGAAATGACATCCACAAACAAGAATCTAAATCTAGTGACATGAAAGCAAGTACCAAAATATTTTTATTCTCCTTTTTTCAACCTAAAATAGTTGGCTCTTAAAACATTTTCCAAAAATTAAAATACAAAGAACTAAATATCTAAAAACAAATTAATAATTAAGGCTAAAATTCTTTTTAGTCTTACTACTTACGGATGTCTAATTTCATTCTCAAGGATCTTGTGATCTCTGTTTTAATTTAGTTCTTCTAATCTAAGTTTAGTGTTCAAACTAAGCACAACGGAGGACTAGGAACCCCCACTATTCCTTGACTCAAAAGGAAATTTCAAATCAACAACAAAAGATTTAAAATTGAGAAGTTACTTATGCAAATTGTATTTCTGACCACGTGCATTCAAAAATTTCTATAGACTTTGTTAGAAGTCGGAATTTGAAGTTTAATACCAATTCAGAAACTAAAAAAATCTTCCCATTCATACAAAAATTAGAATTAATTTTTCTAACCACATATAATGTGTCTAACGTCTATGCAAAGTTCTGGACAGAACTTTAATTCATCAAGATTCAAATCTGAGTTGCTATGTATTCTTACTCATAACTAACAAACTAATGATCCAAATTTAAAATCCTTTTGACACAATATAGAGGACGGATACACCAACATTTTTGGTGAAGACAACATCGCTTAATTCATTACTGAAATGATCAGTTTTGGTCACCAAGTTAGATTACGTGAAACACCAAATTAAACTTATAAAATTCTCAAACATTTTATTTCATCTGATGCTTTTGCAAAATAGCAAGATTTTAGAGTCTACATGCTTTGGTGAGTTGAGTAAGATTAGATACATGCTACTCAAAAATTCTTAGTAAGTTTAGAGGAAAACATAACATGCTCATACTCATCACTAACTCATAAACTTCATAAATACATGATAAAGTCTCAACTTGCAAACATTCAAAATTCAAGTCATATTATATGAACAATATAATATTTGGTTCAAACATTCCATTGCTAACATATCTATTGTAGTGGTGCAATGATCAAATTCAACAACACTTTTAATATCAATCTTGTTAATAACAAGATAGGCGGAAACTAGATTCTTTCTCATTTCGGAAGTGTGAACATCTTTAACAAGATTGTTCTACCCGAAGTAAAATTTGAGACCATTCAATACCGAGAATCCTAGAGATGTGAGTATATCTCAACACCACTTCCTTTTAAATGATCATGTGCAACTTTTGAACAATAATCTATCAAAACAAACATGGTGTAAAACACCAATATCTATCAACCTCTCATTGTATCCACAAATCACATTAACTTAGCTTGAAAAGCATTGTTAATAACATTTGATATCCTTGCAATACCGAGCCACAAGACTTGGTTTAATGTAAGCATAACAAATAATTTCATAATTAAAATTATGTTCATATATTGATGAGAGTTGGTATTGATATTTGTTTTGACTAGATTTCTTATTCTTTCGGTTTTGGTTTGGATTCAAATTTTATCTCATAAGTTTAAGACTTATATAAGTCCCACTTTCATTGTCATAAAAATAAGTATCTATTCATAATATCTTGTTTCCATAATATCATTTCAAGATTCAACATTCAATTTTTCGATCTAGAAATCACGTAATTGATTACCACAACAACTACAAACAGTTCATCAAACATACCTCATTTGCTTTGAAATCTCAATTGGGCATATACCATTGTCCACTCCTTCCATACAAACAAAGAAATCATCAAAACCATCGCTCCACACATCGATTAATCTCCCATTATTTACTCGTATTTTTTATTTTCATTGAAAATAAAAAAAATCTCAAGCAAGTGAAATCATCACCTGTGATAATCATTTACATGTGAGCATATGCATCCCAAAATAAATATGATATATATAAATATATATACTCTCACAAATGCTTCAAAATCAATAAGAATTGGTATTGCAAGTTGCTCTAAGGTATCGAACAAAGACGATGGGCTTTTATAGTTATAATGTCATTCATAACTTTCTACTAAACATATTATCTAACATTAGTGGTGAACTAGTTTGATTGCTAACAATGATCTTATTTGTTCATTACTAAAATAATAATATGAGATAAGTATTAGAACAAAACATATGATTTCTTAATGTAATTACTTACATTTATAATCTTTAATCTCAATTTTACATCTCATATTTTGGACAGACATGCACAACGATTTTAAAATTACAATATCTTTCACACCATAATTATAAATATTGAATTTCAAAATGGATTTTGAAGATAAGATCCTGAGCTACAACTTTTATGTTATACACAAAATCAAAATATGTATGTGAAAATCAGAAAAGCGATTCAATCAGTTTTGTAAAATACTGAAAAAATACTTTCTGATGCCCAAAATTTATGATATTTTACACGGATAATCTTTATGATGTCTAATATCTCAAGTTAAAATTTCTTTACCAAATTAATTTTCGTATAAGAGACATATATAAAACTCTTCGGCATATCAAAAACAATTTGTTATAATATTTTCTATACTAAAAGTTTATGAAGAAAATATTAACCATGTTACAATCCTAGTCCATCAAGATCAGGCATAAAATTTAACTCTAGGTATCAAGTAACTTAAAATCTCAAGCATCATGTTCAATCACTAAAGCAAAATTATACCGTTAATAGTTCAATAAAACAATATAAACAATGATACTTATCACTATTCATCGGTCATTTTTTCTTTTGATATCTACGTCAGAATAAAACGTCTTAAAATTGTTGGAACAATTGTTGAATTATGCCTGCACATCAAATAAAATCAAATAAGAAACAAAAATTATGGCCGAGTCACGGACTAGGTCACTCTCTTTAAGACGCTTCGCAACTCTGCCTAAGATTGTGCAAGCAGTTTATCGTTGTCGCGTCGTTCCCAGGATAAAACAGACGAGTTCAATCTCTTTCACAATCACTCTTGCACGGTGAGAGAATTTAAAACTTCTATACTTCATTCTTGCTCAGAAATTATTTTAGAAAAACCAAGGATAATCATACACTTATTTTTCTTTCTCAAAATCTTTTTTATTTCAAACTCAAAAGCAAAAAAGTAAACCCTTAATTTTTTTTCAACCGAAAAATCTGATTTTAGTCAAGAGTTCTAATAAAGTTTAATAAAAATTAATTATGTCATAACTCACACAATTAAAATCCATTAAACATGAAACAATTAAAATATTAAAAAATATAGTATAATTTTTTATAAAAAACTTTATGAATAATAAAAACATTATTAATGGGAAAACCAATTTATATTTTAACATATATTCCCAATAGGCAGCGTAAGCGGATTATTGTACCATCAGTACCAGCCCCGATTAGCGCTGTCGGGCTACTAGTGCTTTTAGGACCGAATGGGGATGATAACATGATACAAAATCCTATCACAATTAGAAGTTACATCGGAAATCTCAAAGGCCATCCCCGCCTATAATTTAGTAAAATACATGAAGATAAATGTGTGTTGACACCCCGCCTTTAGATTTTTAAATAGACAAACAATATTGATATAATTGTAATTGTTAATTTTGCTGATTTGGTTACTTCTTTCCCACCTATCTTGAGTTTTGTTCGAGCTTTTCCTTCAATCCCTAAAATTTTGCAGATGGTAATCCTCACAGTCGGCTAATTTTGGGTTTACAGGTCCTATTTGATACTCACCTAGGCTTATAAACGCTAGGTCTATATGATACTTCATGTTTTATTGAGATTAATTTCTATGGATGATGATGTTTCGCTGGTTTGTTCAACTTTCGAAGTTTGGAGATGGTTTTCAGCGGCTACACCTCCCTTTTCGGATTCCTGCTGCTTCGGTTGTACGATGTTGATTTTGTTTTGCTGATCGTTGTGCTTGATGTTCTTAACCTAAATAGCCAAACCCCTTTTTCCTATTACCATTTGAGCTAGGTGAGGTTTTCGTCTATAAATTCTTAAAAACACCTTGAACCTGAGCATTGAAAGACAATCGACTCTCTGATGTACCACCAAACCGATGTAACTGTCGTCATCTATTCACTTGAAGGATCCCGTTTGATTGGTGGCTTCTTTTCAAAAATAGAGTTTATCTCCAAGAAAGTTACGTGTGTCTTGTTGTTTCTACGGAAGTTTCATTGGGGGGTTTTCAATTAGACGTTTCGATATGATTCTTTTATCTTCATAGGTTTGAGTTTTTCCTTGTTTTCGTTCGGTTGCTTCGTAAAGAGACAATGAGAGTTTTTTAAGGATATTTCTTGTAAAAGTATGGGGTTCTCTCATTTCTATTATAGTTTTTGATACTAAATGAAGAAGCTTTGGATTTTTCGATTCATGCTTTGTGCCATAACAATACCGAGGGATACAACTTTAAACACTAAAGGTGTTTGCGATACGGATTATATCTTACCTTGCTCCATACCATAGAACCATTGGCTTTTCTCTGTGAAGATTAGTGCTCGAAAGCATGTTCTGAACACATTCAGGTTCAGAGATCATGCTGCATATGAAAATGGTGGAATCTTTTAGCTCATACTTGAATAACTTGACCTCTCATATCTGTTCACATCTCTTGCATATGGGCAAGGCCATTTTAGACAAATTTGCTACCTCTTTGCGCAAGCACAACAACATCAACTCAAGAACCAGTCCAACTCAGCTCAATGAACAAACTAAGCACAACACCACAATAAAACATCTTCTTACTGCCCTAAACAACACCTTCATTGATGATCGCTCAAAACTTCTTCAATATGAATCACAAAAATCTAGCAACATGACTTAGGTGGAGTTGTATAGGGCCGGTAGACTTATTTTTATTTATGTTTTGATTCCCTTTTAGTTTTTTGTTTTATCCTAAACTATCATTTGGTTTGAATTTTTAATTCTTTGTGAAAGAAGGAAAAAAATTTATATTTAGTTCTGCTAAAACAAAATTCAGACCTTCTGATCTTGTATACCTTTCAACTGACTTCTTCCTAACCTGTTTACCATTCTAACCGACTGCTCGCAGTTTTGGTTACAGCTCATTAACTGCTTTTTTGTCCTTGTTTTCTTTCGTACTCTTGCACTTAAGCTCAAAAGGTGGTAAACTCCCACAACTGAGAAAACTAATTGCTTCTTTGTGTGAAGTTGGTTGGGCCCAATCAAACCACAACTCTCACCTTCAATATACTACTAAAGGCTGTCGGGTGATAATTCACATATTACACAGTAGTTTCGTTTTCTGCTTGTTATTTTCGACCACCAAGTTTTTATATTGAAGACAATTGGTTTCTATCATTTGATAATATTAATTATTCCAGCTATCTCTACTTGAAATTGTTAACCAGAAAATATGAGTATATTAACGTGGAACTGTCAAGACATCAATTAACTTATAATAATACAATATTTACGAGGTTTGATAATATTATATAAGATATATATTATATTTCTTTCAGAGATATTAGTCAATAAAAATCATATGAACTTGCTAGAATAATTTTTAAAATTACAACATTATTTTACGGAACTAAAAATTAGGCGTCATGGAAGCCTACGTCTTATGTGAAAAGATGGTTTAAATGTACAAATCCTGATTCATTCACAAAGTTATATCCATGCGCTTGTTACACCACCACCACCATGACAACCATAGATCTGCACAAGCATATAAGGACCACCCCATCCATAGGAGGGAAAAGATTTTTGGCACCAATTTTCCAACCACAGAAATTTTGTGAATTTTAAATGGAGATTTTAACGAAGTTACTCATCAGTCGGAGAAAAATGGAGGCAGACATGTAACATTTGCTCAGACACAACCTTTTCTTAGTAAGACAAATGAGATGAGATTCATAGATTTTGGATTCCGGAGCACCCCATTTTCCTAGACAAACAATCAAGAAGGCATGAATTTCATCATGGGAAGACTGTATATAGATATTGGCAAACAAAGATGGATAACTGCCAACCCCCATGCTGCAGGTACTCACCTTCAACGTATAACTTCATATCATGCTCCAATTTTGCTTCAACTCAAGGAAATCAATTCACAACGGACAAAGAATTATAAGTTCGAGCATTTATGGCTCGCTCATCCACAACCCCGATAAATAGTCAATACCGCTTGGAATTAGGAGAAGGATTCAAAGCCAGATCTCGACCTGTAAATAAAACTCATCACACAAGCCAATTTCTTACGTAATGGAATAAAGCAACGTTTGGACACTTACCTACAATGATAAAGGAGTCGACGGAACAGATCAAGCTAGCCCAACACCAATGTGTTAACCCTCCTTCCATTTCTGATTATCCCATATTAAAGTTTTTTTATACCTCAAAGCTCAATACATGATAACATAACTATCGCTGGTGAACTTTTCCAATCATATTAGAACATCAGCTATCGCCAAATAACCCCAAATTACACTCAAGCTGGATATTCAGAAAGCATATGATAGCTTAGATTGGGGATTTATCAGAAGAGCGTTTACCAAACTTGGATTACCAAATATTTTCATATAATACATAATGTTTTACATCTCCTCCGTCACTTATTCAATCAACATCAACAGAATACCACATGGGTATATCAACCCAACTAGGGGAATCAGACAAGGTGATCGTTATCTTCCTGTGTATTCATTATATGTGTAGAGATCCTATCAGCTAACATGGAAAAACTAGTATATTCGAATAACATCAAAAGGCTTAACATATCCTTCAAAGCATCCCCAGTCCTCCATCTTATGTATGTTGATGATCTTCTTATTACATATAAAGCATCTGCAGAAAGTATTCAACACATTAACACATGTTTCACTCGTATTCTACCTCGGCAGGATAACTTATCAACACAAGAAAACAAAATCAACAATCATCCACCACCCGAGGCTGCACCTAAATGAAGTGAATAATCTTCAAATAAATATTCAAAATGCCAATCACTACGTCTCCACCTGTGTACCTTGGGGTCCAATTCAAACAAGGAAGATCCATTGTTCGTTCGTACACACCGGTACTTCAACGACTAGCACGTAAGGGTAAAGGTTAGATGACTAAATGCTTAAATCCATCAAGAAGTTTAGTACTGATAAAATCCTCTCTCACCCCTACTTCTAATCAATTGATGCAAACATAATTACTTCCTACCCATGTACACAATAAGATTGATCGTATTACTAGAAACTTCTTCTGGGGTCACGAAACATCTGAAAAAAAGATGGATTCTCTGATATGGGATAAATTAACCAAACCAAAAATCCAGGAAGACAGGGGGATAGGTATTAAAAAAAATCCAATTATTTCTCCATTTTGATATCCGGTCTAGTTCTTAAAACATTGGTCCAAGAATATGTAACACTGATCAATTTAAAACACATTGGTCTGAAATTTTATAAGTTGTTCTACCTAGAAAACTAGTAACATTATAAATTTTACGGTGAAATCTCGTGTCAAATATCTTGTTGGTGCATGTAATGCTCAAAATAATAATGGGTACATGATCGGTTGTCATCCAAGCAAAAATATATCAAGTTATTTCACTTCACAAAATATGGATTAAATTACGATGATAAAAACAAGTTCGTTCCTCAGAGAGGTATGGGTTATTATTCGTATTTGAAAAATTAGGTAACAAGGGGGATTTTGTGTTTTAAAACTAAAGTAATTATATTAATTGTGCTAGTAAAGAATGAGTAAATAGAATCAATAGGTTGAGAGTACTGGTTAAGGGTTCATCTTCAATCATAAGACATGCACTTTAATTAATAATTAGAGTTGTCACATAATCATTCGTTATCAAGAGTTTCAAAGTATCCCATCGAGAACATACTCCGATAAATTCCTTATGTCATCACATATCATAACGATGAATATACAAAACTACTCAAAGAACAACTTAATGGAACGTGCTATTGGGTTTTATCCTCCAAGAGCATTAAGTTCTATGAACTAGACTAATCAATGCAGTAGATATACTCGAGTAATATATTTAACATAGGTCAAGCTTCTAAATACAGTCACACAGAAGTTTTGAATACAATTGATAATCACATTATGCTACTTATGACAAGGTTCATTAATAATTTTGTATCTCAAAACCCTAGTCTAGCTATAGATATGCATTCATGGTTATTTAATAGCGCTCTTAAACAAATATTCACCTAATCATACGTGGTGATAATAATCCGTAGAACAAGAACGATAATGATGAGATTAAGATAACAAAACTAACGTATTAATCAAGTAACATGTTTCTGATATCCAACTACATCCTTAACCAATATGAAAGGTTTTAGTTCATCATGGATTTCTCAAAATCCATGGAAAATATATAAGAAAGCAAGTAAAGCAAACCCTAGAAATCGTGATGTCCAAACGCAACATCCAAGCCCTAGCTCCTCGTCTTCTCTTGTAAAAAATCTCCTTGTGTGTCCAATTTTTTTCTCTTCTTAGGGTTATGAAAGTATTCTTATATAAACCTCACCAAATATAGGTGTTAGAGTCCTAATTGGACTATGTTACATTTATTTAGAATTCAAAAATGTGTATTAGAAGTGGCCTCCGTCGTGCTACAATCGACCAATACAACACATCCATAAATACCATTGTAAAGCCTCAAAAACAAGAGTTTTCTATCCAAAATATCGTTTAGAATCGGTGGATACAATCCTCTAAAAGCGGTGTTTGTAAAAGGCTCAAAAATGGAGTTTTTCTGTCCAAAATTTTGTTCAGAATCGGTTGATATGAACCACCCGTATCCACCGATTATGAGCACATCTTTTTCTCCGACTGACTTGCTCATAACTTCCTCATACGAACTCGGAATGACCTCATTCTTTTTGTATTTGATTCGTATTTCAATTATCCTCAAGATGATGGTAATAAATTCTGGATTTTAACGAGTTTATTTTGGTCTTTGGCCCTTCTTTACTTGTAGAACTTGACTTCCTTGTTCATTTCACAATGAACTCCTTTCTTCTTCTTTGGTTGAATACACTTTAAAACTCTTAAGAAACTCAAAAAAATAAAACAAAATAAAAGCATAATGATACGATAACTAACAAGAAAGCAATGAATTAGAGTACCAAACTAGTGTAAATAATACATTATCAGTACAAACTAGAGATACGTACAAAATTTACTTCAAAAAGTAGTACACAGATGCCTACTCAGAATGAACTCTGCTAATGTCAGCCAAAGCAATCCTTATTTATAGTATCTAAAAAACTCTTGATGATGTGCACGTGCAATTTTTTTCCTCTTTCCCAAGCTTGTACGTCTACTCCGTACGTGTGTCACTGATGAGATCCGTTTCTCCAGGGAAACCATTCATCAGACAAGGGGAAACTCTTTAAATGGGTTTCTTTTATCTCAAGCACCAACCTCACACGACCTGGGTTGTCGTACAAAAAATTTCCTCAGTACCATCTTGGTCACTACGTTAGGCCTTGCTTCAGTACCACTACAACACTATCTCACTATTACTCATTGCCTTAGCGCTCTCTCTTTGTCGATGCGCCAAGCCCTACTTTGGTGTTCCTACCAATACCTCAATGCTACCATCTCTTGCCTCAGTGCTCTCTCTTGGTCGCTGCATTAATCCATGCTTTAGCACCCTCTCTTGGTTGTAGGATAGAGATGAGATATCATAAGCTAGATAGGGGTCTGGCATTGGGACTAGCCCAGCGTCGTGCACATAGGATTTGGCACTGGGACTAGCCTGACGTCGTGCAAAGAAGGGATGTCGCTTCTAGTCCTTGCACCGTGCAGATTAAACGCATTAGCTGTGCTAGCGCCAAGCATGTTCTGGCGCTAGGCTAGTCTCATATAATACATTCAGGACGATGCAATTTCAATCTATGATGAACACCATTAATTAGCCCATGCTTGTAATGTGTACTTAATCAAGCTTATCTATTGATGTAACCCTAAGATAAGTTAATACAGACAACTAAATAATAAAGGTAAAAAAATTAGAATCAATAATTTCAAGTTTGCACTTGTTTTAAGGAGCATGAAAAATTTAACAATTAGGGACGAAAACTGATGATTTTAAAATGTACTACTATTTTTCACACGACTATGTTGGCTACTAAAAGAGGATAGAATATGTGTTGATGTCCAGTAACATATGCAGGTGGAACAGGCCTCAAAATAGAGTTTGGATGAGCACTAGTAAGTTAGGGAGTAGATGGAGTAGTTTCCAAAAGTGATCGGACGATGGTTGAAGGAGTCATTGAAATCCATAAAAAATTTAAAACTAAGGCATCTGTAATTAAGTTAAAATCATACCCAAATTTTAAGGCAGAACCATCCATAAGTTTTAACACAAACCAGAGAGATGTGATAAATTAAAAAGTCTTCAATCACATCGGATAAAAACACCCTAACAATATGTAACCAATTGGGAACAATCGTCCTCTGTGCATATGCTATTATATTTGTTTTTTATAGCTATGGTTATACGCTTTAATACGTCTTCATAAAGTACTTAGACATAATATTATCCAGAAAAATGTTGGTTAAATAAGTCAATCAACAATTATTATTAGCCCATAAATCAGTCATGATAACAATTCAATGATTTTTTTTTATCGAAACCATAATTCCCAATGACTTCCTTCCTTTAAAGCTTATAATTTGTCCAAAGCGATTGTTTTTTCTTTTTTATCTATCCAAATTCTTTTTTTTTGTCTATCCAAATTCTCCCAAAACTATCGTCCGGAGGCACTGATAAATTCATTAAAAATAGTAGATCCTATCCAAAAAGACATATAGATATCATGAGTCCTTACTCTTATCGAAAAAGCTATTTTATGTGAGGGGGTGGATTTAAAAAATCTTTTTAGACCGTCCACCAAGAATTTTCCGAATGAAAAACTGAACGGAAAAGGTATAAAACCGAAAACTTAGTTGACTAGGGTAATCCCTAGTTGTAAGTTTGTAACACATAGTTAAGAAAAATACCTAAAAAGGAAAGAGACGAATCATATCTCCTATTCTCACCATCTCTCTTGAGCAAAGGAAAACACTGGTAGGGTTTTTGATATGATTGGGCACTAAGTTTGATGGAATCATTGAAATTTTGTGTAAATTTCATCGTGGACATAATTGGTGTCACACGTTGTTTCATACAAAACAAGGCGTACACCACCACCAACTAGGTTTCACCACGTCCTATCAAATAAATTATCTTACTTTTCTAGCTAGCTTGTCTTTAACTCCTCCATTTGTTTGACATATAACAAGTACCCCCTTCAACAATTTTATAAATTAGGATCGTTTACCTGTTTTAATATTCTTCCTTGGATAGAGTTTTCCTGTTATTATGGAAACCCCATACTTGCTCTCTTTAAAAAAGTTGGAAAAGCTGTACTACTTATCATTTGCCATTTTCGGCACGTTAATATATTGATAGTAAAATTTAATGCCAAATAAAAGTTGATTGATTTCTTAATTATTAGTACCCATAACTTTGATTTTTCATGATAATACTTATCGTTTCTTTTTAGTTTTTCGTGACATCAAACACAAGTTTTACGGGATTATTGAGGTCTTTAGTTTGTAATTTTACAATCGAGGATTATTACTCATTAGTTTATATAAAAAACTAGAATATTTTTTTCTATCCCAATTTTCTTTTTGCGTATATCAAAAATCTATAACTAAGACTCTACTCAATAGGCCGGGAAGTTTAGTCTTAGGGTTAATTGAGGCATATACCCCAGCTTGGTTATGTTAAGTTTAGATTAGGTTAGGTTACAAAAATTAATTTTTTCTTTTTGAGGATTAGCTGGGGTCTATGGTTCCAGCGTGTCGGATAAAATTAGTGTTAGAGAGTTGTTATGATCATGAAACATAGTTAGATTAGAAAGTTCATAATTAAATTTAAAAATTCGTTAAAATTAGGAAATTAATTATTATGTTAGTCTAAGTTGGACTAAGGTGATTCCTAACTTATTTAAATTAAGTTGAATAAGAAAATCTAATTGAATTACTAAGATCCGGTCGGTAATACAGTTTGGTAAATAATAGAAAATCTAATTGAATTAAGGTCGGGCCAAGTTATGGTCGGGTGAGAGTCGAAGTAAGAGCTAGTCGGGCCTAGGCATAATCTCTAAGCGCATCCCCAGTGTAAGGGTCAAGGTCATCCTAGGTGGGGTCTTATTAACACCTTTTTTTTATCATTGTTAAATGACAAAAAAAATATAAAGATAAAACTTTTTACCTAAAGTTCATCTCCAATCCCCAAAGTTTTATTTAATATTTTTTATTCAAATTTAGAGAGAAAATGATGATGTGGACTTAAGACCCAAAGTCATGAAGAAAGTCTAATCTAGACTTTCTCCTTTACCCCCAGTTAGTCATGTCATCTTTCTTTATAACCTTGACCCTTGCATTGGAGATAAAAAATTGGTGGAAAAGGTCTTAAATCCTAGGTGTCATGCTATTTTAAGACCTTTACCCCTTGCATTGGAGATGCTCTAAGTCTTATAAAAACAAACGCTCGGTTTTATCTCTCGTGAATTTCATAAATTAAGGTCGGACTATGGCATAATCTCTGACGTCAATATGTTTTGAGAATAAAGATAAACACTCGAATTTGTTCCAAAGACAAACTCTAGATTCCGGATATTCCGACCGTCCATGACCTATTTTCAAGGGTTGGATTTGTCCCATGGTAAGATGCAACGTTTTTTTATATTATAGACTAGGTATCACCCAGGCTTACGACCGGTGAAGTTTAATGCCTTTAGTCTTAGGGTTGGCCGGGGCCGTTATGTTAAGTTTAGGTTATATTAACTTTTTTAGTTTTTTCCTTTTTAAGGATTAGCCAGGGCCGTAGGCTCTGACGAGTCGGTTAGGATTATTGTTAGAGAGTTATAATGATTTAGAAATTATAGTTAGATTAGAAAATCCATGATTACATTTAAAAATACTGCCAAATTAAGAATTTAATAATTATGTTAGTTTAAGTTGGACTAAGGTGATTCCTAGCTTATTTAAAGTAAATCGAATAAGGAAAGTGGATTAGTAAATATTAGCAATTCAAAATAAATTAAGGTCGGGTCGGGATATAATCTTTGTCGTCAATGTGATTTGAGAATAAAGATACACGTTCGGATTCGTCCCAAACAAGGTTGTACCATACCGGATTTCGGTTCGTACCGGTCGAGAGCGATACACTGGTACGCCGGTATACCGGGGAAATTTCGGTTTAAATATCGGTGGAATATCAGTGCATATATTTTATACCTATAATTTTATAAAAAAATACTAGTTCACATTTTATAACTATAAATATATTTTAACACGCTATAACAAACATTTTTTCACAAAGTTTAAAAAGATAAACTAGTATTCATCCAAAATATATAGATCCATAGATTTCATACAAAGTTCAAACTGGAAAAACAAAAGAAACAAGAACAACTTCAAAGTTTATCGTCTAAAATACTAATTAAACAAAGATATTATAATTTTAAGATCATTAGATTAATTATAGATATTATCATATGCATATATAATTCTAAAATATCATAAAAAATATGAGTAACAATTGAAAACCCTAAAACAAGAATAATATATTTTTTTATTATTTTTTTTAAATAAAAAAAACAAAAATAAACGATTGTACCGGTCAATACCGGCCATACCGGCCGATATTTTTGGTCAAATACCGTTTATCGTTATACCGGATTTCGTCTCACTTTTCGGCCGAAACCGGTAAAACCGGCGGTATACCGGCCGATACGGCCGGTATGGACTACACTGGTCCCAAAGACAAACTCTCGAATCGGGAGATCCTAACCTCCACGGTATATTTTCAAGGGTCGAATTTGTCTTATAGCATGAGGAAACGTTTTTTTATATATTTCTAGTATATGATCTGTGCCGTAACGCCACGGGATTTTATTTATTCCCGGGCATATAGATTCATGTTTTGAAAAAAGGGTTTTGTATCAATCTTAAATAATTCGTATAACAACATATTAATTTTAATCAATCAGTTACTTTTAGTATAGATTCTAAGGTTTTGGCTTTATGTAAGTGTGTTTTTTTTTGTTTTTGCACCGTATATTATGTTGTTTTAAATTAACAGTACAGACTCTTCAACTAAATCAACCAAATTAACGATATAAATTGTCAACCAAATTTAAAATACTTCGTTTTATCGAACCCTTCGATAAATCCGTTTCACCAATTCTTGATTTGAATCCTTCCTAAAATGTACAAATCAAATATAAATTTTCTTTTAAACATATAAAAAACTCGTGCATACACTCAACCGTGCATGTACTTCAGCGCAAGATAAGAATTGTTCCTCTTCCTATGAGATTTAATTCGAAACGGTCGGGACATTGAGGTATTAACGATTAGTGTGAGTGGATGGAATAGGAAAACTGTAAATCTAACAAGAGGAAGTCAGGAAAAAACATAACAATTTTTTTTGTTATTGTCTCAAAATTTACAGCAAGAGTGAGTCTCAACTTATTCCCATAACCTGAAACACCCTAAATGACTAATCTCCGGGGAAACGTCAGTCTTTGCAATACCATACCGCGCTTTGATTTGCACTCCAATAGTATGGTATGTTTTACCAAGTTTCATTCTGTTAAAAAATTGACAACTAAAAAAGTCCTCCACTTTGAAATAATATAGCAATTAAGAACCCTTTTACCTATTTGAATTTTTACACACACTCCAAAAAAACACAAAAAAAAAAACGCTTTAAAAAAGTTAGCATGTTGTATGTCTATCATCATGCCTTACTCAAAACCTCATACATTTGGAAATGAAAACTTCTTTCAGTATTCACTTGTAAATCGAATGAGACATAAGTGTCATACAAATTATTTATACTTTACGTATCAGTAATGTCATGAAAGTTTTACGTAAGCCGTTTGTATCATGGTCGGGTCTTATAGCTCATGTACTTAAATTGACTTCCCACCTCTTAAAAAAACGAATTGTTGGTCAGTACCCCATCCATGTTTATTCCCTAGATACTTAAATTAGCACGGCCAAATTCCTTTCAAAAAACAGTAGAGCTACCATGTATCCATCCTAAGTTCCTACATAGAAAATAATGACAGCCATCTCCATACAAATTAATTTGGTCTATCAATGTGATGTGTTTGCTTCATTATCTAGAATCTAAATAATAATGGTGTAATGGTTAATCCAACGCATTAGGATGGACCATATAGAAGGTAATTGTATTAGTATTGAATGGAATTGGAGAATCACTTGCAGTTGACATTGACGGAATGCCCGTTTCGAATTTTCAGGAGCTGAATTCTCTTCTTCAGAAAAATATCACTCGGAGAAGTTATAAGGAGATACCAAGAAAAAGGGTATGATGGTAGAAGTTAAGGGGTTGGAATTGCCTCTTAGGAAGAAATTTACCATATCTTGAAAAATGGGCATTTAAGGTTGGAAAATTTACCATGCTCTAACGTCAGTCTTGGGGTTCATAAGTTTCCATTGATCATTTGTTGATATGCTCATTCAGGAGGGAGGGAGGGACTGTAGGCGAGCCTGTCCCTATCACAACGATGCTTGAGATTAATGGAGTTAGCTCAGCTTTGTTGGTCCTATGACCCGGTGTATAAGTCTCTTCTAAGCTTAATAGTAAGTTCACACAAACAAAATAGATAAATCTATAATGTAACTTACCAAGTTTTCTACCAAGTATGATTAACTAAGAAACAAAAAAATTACTTGAATGTTGTCCAAACATAAAGGATAAGCGTTTGGGATTTAAACTGTTCTTTCACATATGGACCTCTTTAGCAGGCTTCTATAAATAGGCTGTCGAGACTCTTCGTGAGAAGCTTTTAATTAAGATTTGAATGCAGTTCAGCCCAAATGAGGTCCTAGCATAAAGCTAATTATTTCAATAGGTTCTTAATTGAATCTGCTCTAGTCCCACTCTTAACTTACTACTCTTAACTTACTGTCTGTATAATTATGTCCATGGTACATGCCAAAAATAGTAACCGTAATGAAAAATGAGAACCTATAGATTGCCACTGAAAACCTCTCCAAAATTCTCTCAAAAGATTAAGAACACGAATAGAAAGATTAAGATAGTGGATATATGGTTGCAGAAAGTAATTCACTGAGAAGAGATCATTTCCTTTACATGTATGAATCATTGTGTTTCGGCAGCATATTCTAATACAACTATGTGGTTAGGTAGATACTTTGAGTCTTCAGTGTAATAAATTTGTTTCGCATCTTGAATTACACATTTCCAGACATCTATGTCTTCTTTTTTCCGATAGTAATTTTTCTTATATATATTTTTCATCACTTTCTATGTTTCTTTTTATTTTAATTTTTTTGCTTGGATGTTAACCATAAAAAAAACTTGGTGAATCCCATAACTTGATATATACATGTTAAAGGCTAAGAAAGTGATAAGCATATCTGATACAGTTTTCTAACGAAAGCTAAATATTATATGTGACAAAGAACTAAACAAATGCAACGCACAGGGTTCAGGCAAGAAACTTGAGATGGCTTATAATGGTGAGACTAATTACTTTACATTGAGAAACAATACTACTTCAAGCCAGTTCACTACACTTCAACGAATGTAGTCAAACATCACACATATATTTCTGTTCCAAAATTTGAATTAAGAAGATGACAATTGAGAAGTTTTTTTCTTTGACTCGTCAGATGAATATGAAGGAAAGTATGCCCCAAAAGCAGACTCCTAAAATAACAAAAACATCGTCTTCAATAGAACAATATAGGATGAAAATGTTCATGGTGCTAGTAATTCAAGCTTAAACAAAGGATCAATGTCATACCTATGAGCCCAGCTTTTCAAATCCTCTTCAATTAATATAGCCTTTCTTTTCCATAGTTTCACAAAGAGAATTCTTATTAAGAAAATGGAAACTTACTGAACCTTTTCTAATCCTGTTGTGCAAAACATTATAGGCCGAGACTTCTGAAATTTGGATTCAGACCCCAAGGGAGATTCCAGGAATGCAATCAAATCCCTACTTCAACATGCAAGAGCAAGCACCACATGGAGCATACATGCAGTCACACATCGTTGAATTCAATCTTCAAAAGAAACATAAATTTGTACCAACCAATAGTATGATCTTCAAAGAAGAATGTGAGAATACTATTTTTGGGTTGAATTTAACAACGCTGATTTCCCGTCACATCTATAATTGAGCATAAACAGAAACATTAATGCCAGTCGCCAGTAAAACGAAGATATCAAGGCACACATATATGACTGGAAGGTCATAATATCTTTTTCCGCTCCATTATTTGTAGTGTTTGTGTACAACATATCAAATGGATTATTTTGTTGATTAATTTCTTCATCCAGGCATCTCATTTTTCATACCCCCAAACTCAAATACGTATATGCATTGTATTGTATGTATGTGTACCTCTAGAACTCACAATTTTACCTGCTATGGTCATATTTTTGTAATCGTCACCTGTAATGCAAGTGTTTTTCCATCTCGAAATGATCTCGCCGGTTTCCTATTCATTCATTTGGGGACAATAAGAAACTGATTGTAAAGTAAGTAATATAAAAGACAAAACTTAATCGGGATCCCATGTCCGAAATTCTAAAACTTAGTACTCTAAATTCAAAATTACCCACTATTTCTTAAAAGAAAATAGATTGAACAACAACCAAAATACAGGAAAAAAAAACCATTTCCCTTTACTTTTTATCTATAATAAATTGCAACCATCATTAAGAAATTCAATAAGAATGCCATGTAAGTTGTAACCCTCACCTGAACTCCTCAACCCTGTGTAAACTCCATTATCGTAGACTCTTGGTTCAATACCTATGATGCACAACTGAAAGTCAGACAATAATTTTTACATAAACGTATGGCTTCTTTAAGAACCAAAGAAATATTTAACATTATTTTCTAACAGGCATTTCAACAAACAGTTAGAAGTATGTAAAAAAAATTGAACAGCTAACCCAAAACTAAAAATTAGGGGAATTGATTTTCTAAGTTTCAACATAAATTTTCAACTCATACCCGAAATCAACTCTTCGACTGAGATCCAGAATTCAACTACTATATAAAACCCATACAAATATGGAAATCTCATAATACCTTCCCCACCTAAGATCCCTAGCAACCCGTCACCATTCATTGAAAATTTTTCAATGAGTTCGACATATCAATTGTCAATTTCCTCAAAATGATAAATATTTTGCAGCCACCACTATGTCAACACAGATATACCACCACATGCTTAAAGTTTTATTCCACTTAATTACCTTGTGTAATTGTATATCAAAGGCGAAAAAAATCATAATTACTTACAGATACATACGGAGCAAAAGCACAATGCATTCCAATTGCTCTAACTTCAAGAGCAGTAGCAACACCAATCCTTTGAACCAAATCACCATCACTGTAAAGGCATTCAGAGGATTAATCTAGGGTTCCTCGTACCAATTAGCATTTGAAAATTGAAACAACATAATTCAGAAAACTAACCGGGTAGCTCCAAGGCCAATATTGTGAGGAAAAATGGTGGCACCAAAAACATGAACATCATCAGTTGCATAAATAATTGGAATTCCAAGACGTGATTGAAGAGCTGAATTTTGTAAAATATCAATCATATCAGCCCAATCATAGGGTAAAACTTTATCAAATGGTCCACTTCCACCATCACTAAGAATACTTCCTGTAAAATCCATAGATAAATAATTAAATCACAGTAAAGGCAATAATGGATTTCATTGTAGCTGATTAAAAGAAATAAAGTTTAAATAAAGAGAAAGAGAGAGAGAGATACCAATGGGGAGGTCTTTAATGGTGGAATGAGTAGCAGCAGTTCTTTCAAATTGATTTATTTGTCCTGCTTTTTCATTCAAAGTCATTTTTTAGAGCAAATCTTTAACCCTCACTTCAATTTGTAGTTTTTGTATACACAATTTGGTTCTATAGAGTCACTACAACTATTATTACTCATCTTTCTGATTTTGTTCTTCGAGGTCTTGACAGTAAGTAAAAATGAACATATGGAGAAAAAATGATCATATAGTGCTTACTTCTAAGGATGTTTTATAATCTAATTCTGCAAATTAAAAGTGTAGATCAGAAAAGATGATCTTACTTATGATTAATTGTACATACTATCCTATTACACCACAAACAAAAATCAAAATTAGGTTACAATTGAGAAGGAAATGAAGCATATCACCCCTAATTAGTTTCAGTTGATTTTTTCTAAAGAGAAGGAGAAGAAGTAAAATGAAGCATTACCTTGGTTGAGAAGTAAGATGAAGGTTTTGTGCATAAATTGATGAAAGAGCTTTTGAGCAGTAAGCTTACTATGTTCCACTTTAGATGAATGGTGTCATGTATCCAAATACGTGTAACACTGATGGTGTACTGCAACAAAGATAACACTGAATCGGATAATACAAAGAATTCTAACATACACAAAGATAGTCTGGATTTTTTAAACATAAATCTTAAAATTGTGTATAATTACAGAGAATATAAATTGGGTTTAAAATCTAATCACAGAAGCCAATAACAAAATGTACTATAGAATGAAGATGGTGGCAGGTCGCTGAATATGTCCGACAACAATAAAAAAACTGCAGCATCCAAATATGAAACTTATGAGAATGGAAATATGGTCGAAAATAATGATGGTACAGAAAGAAAATTTGAAATTCTGACCTAAAAATTTAAAATAATTTGATAAATTTTAAAAGCCCTAATTGGGTTAAATAGCAACAATGGTTCTAAGCTCATGTCAAATTAAAAAAAAAATAAATAAGAAAAAATTCATAACTAGCAGAAAATGCAGAAGGCAATGGAGAAATGTGTGAAGGTCTTAACTTGGATTGAGGTTTATGTAGGGGTCCTGAAGTTTGTAACGGAATAGGAGATCAGTAAAGAGGGAGGAAGTCAGGGCTTTATCGGCGCCAGAGTTGAAATTGAAGATCATTGCTCGATTGTGGATCGTGGGTGAAAGGGAATCTGGGATAAATGAAGATTGGGAAACTGAAGGAGTAATGTAGGGGGTTATGGGAGAAACGGACGCATTGGGTGGGATGTGTTTGAATAACAAATCTAGGTAGTTAGATAAAGGCTAAAAACATGGGTTCAATATGGGCCACAATTTACATGTGACACAAACTGAGAAATGATATCATTGTGTTTTTGGACGCTCAGATTTGACGGAGACCATTTCTATTTATATTCTTGATGTTAGAGATATAAAAAATTCATAATTAATTATAGTAATTATAATATTACGTGACTACTAAAGTAACTTTTTATTAATTAAAGAAACTAATTCTGTTTAAAAAAAGTTTTGGAAAAAAACGGCAATAAACCCTAAAACAACTCCCCTAAAATAACTCATTGAAATAAACTTTCCTAAATAATTACTCTAAAATGACTTCTAAGAAAAACTCTCTCTAGAGTGATCCTAAAAAACTCCAATTATCATCATTGGAGATTTAGGAAAAATCAAGTTTTCACTGATTGGTGATAATTTTAGTTTTCATTGATTAGAAAAGATTATGATTTTCACGTCGACAAACTAATTAAATCAAAAAAATTGTGAAAAAATATAATTTTCACAAATACATACCCTAAAAAGATCAAAATATATTAAAAAAAATCATCAAAATCATACGAACAAAAATTATATAAATCATATGAAAGAAAATAAATTTTGATTCAAAATATTAATATATTTAAAGTTTTTTTATTTAGAAAAAAAAAAGTAGAAATTATGGATTTTTACTATTTTGATGTGAAATAAAAAAAAAATATTATCAATATACAAATTAACATTGGTGAGAAGCCACCTTCGACAATCATCTAAACATTATCAATGTCTTGTGATGTTATGTTTTTGAAGAAATATGACATTTATTGTTTCTGAGGAGAGAAGAGAGAAGAATAACTGTATTAATGGTGAATAATTAATTTCCCAATTTTTTGTTAGTATATAAGGTAATAAATTGTATTTTTACCATCTCAAAAGTGTTAAATTAAAATCTAACCTAATATTTAATTTTAAATTGATATTCGTATATTATGTACTAGACATATAAACCATCTTAACGATGAGTTTGTGAAAAAGAGATAGATAATTCTGGGATTTGTGAGATATTTTTACTGAAAAAATTTGTATTACGGATTGTCATGCATATGATATAGGGTTAGCAATTAATTTGGTGTTTATCCGTATGAGTTCAACGCGATGGGAACTGATGTCGAAGACTTCTTGTCAACTAGAGGAGAAGTAGTCACGGGAAAAGATAATAGGCAAGTAGAATCCTTTGCTTTGTTGACGATAGTTTAATGGAGCTTAGAAAGTACTTCCTTCGTCCTGTATATATAGGTGGAATAAACTCTTATGATAATAAAGTTAGATTTTTTTTAATATCTATCATTTTTTATGTTTTACCCTTTAACTCAATTTCAATACTAGATACATTAACTAATTTATGATAATACCCATACATAATGAATAATGATATATGTGAAAAATGATATTTTAAAATTGGAGTTCCGTCGATCTAATGGGACCACCAAAATCTAAAACTCCGTCTTCGTATATGGGACATATCAAGTATAAAAATAGATATAGTCATATGGTCTATGATGGTGATACTTCTTAATCCATCTCAGAAGCAATCTTTACAACTAAGTCAAGTTTGCTGGGGAGATCAATTCATTATTTGTGTGTATGATTGGAAAGTGTTCTCAAGTCTCTGTTAATAGATTTCCAAATAGGTATGCAAAAATAAATCGCAACTCAGATATATATTTCCTTGCAAATCATTTCAAATTAACCAAACATGGTGGTACTAGATGAACTGATGAGAAAACCCCCTAGTTCTACGCTTTTACATTTGATAATATAGAACCTAAAGGTGTAAAGTGTGCCGGCACAACATGTCACAAATTAGGACGTACAATTGGAGAAAACCCCCTAGTTCTACGCTTTTACATTTGACAATACAGAACCTAGAGGTGTAAAGTGTGTCGGCACGACATGTCACAAATTACGACGTACAATTGGGGGTCATGTGCCGAGTTATAACTTAGAATTAATTGTGTATTTTGCTTTGCTTTTCTTTCCAAAAGATAGGCTCGAGACAACCCACAACACATAATACGAGTAATCATGGTGTACCGTGCCGGTATGACTAGCCATGACCTCGTTGACAGTTACATAATTATAAATTATTTTTAAGAAAAATATAATTAAATAAATTATTGGGATCCTGAAAATATTTTGGTATTTTAATCAGGACTCAAAAAGCTTAATATGTTAATCAATCCAATTCAAACGATACTATCATATTTTTTCTTAGCTAATACCCTATCTAACTAATATTTTTATATAAAACAAAAATTTATTAAAAAATTTAAACGACTAAAAACTGTTTGTCCCTAGACATTAAAACAACAATCCATGGGATTAAATTACAACCTTCCTCGAAGAAAAACTTCTATCTTCTATAGAATTTTAAGATAGCATTTGTTATTCCATTACAATCTCGACTAACTTAAATAATTTTTCTAGTAGCAATTGAATGTTCTTAACATGTCTTCTATTATCTCATCTGACAAGAGGAGAGATTGCATTAATAGAATTGATTACCACTTCAGCATCTGCTTCAATGTGTACCCAACAAATAGACTCTTTGATAACCAAACACTTACCTTCTTCAGGGTCTATAATTTATGTTGTGCAACTTCCTTTGACCACATCACAGCTCCCTGCATGATTCAGAAGAATCATTCCCATACCCAGATCATTATAGTCATAATCAAAAGATGTATCAACATTTATTTCACTAATGCCTATCGCCGGCGGACACCAGACTTTATTGCCTGCACTGTTCTGAAAAGAAATTCTAATTTTAGTATTATATATAACTAGAAATTAGTTTTGGAAAATAAAAATTTATTTTATAAACGGTACTAATATGGTTAAGATATTTATCATGTAATATGCATTCACATATATCTTTCCATATCACCCAACAACCAAACATGAGAGTACTTCTCCATTTCTTTTTTTTTAGACTCTGCATTACTTGAACCCATGAACCACGAAACTTTCCAAGTATGGATAGAATTACATCTCCTTATAACCTCTTCAAAGTTAATATTAATAGCTCCCCAAACAGCTCTAGTATGATCACACTCCTAAAGTAAATGAAACAAAGATTTTTGATTATTATCGTTATTACTGCAGTGTGTATCAATGTGTTGAAATTAGCAAGTTTCATTCTAGATGGAACTATGCGCTTGAGGCATTTCCAAATGAAGAGTTTAATTTTATGGGGGATTTGAGACTTCCACATAAGTTTCAACACATCTTTATAGACTTGATCATTAACATTCTAAGAATTGAAATGTCTTTCAGTAATTTTGTTATAAGTACTGTTGATACTGAATTTTCCATCCCTAGTCGGCTTCCGGGTCAAGATATAATCAATCTGAATATGAATTTTCATTCTAAGAATTTTTTGAACAATAGAGCTATCAAAGAGTATATGAAGTATCTTACTATTCCAACAACTAGAATCAACTTTTATCAGATTAGAAATATATTCAAAATGTAAGTGACTTGGATTACTGGGAGTTAATAGGAAATGCAAGCCAAAAATCCAATTGTCAATTTATATTTTAATACTTTTTCCATTGTTGACCTTCATAAAGTAACTCTGATGAAGTATTAAAAGATCAATCTCAAATCCTTCCAGACCCATGAAGAGTTATGTTTTTCAGAATTAAGATGAATGAAATCCTCTTTTCTTAAAGTACTTAGCTTTTATAATTTTCACCCAAAGAATATCATTGAGTGGAGATTCTTCATGCAATTTTTGTTAACAATACATGTCTTAGTACCTCCGGGTTTCTAAAAGGCTAGCCCATTGATGCTCTTGGAATTACATAAGTTATGTCAGGAAATGAAGCATGGACCTCTAAAATCTTATTTGAAGAGAATCTAATTTCATAATATGTTTCCAGGGCATTTTAAAGGTGTTCATTTGGTATAAAGAGCAGAATTAATGACGTACTTTACCATTATGTATCTTCCAACCTAATTCAGGGACTTGGATTGCCAACTTGCAAGTCCTCTTACAAATGAAAGTTTACTATCTCCAAAAGCTTTCATTTTAGATTTACCAATGATAATCGGTGAACTTAAGAAAAAAAAATTCCATGTATTTGAAACCTAAAATATTCCTAAAAGTATCACAGGTGTCTTGACTAACGTTCCTGTTGAAGTAGATAGCTGACTTTTCATAATTGATTCTTTGACCTGATTGAAACTAAAATTTTTTATGAATTGAAGTAAGTTTTTTATGCTTGATTGAGTGAAATTAAGACAATCATCTGCAAACAACAGATGATTGATAGGTGAGGCACCTCTTGCAATAGAGATCTTTTTAAACTTTTTGTTGTAATGGGCTCTTGTTAAAGTCCTAGACAAAAACTCCATAGCCAAAATTAACAAATAAGGAGAAACGGGGTCCCCTTATCTGATACCTCTAGTAGGTTGGAATTCCATGCAAGGTGATCCATTGAGAAGTACATAAAGTTATATAGTGTTTATACATTGGTGAATCATCTGACACCATTCTTCAGAAACACCAAAGTTGCTAAGAACTTTCATTAGAAAAGTCCATTCAAGCCTGAAAAAGGCCTCGGATATATCTAATTTTAAAGCAAGCCATACACTCTCTCCTTGTTTTCTCTGCATGGAGCGAATCATCTCAAATGTTATGATGGTGTTTTCATTGATAATCCTGTCAGAAACATGTACATCTTGGCATAGGAAGATAATTTTTTCCATAATGGGATTCAATCTACTGACAAAAATCTAAAAATCAATCTTGTAAGAAGTATTATCCAGCCCAATAAGTTTAGAATCACTTGGCTTTAAAGAACTTAGAGCTGAAAAATTCATTAACCATGCAACAAACTTCCTCTCCTACTATACTCTATTGTGATTTAGAAAAACCTGCAGGGAATCCTTCTGGTCCTGGTGCTGACCAATTATACATGCTAGGGATATTAGTAGTTGCTTATTCTTATCTTCAATGACTATTATGGAGATGGTATTGTAATGATGTTCCTCAATCATTGCATGAATGGAAATACTTACATTTTTGAAATGAGTAGTTAAAAGAATAAAATATCTTCTCTAGTGCTGACCAATGTGCCATCTTTTCATTTCAAGCTGTCAATATTGTTTTTGGCTCTTTTCCTATTAGTCACGATATGGAGGTATTTTGTATTATTGTTCAAGTCCTTCTTGAAAGTATCTACCGCCTTCTGCTTGTGAAAATCATATTTTATTTGGTGCCACCTATTGAGATCAGAGCTAACTTCTAAAATTTGAGAATTATTATCATGAGAATTTGGTTGAGCCTACAGTGCATTAAGTTGCCTGAAGAACATCTACTCTTTGATTATAATCACCAAAATATTCCTTATTCCATTTTGCTAATGCTTGTCTGGTATATATATCGAAGCTTTTTCGATTATTTGAAAGTAGGAAAATGAGCAGTAGCTATATTTTCTGATGCATATGAGCAAGCTATAACATATATGGAGGCTAAAGACCCGAGTGTCGTTATTTAGCTCAAGAGGGGTCCATTTTTATTGGAAACATGCCAACGATCAAGACATGCGACGATCTTCAGATTTTAGCCAAATTCCATCGTTTAGGGATTCAAACATGCGTTTTTGCTATTTTAGGAAAGTTTTTGTTTTGTTAATAACTTCTTCGTTAGGAGTCCGTTTGGGTCGCCATTTGCGGAAAATAGTTTTATTTTATGAGTACTTTCATTATTTTTGGTCGATCAAAATTTTCCAAAAATAGCAAATTAGGGTTTGACTCGTTTAGGTTTTTTTTTCATCCTTTCTTGACTAGCAAGTTAGGGTTTTTCCCCAAGTCTATAAAAGAGTCCTCCATATATTGTTTTAAGCAGTTGAATTGTATTAATAAAAATTATTTTCTTAAACTTGTTCAAGTTTAATTGATTATTATTTAAATTCGGGAAACCTAAGTCTAAATAGTTATCGTTGTTCATAGTCGATATTCCTAGGAATACTTGAAGTCTGAACAAAACCTCTCTTTTCTTTCTTTTCTTTATTATCCGTTGCATCAGTTGGTATCAAAGCAAAGTCGATTCTAGGGTTGATAAGATGCCACCAAGAGTAGCAATCGGTCAGGGTCGAGGTCGAGGAAGAGTTCCAGAAGGTTTTATTCCATGGAGATCTAGAGAAGAATTCATTGAAGACGTCCAAGATTTGCTGGGTCGGTATAACCTTCGGCAGGAAGAAGAAGATGATAACGCCAACTCTTTTGCTAGAGGGCATCACGAAGGTAGAATAGATCAACGAGAGGATTTTGATCGTTGGAAGGCAAGAATAAAAGTAGAGATCCCAGAATTCGATGGTGGTTTGGAACCAGAGAGTTTCTATCCTGGGTGAATACGGTTGAGGAAGTATTGGAATTCAAAGAAGTACCAGATAACAAACGAGTTTCTTTAGTAGTGACTATGTTTCGTATGAGGGATAATTTGTGGTGGCAACAACACAAGCTGATACGCAGTCGTAAGGGAAAACAGAAGTTAGTATTATGAGAGAAGTTGAAGAAACACATGAGAACAGAGTTTTTACCGCATAACTACATTGGATTGATCTACCAGCAGATGCAAAACCTACCCAAGGGAGTATGTTCTATAAACGATTACACCAAGGAGTTTTACCGACTACTTTCTCTTAACGACTTGTCAGAGTCAGATAAGCAAAAAGTCACTCGCTATATAGGTGGTCCTCCTCAAAAATATCAGGATACACTCAACATGTTTGATTGCTGCTCTATTCCTGATGCACATCATAGAGCAAGGCATATAGAGAAACAAGTAGGGCGTAGAAGCTTAAATCGGGGTATCAATGTGGCAGCATCTCCAGCAAGTAACCGTAGGCATTCAACACCTAGTACTGCTAGTAAACTTAATTCTTCGTCAACACCAAATAAAACCCCATTTACCACTTTTGGAGGTAGGTGTAATAAGTGCGGAGAATCTGGGCACAAAGCCAGTGAATTTCAAAAAGCAGAATGAGCGAACAAGGTATATTTCACTGAAAATGACCATGAAGAAGATGACTGGGTAACTATTTATGAAGAGGATCATGAGGATGATTCTGAACCTGTCGATGAAGTAGTTGCTGGAGATAAAGGAGTGAACTTTGTAGTAAGAAGAAGTTATCTCACTCCGCGTAAAGATAAGGGCGACAGCTGGTTGTGTAACAATATATTCCAGTCGACATGTACGATCGAAGAAAAAGTTTGTCATCTAATTATTGATCCTAGAAGTTGCGAGAGTATTGTTGATGAAGAGGTCGTGAAACGATTCAAGATGGAAACCAAGGCACATCCACATCCATACAAGCTTTCTTGGCTTAAAAAAGGGAATGAGGTAAAAGTAAACAAACGTTGTTTGATTTCTTTTTCAATTGGTAATAAATATAAAGATAAAATATGGTGTGACGTTACTAGTATGGATGCTTGTCCCTTGTTGTTGGGTCGTCCATGGGAGTTTGATAGGAAAAGTAGTCATGATGGGTATAAGAATACCTACAGTTTTTAATGGAACGATGTACGTATAGTACTTGTACCTAGTAAAAATATTGCACCTACACCATCTACTGGAGAAGCTACCAATTTCTTGTCATTTAAGAAGTTTGAAGATGAGGTAGAAGATGCAGGTGAATTGTATGTGTTGATTGGAAAAGAAGAACAACAGGATGAAAGTAGTATCCCCATTGCAGCTCAACCTTTAATTAAGGAATTTATGGATATTTTTCCTAACGAGTTGTCGGACGAGCTACCACCTCTACGGGATATACAACATCGTATTGATCTTGTTCCTGGGTCAAGCTTGACAAATAAAACGCATCACATAATGAGTCCTAAGGAGCATGAAGAACTTCGTCGCCAAGTGGAAGATTTGCTACAGAAAGGATTGATCCGACAGAGTCTAAGTCTTTGTGCGGTACCATCCTTGCTGATTCCAAATAAAGATGGAACGTGGAGAATGTGTGTTGACAGTCGAGCCATCAAAAAAATCACATTCAAATACCGTTTTTCAATTTCCAGATTGGATGACTTGTTAGATCAGTTATGTGGAGCGAAGGTGTTTAGCAAACTTGACTTGAAGAGTGGGTACCATCAGATCAGAATTCGTGAAGGTGATGAGTGGAAGACTGCTTTCAAAACCCGTGAAGGATTATATGAGTGGATGGTTATGCCATTCGGGTTGACCAATGCGCCAAGTACATTCATGCGTATCACGAATCAAGTACTCAGACCCTTTATCGGTACTTTTGTGGTTGTTTATTTCGTTGATATTCTTCTTTATAGTTCTAACATGGACTTGCATGTTCAACATCTTTGAGAAGTGCTCTCAGTTCTATGCAAGGAAAAATTATTTACGGCCATCAAAAAGTGTTCATTCATGACATATCGAGTTCTATTTATCGGTTATGTCGTCACCAAGGATAGAATCAAGGCATATGAGTCCAAGGTTGAAGCTGTGAGAAATTGAACTACACCTACTATATTACACGAGATAAGGAGTTTCCGTGGTTTCGTTTCTTTTACAGGCGCTTTATTTCCCACTTCAGCACCATTATGGCACCCATTACTGAATGCATGAAAAGAGGAAAGTTTTCATGGTCTGAGGAAGCTGACGAAGCCTTTGAAGCTGTCAAGACAAAGCTGATAACTGCACCACTGTTGGTGTTACCTGATTTCAGCAAGCCATTTGAACTACACTGTAATACATCGAAGGTGGGAATTGGAGCTGTTTTGAGTCAGGAAGGGCGACCTGTAGCGTATTTCAGTGAGAAGTTGAATGGTGTTAAGCTCAAGTGTAGTACTTAGGATTTGGAGTTTTATGCTATAGTTCAAGCCTTAAAGCATTGGCGTCACTATCTAATTAATAACGAGTTTATTATATTTTTTGATCATGATTCTTTGAAGCACATCAATAGTCAAATTAGAAGCTTTCTTCTAGACTAGGTAAGTGGGATGGTTATTTGCAAGATTTCCCTTTTGTACTGAAACACAAAGTTGGGTCACAGAATCAAGTTGCTGATGCCTTAAGATGAAGGAGTATGATACTCAATACCATGCGAACTGAGGTAATAGATTTTGATTCATATTCTGACTATATTCTAACCGATTCGAACTTTGAGGAGATTGTGGATGATATCAGTTCAGGCAAACGAAGTGATTACCTTATGCATGAAGGATTTCTCTTCAAAGGTAACCAATTGTGCATTCCTGATTCTAGTCTCCGATTGAAGATTATTAAGGAGTTACATGAAGAGGGGCACATGGGAAGGGATAAGACTTTCCAACTTGTTTTGAAGTCATATTACTGGCCAACAATGAGGCGTGAAGTTGCTAAATTCGTGGATAGATGTCGAATCTGTCAAGTTTCAAAAGGAAAAGCAACTAATGTAGGGTTGTACATGCCATTGAAAGTTCCAAGTCAACCCTGGACAGATTTGAGCATGGATTTCGTATTGGGTTTACCTCGAACTCAGAGGGGACATGATTCAGTATTTGTAGTTATTGGTCGTTTTTCAAAAATGTCCCATTATTGCTTGCAAGAAGACTACTAATGCACTGAAGGTAGCTGAATTGTTCTTCTGTGAAGTGTATCGTCTACATGGATTTCCATATTCAATTGTTAGTGATCAAGACACAAGATTCCTTAGTTATTTCTGGAAAACCTTGTGGAAATTATCTAATACAAGGCTTAACTTCAGTAGTGCGTATCATCCTCAAAGTGATGGCCAAACAGAAGTTGTGAATCGTTCGCTGGTGATATATTACGGTGTATGGTTGGAGACAATTCGAAGAGTTGGGACCAGAAACTTTGCCAAGCTGAATTTGCATTTAATCAAACCGTAGTCTGGGTATGAGTCCGTTCGAGGTTGTTTATGGCTATAATCCACGAGCACCAGTAGATTTAGCACCTGTTCCTGATCTGAAGAGAATTGAAGTTCGTGCTGAAGAACAGTTGCAACAGGTTCACAAGTTGCCTGAAGAACAGTTGCTTCGAGCTAATGAGAGGTATAAGGAGGCGGCAGATAAAAAACCCAGAGTTGTGGATTTTGCAGTAGGAGATTTTATGTGGGAAATATTGACAAATGATCGTTTTCTAGTTGGCGAGTATAACAAACTGAAGACGCGCAAGATTGGTCCCTTGGAAATTGTCGCGAAGATTAATCCTAATGGCTACAAGTTAAAGCTTCCAATTCACGTGCGGACTTCTGATGTTTTTAATGTCAAACACTTGGTGTCGTATAATAGTGATAATTCTGATGATGACCAAGAAAATTCGAGGGTGAATTTCTCTCAACCCTGGGAGAATGATGCAGATGAGCAGGCTATAACCTATATGGAGGCTAAGACCCGAGTGTCGTAATTTAGCTCAAGAGTGGTCCATTTTGATTGAAAACGGGCCAACGACCAAGAAATTCGACGGTCTTCAGATTTTAGCCAAATTTCATCGTTTAGGGCTTCAAACAGGCGTTTTTGCTATTTTAGGAAAGTTTTTGTTTTGCTAATAACTTCTTCGTTAGGAGTCCGTTTGGGTCGCCATTTGCAGCAAATAGTTTTATTTTATGAGTACTTTTAGTATTTTTGGTCGACCAAAATTTACCAAAAATAGCAAATTAGGCTTTTAGTCGGTTTATGGGTTTTTTTCATCCTTTAAAAAATAGCAAATTAGGCTTTGAGTCGGTTTATGGGTTTTTTTCATCCTTTCTTAACTAGCAAGTTAGGGTTTTCCCCCAAGTCTATAAAAGAGTCCTCCATATATTGTTTTATGCAGTTAAATTTGATGAATAAGAATTATTTTCTTAAACTTGTTCAAGTTTATTGATTATTATTTAAAGTCAGGAAACTGAAGTCTAAATAATTATCGTTGTTCATAGTCGATATTCCTAGAAATACTTGAAGTTTGAACAAAACTTCTTCTTTTTTTTATTATCCGTTACATCATTTTCCCAGGCACTAATAATCTGAATATAATTAATTATTTTAGAATATATTAGACACAATTTTTTAGAATCGACTACAGGTTCAACAAATACATATATTAGAGGAACAAATAGAAAAATGAAATTATATTTGAACTAGTATTTTCCATCACGGTTATGTTAATGCATGCACACCCCATGGATGGTGGAAATATGGGTCATTTTTTGTTAGAACCACAAAACTCGTGTTAAGAAAAAGGGGAAAAAATTACAATGAAATTAAACACCACAGGTTAAAAACGAAATCGGTCAAATATTGTTTTATCAAATAGCTCAATTGCATGGAACTTTTCACCGGTGTGTACATACCATTCTAGTAGACTCCGTTTGTAATAAAATGTTTAAATAATGAATTAGTAATGAACTATCGTTGAATTGGATTGATTAACACAATAGATTTTTTGGGACATTATTAAAATATGAAAAAATTGTTTTAGATCCCAACAATTTATATAGTTATATTTTCTTCTAAAAATAGTTTATAATTGTGTAACGGTCGATATGGCTAGGGCTAGGTAGGGTTGTCACTGGGTCCGTGTCTTTTCGGGTATCATAGGATCCGGACCCGAATCCTGATATAACATCAAAACAGTAAGTAATGAGTTCAACAATCCATCTCCAACCGATACATATGTATCTATAAAGCAAAGATTGTCGTAATATAACCATAAAAAACTGGCAAACTTATTATATATATATAAAGTTTTTGCAAAAAAAAAGTGACTGCAAGTGCAACTCTCATTCACAACTATTAACAAAACATCAGAGATAGTTTGCAACTTTGAATATTCTTTGGCTATATAAAAAAGAAGCTTCGTTTGTATGTAATTAACCATCATGTCCTGCAACATGTACACATGCAATATAAAGAACTGCAGTCTGCAGGGTATAAAGATAAGGCAATAATGAGTTTCAGCTGTATTTTAGCAGTAACAACTTACCTGACATGCGACATCGTATATCTCTCCAGCACACCATATTAAAAAGTTAGAGACTTCACAAAAAACATAAAATATAGTATCCCTGCAAAAACTATGAATAGATTATCCAAGGTCTTTATTAACTGGCATAAAAGTTTAATAACTTGATTCTGTTACATATGAATAACTTGATTCTGTTATTTCTTTTAACTGGAAACAAGAAGCGTAAGACAGTACTACAAAAGACAACATGATAAGCGTAAGGCCTCTACAAGTTAACCTTCAAGGTTACTATACCCTAGCTGTTGTATCTCTCTGTTAACAAATACAAATACATGATACTAACCACACTTTATGTTGAACTAGCCGCAAACATGTGTTGTGCACGCCAAGACCGAAAAAGGGAAAGTAACTTACTAAGATTCCAGAGGGTGTAAGTACATAATTTACTAATACTAACAAACGCACGGGTAAGGAAAACCCAAGCCTGCATAACATAATTTGCATCCAATGATATGTTGAAAATCTCCTGTGAAAATAATAAGAGACTCTCGAACCTTGTGCTATAGAGATGGACAATCAGAATTCTAATCATGCTCTCCATTATGAGTTGAGAAGACACCTCACATTCTAAACTATAGGAACCTGGTATGTTTGAACTACCATATCATAATGGTCCATATACAGAGAATCCAACTAAACTAAACTAAACACATGTAAAATGAGAACTTACTATTGCTGACAGGGTAAAAGTTAACTGTGTAGGAATTATTGCAGACATCCTGAGACCAAGGTACGGAGTTCTGTTAACTCACTCTTAAACGAGGGTAGGTACTGGCTTGAGTTTACATTGATCTAAATATGTGAAACTGAGGATAATAGAGATATGTGAGTCAAAGACAGCTGAAATGGTGTAAAAGTTAACTGACAGGGTCCATTATTTACTATTACTGCACCAAGGAGACAAACAATATAACATGATAAAAAGAGTTAGGGCACCAACCAACTAACCATAACACTCAGTTCTTATCTGTAGGGACAGATGTGTGTTGATATCATGTGCAGAGAAAAAATTAAGGTAATACTCTAGAACAGATGCATTAGTTCAGTAACATCTTACCTGATATGCAACTCTGAACCTCTCCAGCACACCATACCAGAAAGTTAGAAACTTCACAAAAACAAAAAATATAGTATCCCTGCAAAAACTATTAATAGATTAGTCGAGGCATAAGAAATTCCACAACAAAAAGATTCAAAACAGTATGACGTAGTATATAAACTTTATTTTGCAAACACAAATTAGTCAGACAATATCTGACACTGCTAAGTATTGCCATCAGCATTAGTTCCATCGCCTTCGTCTTCTTGTTGCTGATCAACTGCATCTAAAATAGTCTTAAGGGAAGGATTATCCAAACCAAGTCCTTCATCTAACATAAGAAAATGGTCAGTCAACACATGAACCGAACCGATGTTACAATTACATATAAAGTGTTGGTTAACATGAATACATTGAATAGTTTGAAAATTTAACTTACTTTCCAGCCCACTCCTTATCCAATCTTGTCCGCATATCAAAGCTTCACTAGTCTCTAGAAGCATTGAAGAATGATATTTATCTACAACTCTACCACTAGTGCTGAAAACAGATTCAGAAGCCACTGAGGATGCAGGAATTGCTAAAATATCACGCGCCATCCCATCAATGCTACAATTGGATACTTGGGTCCATGAAATTTCCACCATCCCAAAACATCAAAACCGGTATCATTCAAATTAACCGTACCACTTTCTATAGGGAGAGCATCATACATTAGGTATTGCTCTAGATCTGTTCGAATAACCGAATTTTGTGAACTTTCTTCAAGATACGTTGTGAAACCATTTAGTTTAGAAGTAAAAGAACTTTGAGAAGGTATTGAACCACCACAACTACTAGATGAAACAGACTTTTCAATGGTAACAGAATTTACAGGGATGTTTCCTGAATATACATGACTTGAAGAAGCATAGCGGTTTAGATACTCATTATACAATTCTTTCAGCAATTTCTTTATTTTTAATTCCTCTATGTTACCAGCATAAATTTTTGGGAAGTAGTAACTCACTGATTTCATTTTGAATCGAGGATCTAAAATAGAAGCTATTGTAAAAGATGGATTAGTGATATCCCAATACTTCTCAAATATTTCCATCATATTCAATGTCGTTTTTTTTATTAATCTATCTTCAGAATTGCACCACTCAAGTATTTCTATGTATAAACAACAAGCTATATCAAAGTAACGATTAACGGTTACGTATTTTGTACCTGAAAACAGAATGGTGATTTCGTAGAATACCTTTAAGCAAGTTGAAAGACTACTTGCATTGTTCCAATCTTCCTCCCTTGGTGCAACTTTAAGTAATTCAGGCTCAAACTTCGCATATCTGGCAAATGCTTCCCTGAATTGAAGTGTTGTTTCAAGCATCATATACGTGGAATTCTACCTAGTTTCAACATCTTGAATTAACTTCTTCTTTGGAGCATTTACTTTTAAGCAAACTTCTTCAAATTTATGTTGTCTTTGTGGTGAAGACCTTATGAATTTTACTGAGTTTCTAACTTTTTCTAATTCTTCTTTTAATTGGTCAATTCCATAATGAAAAATAATGGCGATAACATGAGCAGAACACCGAACTTGAAATAATTTCCCATCTAAGAGCAATCCATTATCTGGCTTTAGTTGTTTAATAAGTTCACTTACCACTACCCCGTTGGTTGAAGCATTATCCAACGTAATTGAAGCAATTTTCCGATCTATATTCCACTCTAACAACTTATCCATCAGCACCTTAGCAATGTTGACTCCAATATGTTGCCTATTTACTGCGCTAAAAGATAATATTCTCTTCTGAATTCTCCATTTATCATCAATATAATGAGTCGTCAAAGCCATATAACCCTATTCTGACTATTACATGTCCACATATCAGTAGTAAGACTTATGCGACTCTGAACCTTACTAAAAGTCTCATACAAAATCTTATTTTCAGAATTATAAACGTTCATGCAATCTGACCTTTCAGTGTTGCGTTTCACAAGTTTAAAGTTGGGTTGTAATGATGTCAACACCATTCTAAAACCAACATACTCCACCATGGAAAAAGGGAGTTCATGCAAGATAATCATTCTTGCAATTCGGTCACGAGTTATTTCTTGATTGAACTTGAAGTTATAAGCAGCTACTGCCCCATCTTCTTTCACATAAGCTTTCAAGAACATTTGGTTAAGTTGCTTCTGTGTTGTTTTGAATAAACCACAACTTTTCAAATGTTTGTTCAAACTACTAGTCCCGTTTGCACTTTTCGCACAAAGCTTTAAGTTACAGTGCTTGCATTTTCCTTGAACTACTTTCCCATCTTCTTTTATCTGCTCAAATTCATTCCATGCCTCTGAAGTTCTTTTACGTTTTAGCGGAAATGGTGGAGACTTATCCATAGAACTAGAATCACCAGCTGCAGTTAGTTGTTTAGCTGGGGGTACACGAGTATATTGATCACCAACTCCACTTCCTTTTTGTTTCGGCATATTAGTTCTGCAATAAACCCCACAAATATTTGGGATCAGTTGCTATTACTCGAAAGTAAAAAGGAGACTCATTTTAATAAGCATACACAGTTAGTTAACATCTAATCCTGCTGCAATTAGCCTGCAAACCGTAACTTAGAGTCGTGCACTTATGTCTTTCTAAAAATGTGACTGTAATCTAAAACGGACAAAAAGTACTACTACTAAACTTGCTCAAAGATGCTTAGATCCATGTTTAAGGGATTGACCTAGATGTATGCAAAGAAACATCACGTATAACAATTTAACTACAATATGGTCTTTATGGACTACAATGAGGCTGAGCTTGACAAACAGTAGCAATGGTCTTTACTGACGAACATGTGGTCTTTATGGATCGTTTGTTCCATATAGCGCAGTTTACTACAGGATTTTATCATAACAGTTTAACTAATATGGAGTATATACAACACTAATGGGTCTTCACAATTGCGGAGTATATTTCTTAATCAGTAACATACTATTTCCGATACATAGAATTATATAAAATCCTCGCAACAATAAGCATCATGCGAAAAGGAAAATGTAGAAGAGATGTAAAGAATTTGGACAAGGGAAGAAATTAAAGAATGAAATGGTAAAGAACAGACAGGTATGACGAAAATGAGTATGAAAGATTGTTGCATGTCGGGATCAATCAATCCCAATAAAACTGTCCAGGTCTCTAGCACTAGTACAAATATGGTCTTTTGTGACAGTTCAAACATCAAAACTATGACAGTTTACTAATGAACTGTCACCATAGGATTGATGGGATGATATAGGTAACAGTTTCTTACTAAAACTCATACTAATAGTGGGAAACAATCATGACAGTTTTACAACTGTTACTGAATAATTATACCGTGACAGTTTTATAGAAAAATGTTATTATAATAATATGTTGAATGATAACAGTTATAAACTGTCAATATTTTCAAGATATTGTAACATATTATATATAAAACTGTTATATAATTGGAAGGTTATTATAGAAGTTCTTTTTGTTACCACCATATTAACATAAGAGTCTCGTATGTGTATAATTTGCATACCGTAGGATCCACTAATACTGAAGGCAGAGATGAGTTGTCAAATTACTGTGTATAGTTGTAAACTGAAGCGCATGAACCCATTAAGCAAACCTAATTCGCTTCTTCTCTTATATTCATCTCCCATTCTTCCCCACTATTTTTTTGCTAACTCCAACCACCGGTTTCACGTCTTCCATACACATTTCTTGAGAACTAAAAAGTGACACTTAAGGTTTTACAGAACATGAAAATTAGGGGGTTTGGTCAAGGAAATCAAAAACCAAATTAGGGGTTCCAGTCATCAAATTTTAAGATTTTAGCAATTGACCACTTCCTATGATCTATGTTGTCCCACGATTTAATTTTGGATCTTCCTCTTCTTCTTGTGCACAATCCTGAATATGGGTTTTGCCTTTTCAATATATATTTTTTTTTTATTTTGGGTGAATTACTATCTTATTTTAACTTAATGCAATTTTTAATTTACTCAAGGGAAAAGTTACAATGGCTACCTTCGATTCTGTTCGTGGTTTTTGATTAACTTTTGTTTTCTGATCTGGGTGTAGGTTGAAAGTGAAGTCTATGAATATGGAAAGCAGAATACTCCTGGGGCGGTGAGATCTACAATTGGCTAAGTGGAAGATACTGTAACCAGTGTTTTAGTCTTGTTTGTGACAAGTTTATGAATTTACCGTGTGATCAACTCACAAACTAAATTCTTGGTTCTAAATGCTACTGATCTTGTTTTTCACAATGATTCTATTTTCTTCAAGACCCCCAGCTCTGATAAGGTAAAAAAGTTTTGTTTTCTTTTAATTGATTTTTAATTGGATTTTTGATTTGATTTTGGTTGTGGGTTGTGATTTTTTTAGGTTTTTAAACCATCAGTGGTGGAATTGGTGGAAGCAGATGAGATTGTTGTGTTTGGATTTGATGAAAGTCTTCCTCTTGGTGAAGGGGTTCTAGAGGTTGCTTTTGATGAAACTCTGAATGATAGGATGAAAGGTTTTTACAGAAGGTAATGATTTTTTTGGTTTCTGTTGTTTTTGAGGGGTTTTATGTTAGTATTTTTTAATTTTTTGTTGATAGGTTATCTGATTGTAGTTCTTATGAGATTAATGGTGAGAAGAAGAATATGGCTGTTACACAATTTGAACCGGCCGATGCTAGGAGATGTTTTCCATGCTGGGATGAGCCTGCTGCAAATACTAGCTAACAGTGTAGATTGCGATAAAAATTCACGTTATTATGTGTAGACCAGGAGAGACATTGGGAGATTCAATTGCGTAATTTACACTGCTTTCTTCATAATACTAGCTAATAGTATAGATAGCGGTATTGCGATAAATGCATGTATACTTTGTAAGAAAACATTGACACCCTTGTGACAGAAGTGTGGTGTGATGATTGTTTATTTTTAGATTCTTTTGTGTATGCTAAATTTGTTATCATCTAATAAAGTGATAGAGCAAGTGTAATGTGGTTCAGCTGTGTCGTGCCTGTTAGCAGTTCATTATAAATTATGAAAGGTATCAGTGATGAGATTTGCCTTGGTTGTTGACAAGTTTTTTGTAAACAGGCTACATTCAAAATAACATTGGTTGTGCCGTTTGATCTAGTGGCATTTTCCAATATGCCAGTGATTGACGAAAAGCTTGATGGGGATCTCAAGACAGTGTCATTCCAGGAATCACCT
Source organism: Papaver californicum (assembly GCA_023531435.1). Taxonomy (NCBI): domain Eukaryota; kingdom Viridiplantae; phylum Streptophyta; class Magnoliopsida; order Ranunculales; family Papaveraceae; genus Papaver; species Papaver californicum. The sequence continues at coordinate 21,618 of JAJJMC010011347.1, read as the reverse complement.
ATTATGTCAACCTATTTGGTGGCGGTTGTTGTTGGTATGTTTGATTATGTAGAGGACCACACACATGATGGTATGATTGTAAACAAAATTTATATTGCTTCCTTATGTCTTTGATAGAGCAATGTAATACTAGGAAAAGTTATACTGACATTATTATTAATATGTGAAGGTATCAAGGTTCGCGTATACTATCAAGTCGGTAAAGTAAATCAAGGGAAGTTTGCATTAGATGTTGTCGTGAAGACTCTTGATCTGTACAAAGAGTATGTTTCCTAACTTCTTATTTTTTTCATTTCTGACTTTCTTTGATTGAATTTTATTTTTGATGTGGTATGCTGATTTTTTGGATGCATTATTAGTTTGGAAAATGTTTCGAGATTCTATATAGTCTTTGACATGGAGAGACTAAAGTTTTGAATGATCTCGAATAGGTACTATTCCTGACTTTGTTGCTGGGGAAATGGAGAACTATGGCTTTGTTTACCTATCGTGAGACTGCTTTGCTTTATGATGAGCAACATTCAGCAGTTGCTAACAAGCAACGGGTACTTGACTTATCCTAATCGATATCTACGCCTTTTCAGAAGTTGTTTAATTCTTTTTTTGTGAAAGTGCGATACTAATGTTATCATTCTGCTTTTCAGGTTTCCATTGTTGTTGCTTATGAGCTAGCTCACCAATGGTTTGGAAATCTTGTTATAATGGAATGGTGGACACACTTATGGATGAATGAGGGATTTGCGACATGGGTATTTCTCACGCCTCTTCACCATCAATAAGTGCATGTGATGGTTATAAATACTCCATATCAGAACTCAGAGAGGTTCTGTTTTTGGTTTATATTGTTGATGTTCTTCAAACAGGTCTTTTTTATATCTGGTTTATCTCTTCCCTGAACGAAATTGTATCTATCTTTGGAATGATGGAGATACATGCATGTGTGTAGTATTGAGTTTGTTCTCTTACTATTTTGATAACATATGTACTGGATGACATTAATATGTTGTGTTATGTCCATAGGGCTAGGTAAATTTAGAATTACTAGTAGATATATACGGTATCTAAATTACGCATGTAAGGTTATATCTAGTTACCTTCTTCTACCTCTCCTGTCTGACACAGGCAGTGTTTATATTCTGATGGTCTCTGTGTTTCCTCGGTGATATGGTGGGGGAAAGTCTGGTTATGGACCTTCTCTGTATTAAATTACTTTGTTCATTCTTTCAGGAACTATCTTGCATCATTTTTAAAACAAGAACTTTTCCTTACCTGGGATCATGATGATGTATGTCAACGAGCTAAAGTGAGTTGCTTGTATAATTTATCAAATCTCTAATGAGAAACTTTATTGTCATTTCTTTTACTTGTTCCATTTGTTCTTGAGTTTGCTTTGTCTCGTATGGTTTCTCTCATTGACTAGTAAGTATAGTATCAATAACTTCCATTTCTTATGTCTGTAGGCGGCTCGGATCTTGGTTGTGCTCACTTGTAAGCACGAGTTTGGTGCTCGATACCAAAAGCACGAGGATAAATTATATATTGCCCAGCTATATTTTCCACTTATTGGACAGGTATAAAGCATCAGTATTACTTCCTAGTTTCATCTTTTCATAACTATATTTTCTCTTTATTGCTAAGATTTTCTCTAAGCAAAATTGTAAGGTATCTTTAACTTTGATTCATAACAGTACATACTACCTGGTCATGCAACTGCAGAATTTAAAATTCTGGAAAGATCTGACAAAATATATATCATTATCAAAATAGAATTAAATGGTATGTTCATAATTCATTGTAAACCATCAGAATTGAGATGGTGGCAGATTCTGAAATGTTGATACAGTTTAGGAGGACCCTTAGTTGAAAAACACAAGGATAGTGTCCGTTTGAGATTTTTCATTAAACCATGTTGTCTTCTGCAATACCCATCTCAAAGCTGGTATGGATTCTGAATTACTCATTCTTGAAATCACTTGCAGGGAACCTACCTGGGAAGTAAAATTATCTACATTAGAATTCCCATTGGCATGCGTTTGATCTGTTCTGAAGTATCACAATTTTAAATTAAATAAGTTGATCCAACATTCTCAACTATTTTCCTGAGTGATTCTTGAACAAGTCATAATTGTTTGACCAATAAATAGGCATATTGGTTTTGATAAACAACTTTGAACCATCTGCTCATTAAGTGATAAAATAGATTCGATATCCTATATACACGTTATTTGTGCCGTAATTTGTTACTGGTTTTGTTTTTCTTTTTTAAACCTCTTGTATAAAAGGAGGTATACTACCTGCAACCCCAGGTAGCTAGTCAAGGAAATAACTAAAAGTTCCCCCAACCCCAACGCAAGTGGGATTCAAACCCCAGACATCTTGGTACAACCACCAAGTGTCTGACCAACTCAACAGTTGGACGCTTATAAATTCTGTTTATACATACTGACTCTTGATATATAGAACTTTATTCTACATTATGTATTTTACTTGGTATAGTTATAAGATTGTACTCATAAAGATTACCACATTAATGCCACAGAGCTTAATCTAATACGTCAAGGGATTAATTCTGAAACTTTCAAAAAACTTGTCATTTACTTTCATGACTATTTTGTTTGATTATTCAATTTATGGATAGTAGTATGTTAGAAAATTTAAACTCTGATTAATACATCAATTAGTTTTATATTTAATTGTTTGATCCTCATTTTTTGTGGTATAATGCTTGCAGATCCTAGATGAAATGCCTGTCTTTTACAACTTAAATGCTATTGAAAAACGTGAAAGTATTGATTGTCTTGATGCAAATTATACGAAATCTAGATGATGCATCTCTTGTCAAAGCTTGGCAACAAAGCATCGCTTAAACCAGACTGTTTTTTAAACTCCTGGAGGGTCAGTCCTCAACTAAGTTCCCCAAGCCAACTATATTCATTGAGAGAATCCCTTGCCCAGGCTCAGTCTTCAAGGATTGGAACATCAACCCGTGCACTAAGAGAGTCATTGCACCCAATATTAAGGCAAAGGATGGTGGGTTTCTTCTTATCTGTGAAAAGGTCTTCGTTTTACTTTTTGGTCCAATCTGATGTTTAATCCACATAACATTCAGGAACTCTTGGAAGAAAACTTGAGTGCTGCCGTCAGTCTCCAGGTTTTAGAAGTGGCCGAGAAATTTTCCACAGCTGCAACATCAGAGTATATCTACAGATTATGGGAAATTAGATTGTGTCACATTATTATTTATTAGCATCTCTTTTACAAAGTCAGTCTCTTGCTTTTTGGAAACATTTGTTTCCTGTATTTGGCTGAGGACAGGTGGTCATGGTCAGAGAAAAAATATTTGTCCAATAGTCTCCTTCAGGCCCTTGATGCGAGCCTGGAACATGCTCTCGTGGTAAGTTTTTGTATCCCATGTATTTTCTATACTTGGTTTCCAGCAAATAGTGAAGCTACAATTTTATTTTGGAAACAAGAACGTAAACACTGGAGCTATATTATGTTCTGCAATAGGTAAATATCTATAATTTTTTATTTTCCAGGCTACCGTGGTGAGCGTGGATAGATATGCAGCAACAAAGACCTTCTATAGACTTGCAATTGCATATGTTCCTGTTCCAGATCTTCATATAATGTGGCTATTACATTTTTGTGATGCATATCAAGAAATGCAATCTTGGGCCGAAGCTGCACAATGTGCAGTCGCAGTTGCTAGTGTAATTATGCAGGTTAGTTTAGTTGATCGATAAGATTTTCATATTAGGAGATCCAATTGTTCGTCTGATTGTTTTCTGACTAGCCTCACTCATGCCTGTCTGCAAGTTCCAATTTGTTGTATTGTTCAAGAAGTGTTGCTATGGGATTGATTTTGAGAAGTTCACGTTACAGTGTTTGGAAGTTTTCTTTTTTTAATCTTTAAGAGCTATGCTAATTGCATATGTGTTATTAGCATTTTGTAAACCCATTTGTACAAGCGTGTCTGAAGAAATTTTTTTGTTTAAATCAAAATATATTCCTTTATTATTTTTTCATGTATTGGTACTATATGTGATGATGTTGAACATCTACCTAATGGGAAACAAATCAACTATATGTGAGATGTTATATGAAAAAACTGTCATAGACAAGGCTTTACGATGACAGTTTCATGTAGAAACTGCTACCTTAGTACCGCTCATGTGACAGATTGTTTACAAAACCCATACTAAAAGTGTTTATCATGACAGTTCTTTGTAAAAAATGTTACAGTAAGTCGTTTGCTATTACAAAATTAGGTTTATTATGACAGTTTTTAATAGAAAATGTTACATAAGTTGTCAACAATGACAGAATTATAGAGAGACAGTCACCTTAGTAAAACAAATTAAACTAACAATGACGGATTTATTTAGAAACTGTTATTGTATGTTGTCAACAACGACAGGTTTATGAAAAAACTGATACTTATAGTCATGATTCCGTAACAGTTTTTTATAAACCCTTTCGTAACAGAGACTTTAATGACAGTGCAATTATTTTTTTAAACTGTCACATAAATGTTTTGGTGGCAGTTTTTAACTGTCACATAAGCCCAAATTTGTAGGAGTGTAGTCTCTACAATCAATACATGGTATATCAGTAGTCAGTTGAGTATCGAAAAGTTTTGTCTCTTCTTTTCTCTCTGAATAATATTTACTCTTTGAGTAACGTATACACCACCAGATAGTATATGCTTAACTACAGCCTACAGGTTACCAAGAAAGGAGCTTTGCAACCAAAGTAAAAGAAAATGTACCTGATATTAGTGCATCTCCTGATAGCTTCTCTGGCCTAAATTCAACAGGCTAAATCTTCTTGTTCTTGTTTGCATCTACTAAGTGCAGACTTGAGCTTCTGAGAAATCACAGTAAACACTTGTGCAATTGATAGCCTCAACACCTTGCTGCATAGAAAACACACAATACCAAAGTTATTTCATCAAGATTAATAAAACACACAATACCAAAGTTAACATATCTGTTCCTTGTTGCTCCTTTGTGTCTATTGCAATACTTTTCTGGTTTATATAACATAAATAAATGAAACCTAATCTAGAAAAAAGCAACCTAAACAGCCAAAAGCCTTGACTTAGCAGTTAGCACTTCAATAAGCTATTGTTCTTCTGAAAAATCAGCAGTTAAGAGATTCTCTACCATTTACACCAATCTAACCCAAGATAATTTAATCACTCAAATCTTTCACACATACAATTCCATAACTAAGAATTAAGAATGACCTAAATAATTTGAACTCATACGTAACAAAAAAACCTAATTTCATTGAATTATGATATATTGTTGAACAACATTAGTGGTATATAAAAACCCCTATTATGATCATATAAGATTTGGAAATTACAAACCCTAGAAAAGATTGATCTGGATTCAAGGAGAATGAGAGAAGATGGTGGTATTGTGGTCGGAATCGTCGGATTGATTTGGTGGTGCTGTGGTGTAGTGTATTTAGTTCCTTCACTTGACGGTGATGGGAGCATAGATGTCTACATAACTTTGTTTCAGCAATATTTGAATCTGTTCCAAGAAATTTGTTTCTGCATAGACTAATTAAGATAGTGAAGTGAAGTAGTAATAAGTTAATAACAGTGATTGACCGATGGTGAAGTGAAGTAGTCTTCTTCTCAGACAGAAACGGCAAGAATTAAATGAAGTAGTCTTCTTCTCAGACAGAAACCGCAAGAAGTAAATGAATCTGATTTTTCTATTTATATGACCTAATTTTGGTATCGAATTTTATAAAATTAACCCTATAGTAGTTACCCAATTACCCGCGGGTACCCGACGGGTAGGACCCGTTTGGAACCGTTTACTATGGGGTCTATTCAGGGGTCCAAAATCACTAATGGGTCCAATTTTGGGACCCGGACCCGATTCATCCGGTTCCGAGACGGGTCCGGGTATTCGGGTACCCATTGACAGCCCTAGGACTAGTCAATTATTTGTCTGAGGGTCAAACGCACAATTTGACATTTTTACAACCTAATACTCCATCAGTTTTAAAATATGTGTCGGTTTTGACTAAGTCAAAATGTTAAAAATACCGAAGGAATATCTAAAATTATCCTTATTAAATGTTTTATTATTATTAAAATTAAAAATATCATTTTATTTTTAAAGTGAATGGAATATAATATTAGCGCAGTTATTTTCTAATTATATAAATATATTTAAGATTTTAAACTGGATCTCATTAAAATTAAGTTTATGAGTATAAAAGATCAAGGACATATTTAAGAGTTTATTGAGATAATACGACTATAAACAGAAGCTAGACACAATTTACAACTCGAAAATGGAATATATGATACATATTTTGAAACGGAGGAAGTAATAAAGATGGTCTCTTTATTTGGACCCAAACTCAAAACAACAACAAAAAAAACAAAAAATTGCCACTTTACGTACGAATACAAACTATTTTAAGTAGGGATATTAATAGGACAGTTCCGGTTCGGATACCATAGGAACTGGAACTGATTATTTTGTTCAGTTTCGATACCAATAATTTGGATCTAGAATCGATAAAATTCCTGGATACCTATCGATAAAATTTGGGATCTAGAATCGATAAAATTCGTGGATACCTATCGTATCATGATAAAAATCCTGAATACCTATCGTATCATGATTTTTAAGAAAACAATCATTTTTTTAAATAATGTCTTAATCTTATTAATTTTAATTTAAATCTAATTTATTTCAGTATAATTTCTTATTAATGTTTTAATTGGTGATGAAATGTAAGAGAAATGGAAAATAAAATAAATTGAAAATAAAATTAGATTATATGGGATAATATTCATATATTTGGATACCTTGTACCCGGTATGCGTAGCACTGATTAGAAACCGAATGTTAATGGTTCCTAAACGGCTTTATCCGTCGAGTCTTAAGACTAGATGAACGCACCGGGGTGGGGGGGTGAAGATTCGACCGAATTCGATCCAATTTAGTTTTAACTACATTTTTCTATTTTACGGCGAAAAATAAATTAGCAATGTATATATTCGTTACTAATGTTTTTTGTTTTACATCAAAGTTCTTTACACCATACTGTTTTAATTTTTTGTTTTAATCTGAAGCAATTGAAGGTGAAATTGATGGAATTCAATCTATTTGATGTAGTTAAAGTATAATTGGGGATCCAGATATCTGATTATCAAATCAATTTTACGAAAAGATAATCGATTTCGATCCAATTTGATCGAATTGAATAAAATTGAATGAAACCGATACAAATTTGACTAGACCACGGTTTTTTCAAAGTTTGTAGGTCGAAATAATTGACGACCAATTCGAGTTTTGATCGATTTGATGATGGTTAATAATAGTTGGAGATTAACTCTTCGATTATCAAATTAATTTTGAGAAAAAATGATCAATCCATATTCAATTAAATCGATTAAAAATAATAATAAAAATACGTGGTGATACATTGCAATTTTAGTTCCATTGTGATCATATAGAAGGACTCCCTTCGGTCGTCCAATTAACAATGTATCCAATACTAAAAACCGGAACCGGAACCGGAACCGGGTCCGAATTCGATGATTCCAATTCGATTTTGGTACCCATTAATCGACACCCTTAGACTTTTAAGTCAAGGAGCCAACTATAATACGATAATTATCGCATATAATATGTACGAATTTGAAAATATTTTTCTAAGGTATGCTGGTGATAAGGGTCACACAGTAGTCACACATGCACCAGTGGTAGCCTTAAAGTATTAAGAACCCTGAAATGTAGCTTATTGCATAAAATACCATTGAAACATTTAGATGAACCGACAACCGGGGCTAAAATGGTGCCATAAATGGAGGGGACAGAGCTTCGATTCCCTACAGATTTTTGCCAGGTTGATGTCTCTCCCTATTCTCTCTTAAATTCATCACCCTCTTCTTTCATCATCACAATTCTTATATCTTACCTCATATCTCTCTCTCTCTCTCCATCCACATTTGTGGTTTAAAAGAGAACACTGGTAAGTATTTCAGTATTTGTATATGAATGATCTCATCATCATCATATAATGCAAAGCACCTCAGCCTTTCTCTTCTTTCATTTTTGATCATCAATTCTACAAAACCAATCGTTTCTTGTTTCTTTGATCTTATCTTGTCTTCTATTCTCTGCTAGCAAGCTTTTATCTACCCCTTTCGATTACTCTTCCAATTAACTTCTTTTGTTATGCGCCTTAATATCTCTCGCTCTCTCTAGATTATTCATACTACTACTACTACAACTAAAATTTACTTCTACTATCTGGCTTGCTAGGTCTTTACTTTTTCTTTTGATCTTCCAACTTTTATTACTTGCAATTCACATATATAACCTGTCTTTTTTCTCCCTCCCTCTCTATCTCAAGTGGGTGCTCTCTTAGCTTAATTAAGACAAGTTAGGGTTGCTCAAAAAGAGTAAGGGGCTACATAGAACAGTTTTACTGAAACAAGTAGTAATTATATATATATACATCTTACGACCATATATATGGAATTTCAACCAAATACTTCTCTTGGTTTAACCATGTCTAATCAGGACCACATGAACCTCGGATTGCTTCTGGAACAACAGCAACACGAACAACAGTACTACTCTTCTTCGTTATCGATAAATCATCATTGCGGTGGTGTTGAGAATAACAATCAACCTCGAGTTTTCTCTTGTAATTATTGTCAAAGAAAGTTTTATAGTTCACAAGCTTTAGGTGGTCATCAAAATGCTCATAAACTTGAAAGAAGCTTAGCGAAAAGAAGTCGTCAGTTAGCTTCAATGGTTAGACCACACGGTGGAGGGTCATCGTCTTCCAATAGTCATGGCGGACAAATGCATAATCATCAATCTTCTTCAATGTCGGGATTCGAATACCAACATCAAAACAGTAGGTTTAGTGAAGAACATCACGAAATTGTAGGATATGGAAGGAGTGATAATCATGAGATTATGGGTTATGGTAGTTTAAATGGTCATAATCATCAAGGAGATGGTTCTTGGCCAAATAGTTATAGATCGAGAGAAAATATTCATCAGTATCAAGAGGACTTCAATCAGCTTGATTTATCACTTAAACTTTGATATTAAGTATTAACTTTATTGATTATTTTCCAAAAAATTTAATGTTAATTTTTCTTCTTGAAGAATTGAAAGGTGTAAAATATTGTTCCAAGAGAAAACCAAAAACAAAAAATAGGCCCATGAAACCTTTCAACAATTAGTTTATGTACTTCAATTAATTAATATCTTGATAACTGTTTAATTAACTAATTATTAATAACCTGTCTTCTTTCAATTCTAAAGCATTTCCCATCTCTTCTATTTTTATTTTTAATTTTGGTTTGATCTTTTCCTCAAATATATACTTCTCTGACCATTTTATAAAAATATAAAATAAATATTTTATGGAAAAAAAATATATAATATTTATAAAAAATTATTTTATTTTTTATTTTATCCGTTATTATATTCTCAATACTAAAAACATTAAGTTAATTATGTTATGTCTACACAATATTAAAATGAATAAATTTATCAAAAATTTCTTTGATATCATAACTCTATCTATCTAAATGGACAACTAAAAATAAAAACTCCATCTTTATAAGGTGTACGGAGAAAATATTTATACAGGTTTAATTTTGGTTCAATACGGTGTATGTGGATTTTTTTTTAAAAGATGTATAGATGTTTTTCGTGGTTTTTCTGGTAAGAGTTTCTTCATTAAACATTTTTTAGGTGAGGTGAAATTTTGCAACTGCATACTGGTCAATCAACAGTCTCATTCTCATCCCTTGTCTTGCACTTTATTCTTAAATTTGGGTCCACACTTATCTATGAATTTAGATGTACAATCGGTCGAACCCTAACTTCAATAAGAAACATACTATTATCAATCAATTTCAGCCATGGATACTTTTGAATCAGTGTGTATATATGGTGATTTTTCGGTATGAGCTCTTCCATAAAATTAATACTGTATTTTTTTTCTCTTTGTTCCCCGAAAGAGAAAAGGAACTCAATGTATAAGGGTAGTTTATTATTGCCTCATTCTTCTTTGTTAATTGTTTTTGCAGTTTTTGTATATGTGTTGTTGCATGTTTTCGTTGTTTTTACAGGTTGTATTGTGTTTGTTGTTGTTCATCTATCTTGCTTAGCTTGCTTGTCTCAAGTCTCTCGACTGTTGCATCTTATTAGTGGCAAAAAGGTACAATTTAGCACATTGTATTTGAGAAAAAAAATCATGTGAAACTAGGATATATATATATAATAAATAAACCCATGTATTGTTTATTCTTTGCAAGGTTATATGTATGGTTAATTATATCTCAACTAGATTTGTGCCGGCTCATACTATAAAGACTAGATTAATCATTAGGCAGCAGTGACGGTGATCCGTTGAATTCAAGACTCGATATAACAAGCTCTTCGTTTTAAACCAGAGAGGCAGCGGTCTATAAACTCAGGTGTCCGAGGGATAGAGAAGATACAAATAAAAACTTAAAGGTGAAGAACGGTTAATCAAGTTTTTTAATTATGATATTTTTTACTTAAAGATTTTAACTAGCTTTAACTTTAGACCAGTAGTCATAAGATTACAAAACATTAAAAACTTCACGAAGTTCCTTAATTCTCAGCTTTTAATTTGGAGCTAACCACCCACAGGGAAGGAGGGTTGGTTCTTCTTCCCCAGCCTATCCTTCAGATTCAGATCTAAAGATGAAAGTTGTGTCCACTCACGTATAATTGAGTTTGTTTTTATTAAAAGTGCAATTGATCTATAAAACTCAAAAGAATAATCCTCTTCGCAAAAGGATTCGCAAATAAAAGTGTTAATGCCACAATCAACCCATAAATTGTTAAAGCTTCCATAAAAGCCAGACTCAGCACTAAAATACCTCGTAATTTATCCTCCGCCTCTGGTTTTATATAGAAATCATTATGTCAGCAATTGTGTCCCTACCCATGATGAACTATAATTATTGGTTCCTCCAAGTTTTAATATAATCAACATGCTCATTATTTTTTTTATTATAAAGTTAAGGAATATACGTGATACATAATCTACAAAATTAATTTAATCCATTCTCAGTGATTCATTAATATTTTGCCTATTCTTCCTAACTAAACGCCTAAAATCATTACATATTAAATTAATGGAATCAATACTGGAATCATACTTCCTATTGGCACGACTATGAGTTTACTCAACTTCAGGGACCTCAACTTCCTATTTAACAATTCATCACTGTTACCTTCAATTTTTGATTTGGTGTGGTGGGGCTTCGCCCCACCCCTTCCCATCTTGATGGAACGTTTAGGTATATATATATAAATATTTTTGGTTTCCTTACATAGTCATGGTTTCTGAAATATGGTAGGTTTAATACTAACGAATTCTAAATGGAATTTGGTTTTGATGTAGATTATCAATTTACGGTGTTGTCCACCCACTGTAAGTGACGTTCACCCGGTATAATTAAGTATTGGGTGTAAACGAAGTGTATTAATTTTTAAACAAAGATCCAATAGAAGAGTGGGTTTCTTTTAACCCCTAAATATTTGCACCAATCAAATTATGTCAAGTGTCCTCACCAGAACTCTCGTTTCACAAAAGCCATAAAAGCCTTATTTGGGCCAGTAGGAAGTGGGGGTTTCCTTACTTTTTAACGTGGGAGCTTTTTTTATCTAGGCCTTTAAGTCTTTAGATGTCTCACGATGCCACCTTGTAAAAGTGCATTATGCCACTAAGCCAGTGGTAATTCTAGCTAGGCTATCCTTTGCCTAAATCTCACTTATTCTAGTAGGTTTAGAATCCATTCGGGGTTTGATTATTTTGCAACTTGCTTAACAATTCTATGCCTACTTGATTTACCTCATGGGTTTACACATTATACGCAAACCTGGGGATGATTAACCATTTTATTCAAATATTTGATCAAATGAAGCTAAGACATGTTCTTTTTCGAGAAATTAGCTAGATACAAAGATATATTTTATTCATGATTTAAATCTATTCTTATATACATACATGAATGGTAGAGACGGCAATCTGCATATCCAAAAATCAAATCCAAAAATCAAACCACAGAGATTATGGAAGTACATAATTGATTGCTACAGAAAGATTTATGCAGAAGCCAGAGCAGTCGGATTAGACTATTAGTAAACAAGTTCAAAATGAGCGAGTTTACTAAAAGAAGATAGATTAAAAAAATAATCTACTAGTTTACCAAGAGGTAAACCAACAACCAAACCATAATACCCTTCCAGTATCCAAATTCCTATGATCACGAAGATAAAGTTTAGAATGCGCCAAATACCTCATTGCGTCATACAACACAATTATAGAGAAGGCTATCAAGCAGCCGATGGACTCGCTAACCACGCAGCTGATGGAAGTCAAACAGAGAATTTTTCAACAAAAGTATGGATCAGGCAATCCCACTTTTCATTAACCAAATTGTACTAAATGACTCTATAGATACTACATATCCACATATATTTTAGTATCTAGTGTCGAATTCTTACAATTTAACTACTGCAGTGCTTCCATAAAAAAATTGTAATGCCTACCCATGGCTAAATACAGGAATGCACAATATAAATCATCGGCCTAAAGGCTACAAGTATAACATGTCATCCATCTCCCTTTACTTCTCTTAATCCCCTATTATTGGACATTTTAAAACCATTCTTCCATGATGTGAGTACAATAACTAGTACTCCCTCCGTTTTAAAATGATAGGCAGGGTTACTATATTTGGGTATGTCAAAAAGATAGATTTGTTTCCATAAATGAAACGTCAAATGTTTTAAGATTACTACTTTGCCTATATAGGGACCACTTCTCTCTCCTATTTTTATTATTTAAATATAAGGGGATCATTTTTTTTCTAAGGATAAATATACAAAAATATATATAAAAAATTTAAATGATTGATTTTTTATTTTTTACACTAAATCAAACACACCTATTATTTAGAAACGGAAGAAATACTAATCACAATAAAAAAAAGTTAATAATTACCATGTCTATTTTAAGAAAGTTATCTATCCATCTAACTCAGATAATGTTTTTCTTCGTCTCTCACTTTGTTTTGTTTAATCAATTAGATTTTTCATCCCTCATACGCATCCATTAAAACAAAAACCTACACAATATATGTATTTCATTTTATTTGCATCTCTCACTTGATTGATTGGTCACGCATCTATTGGATGATTGTGATTTTTCTTTCCTCTTTTTGCTACTACATAGGTAACACCTCTAAGGGACCCACCCAACATGAGTTGAGCCCTAAGCGAGTCCTGTCAATCTCTAGTCCTGTCAATCTCTATATTGAGAACATGTCCAAATGAACCCACCTCCTTTTAGGATCGAAAAGAATTCTAGTCCTCGTCCTCCCCCTATTTACGACAGGGGTGAACAAAACATTCAGATCCGTAGATTTTTGCCGACCTAGTTCGTATTTTAGCCGGTGGATATTTGATCCGCTTTCGACGGATAATATATAGATGAATTTTTAAAACCCATAATTTTTATAGATCGGACACAGGTGAACTATCATCCATTCTATGGATACCGCATCCTAAAAATAATGCTGGTATTATACATATATATGTAGGTAATTAGAAAAAATTGATACGTAATATACAGGGACGGAGCTATGTGTAATGCAAGGGTGGCTTCTGTCTTCCCTAAAATTTTGGAAATCCACATTGGGTGACGTTAATTCCCTTAATTTTAGGAGAAAAATCAATTACCGATCACCCCTAAAATAATTTCAAAATATATGATATGGTTTAAAAGATGTTTTTGACATATTTGTAAAAAAATTAGCTAAGATTACGTGGGGATAAATTCATTACCACTTCTTCTTTTTTGTCATTTTTGTTTTTGTAGTTATCACTTTATTAACCTGATTATATTGGGGCTTATGAGAATTATTTTGGCCCTACCACTAAAAGATAAAATAGGGTCATTACAAGAATTATATCAAGGCCCTCTTATCTAAAAATGACGAAAGTACTAAATTACCTTCGCTAGTTTGAATTACATTTTTATCCTTATCCCAAATACCAAATATTTTTATTTAATTAATTAACTAATTTTTTGTTTTTTAATTAATTTTTTGTTTTTTGTTTTATTATTTTTTTTGTTTTGGTTTATTCCTATATCTCTCAAAACCGATCAAAAAGTAAAAAAAAATAAATCAAACCAAATATTTTTTGGAAAATATTTGAATTTTGACTAGAATCGGTCGATATTGACATTCGTATCGACCGATTGTTAAAGAAAACCAAAAATGTTGATAATTTTTTTGCCCAGAATCGGTGGATAAGGTTCTACACTAAAAACTCAAATTCAAAAGGTTTTCTATAAAAAAACATTTGGCCAGAATAGGTGGATAAGGTTCTCTATGTGTGCAAATTCTAAAAAACTCAAATTTGAATGTTCTTTTACAAATTTATTTGCCCAGAATCGATGGATAAGTTTCCCCACGTGTGCCGATTCTAAAAAAATTAAATTTAAAAAAATTCTGTAAATTGTTTTTCCCAGAATCGGTGGATATAAATGTACTTATCCACCGATTCTAGTTTAAAAACAAATAAATAAATAAAATAAAATAAAAAGTTTTTAAAAAATAAATTAAAATAAATTAAAATAATTAATTAATTCAAATTAAATTATATTAATTTAAGAAATAAGTCAAAAATTAACACTAACTAAATGTATTAGTTATAGTTGAATAAGGGGGTCTTGAAATGATAATCACAGTGAACCTATTTTGTCTTTTGGTGTAGGGTCAAAATAATTCTTATAGGCCCTCATGTAGCCAGGTTTATTAAACACGTTTTTTTTTGTTTTTGTTTTTCTTTTTCTATTTTATTTATTCGGTATTACTATTTTTAAATAAAAACATAAAGAAGAAGAAATAATAAGTGAACGAGAAAGTAATACATATTTAAAATATTTGATTTTTATTTGTACTGTATGGAGATTAACAGAGTGATTTTATGAGCGAAGGAATTTTTTTTCTAATTCTTTTTATTATTTTGTTTTTAAATAATTGAATTGAAAAATAAATTTTACATTTGTTAATTAGATTTTTTATTCTTTCATATGTAAAATTTAGAATTGTTTGTACTAGAATTTTTAGATTAATATGATGTCTTAAATTAATTTACTTTTCTTAATTTCTATGAAATATAAATTCTTAGTAATACATTAGAGATTATCCAAACAATTAGTACTATTCAAGCAGATATCATGATGAAAACAGTAATTCATGTTAACTCATGGATGTTGGGGTTTGATGATTTTAATTAATTTTGATTGGTGAACAGAAATCGTTGGATTTTTGTGTAAACTGTTTGCAAGAGTTGGTATGATGATGGCAAAGGATGATGTGAAAAATAGGTTATAATCAAGGCAAGGATTTAGTTATACTGAGTTTACATATTAGTTATTGCAAGGTTAGAGGAATTAATGTTCAAACAAGATGACGTATAAATTGGAGAATATGTTCATATGGTGGTATGACTAATTATTGATTTGCACTGCAATGGTTTGCATTTCAAAAATATTAGTTTAGCCCCCTTTATACAAAAATTCTTGTTCTCCATGGTAATATATATAATTTATATTGATTAGGTTTAGTCTTTTTCTTCAGTAAATATGAAGGTAATTATAAAAAATTAATAGTTAATATATATAGTTTCATATTGATTAGGGCTTAGTTTTTTCTTTTCAGGGATTTTGTTCCCCAGTTCCCATATTCAGCGATATTCTTTCTTGTTTTATTTGAGTTTTTTTATTCCGTATAAAATCTTCATTTATTTCGTTATGAGTACGAAATTTATATCTTCTTCTCTATAAATAATTACTTAAATTTCAGTACCCAACAAGATGTTACGTTACTCTTGTTATGTTGTAATGACTTAAATTTCAGTTATCTAAGTTTTAAAGTTAGATTATTTTTGTTAAACATTTACCTATTTTGGTTTATTTATTTTTGAATCCGTAAATCCACCCATATTCAATCCGTTCATACACTAATCCGCGGGTGTCAAATCCGTCGGTAATAGACTGGACGTGGATGGAAATCTCAAATCCACCATTTAAATAGACTGGATACGGGTGATACCAAATTGGTCGTGTCGCAATCAACCAAAATAATCAAGTTCTTACTCTCTAAAATAGATTTAAATACAGGGATAAGAACAAGTTCGTTCCCACAGAGAGGCAATTAAATTGTTATCTACTTTCAATTACGTGAGTGACAGGGGGGGTTTTGTTATTTCACTTACTAAACTAAACTAACGTAAACTAAAGCAAATTAATAAAATGTAAATCAGGGATGAGAAGTATTGATTAGAGAATTCATCGTCCGTTTTCCAACATGTTACTAATCAAAGCATACTCAACGTTCATGCATTAGTAATACCAAAAACCCTAAAGTAGCCAGTTATCTCGTCTACTTCAGCAAAACTCCTAATATCATCAAAGAATGAGTACCTCCACCCTTTGAATTCTTAGCACCGGATAACCTGAGTGAGTACCTCCACTCGAGTTCAATCCAATGATAGCTATGGTCTTTGTGAGTTGAGGTTAATCTAAGTAAACCGGCGCAATTCGCCACTCGGATTCAACCTAGGTCAAGCTTTTACACATACTTGCATGGCAATTTTAAGTATCGTTAACAAATATGTTATACTACCTATAACCGGAGTCCCTCGACAGATTCGACTCTTAGAACTCCAGTTTAGTTGTAGATATCAATGCATATTTACCTGATTCCGGACTCAAACAAATCAGCAATCAGTCATATGTAATACTATAATCAGTAGAACACGAACGATATTAAAAATAACATGAAATTATGAGCATGCGCCATTCAATCAATAAACATGTTTTCTAACTTCAGATTACATCCCTAACCAATATAGAGGGTTTAGCTCATCATGGGTTTCTTAAAACCCATGGAAAACAATTAAGAAACAAATCAAATCAAACCCGGAAAATCGCGACGAATAGTCGCCGCCTTGAAAATGCTTCCGTCCGCGAAATCGACTGAATGCAAAGCTCCAGCGCCTCTTCTCCTCTTTTCCGTGAGGAAATATCTTTTGTATAGTGAGTTGATTATTAGCTCCTGGAGGAGTAGCTCTTCTCTAACCCCTGTAGCCTTCTTCTCAAACTACGTCCAAGAGGTGCTCTTGTAGCCTCCCATCTCCGTCTATAGCCTCTCAAGACTATACATCTTCTACAAACCCTACACACTTTCCTTATATGATATGGTTTACTTCCTCCTTCCAAAATAAATCTTTCGATCTCACCCATTCATTTATAACATCCACGGTGAAGACTTAAACCTTTTCCTAATTTAACTAGGTTTCTTCTTTCCCACGAGAAGATCTCGTGAATCCATTCTACTCATCGGACTCCTCAGCAGACTCCACAACGTAACAGCCTTAAGCCACCAGTCCATAGCCAATCACCATAGCAGCAACATCTCAGGCAAAGCACCTCATCCCAGCAGCAACAGCCTAACTACTCAACAGCATCACCCTCATCACAGACTTCTCTCAAGTCTTGCCAACTACTCCACAAGGGATAGCAGCAGCACCAAACTGAGCTCAACACCGACGCCATCATCACCAATCTCCACACCTCTCATTCTTCTCGAGTTCAAGCCATCAGTTCCAGCCAAGACTCCACTTCAAGCAGCATTCTCCAGCATCTTAACCGAGCTTTTCCACCAACAGCAACTTCAGCAACCACTTCCATCGAGTTCCAGCACCAACAACATCCAACTTCCCAGCAGCAACACCGAGTTCTTTCATGCTCTTCAACTGTCCACTCCTCTCATTCGCTAGCTACCAACACAGCAACACCATCGAACTCCAACAGGAACTCCATCGTCACCCATTCTTCTTCACAGCTTCATCACCGGAACAATCCTCTTCCTGTTCGTATTGTTGAAGAAGAAAGGTGGCCCTGATCGATTGTTGGCAACCACTGATAACAATTCAAGTTGTGGCAGACCTAATCCAATGGTCTGGTGCCTTAATCATTCTCCCATCAAAAACTGTTCAACTGTCGGTTCCGTGAAACTGAAAAGCTTAATTCATCTTTTCGCTCATAACTTTCTCGTAAGAAGTCGGAACGACCTCGTTCTTTCGCCGTTAGCTTCGTAATTCAGTTTCCTACATGGTAGAGAGTAAAAATCCTGGAGTAGGAAGAGTTTCACTGGGTCCTCGGTAATTCTTCTCTTATAAAGCTCCAGTTCACACGTTTCCGGGATATAACTTGATAAAACAACTAAACTTCGAAAGTAATAATAATACATAGTAATTCACAAAAAATATAGCAAATAAGTGTAAGGAAGTAATACTTAAAATGTATGAATTATGCACTTATCACAAATCCACATCCATCCATCCGTTGTTCACCCTGACTTATTAGAATAAAGAGAAAGAAAATAAATTTTATTTTATTAGACATGATCCTATGTATCTTAAAGCCTATAAGGCTCATAATGTAAGTGGCAGTTAAGCCCTAGTTCATGTAAAAAAATACTCTAAAATAGCTACAAGTTACAACTTAACTGGAATACAACAGCATGGTACCGGATTATGGAGGTCATATCTCCATGATGCCTATAAATGAGGCACCTAATTTCTAAGTTAAGGAGGTCCCAGGTAAAGGATCTGTTTTTCTCAATAAAAGAAATTCAAATATTTCTCAATATTTACTTAGTGTCTAGCTTAGCTTTTATATTTGGGTGTTTTATCTAGAAAATTTCGCCACCGAAATAAGGGGAATCGACCGCCCCTTGCAATCAGGAGAAAGCTATTTTTTTTTTTCATTAAGTTTTATTTTTCGATTAATCTCTTTCATTAATTTGTATTACAAGTACCTTCATTTTATTAAGTTTTCATTTTTCAGTTCCTTGTCAAGAATTCCATTTTATTATTGTTTACGTCCTTCAATTTCATTCAATTTTTTTTTTTGTTATTTCCTTTAAGATCATCGTAGGACTAGTTGTTCTTTAAGCTATCTGTTTGGGAAACACATACGTGATAGTCACCCTACAATTTGGGAAACACATACATGATAGTCACCCAACGATCGCATTAAAAACCTTTGTCAATTTAGTTAAGTTTATATAAAAAAAAATAGTTAATTGGTTCAATAACCCATAGTTTAATTTTTATGCGTGTATAAAATTTTAAAAATAACATATTTTTATAATACCCAGTTAGAAGTTTAGTATTATGAGTTTTTTAGTTTAGGTTTAAGTTTAGAAGTGGTTTCTTAGTAGGAATAGTTTTTCTTCCTAGTTAAGTTACTTTGCTATAAATAGTTTGTAGTAGGAATTGATACAATAGATAGATCAATACATATCACATTAATAATATGTTGAGTTTTGCGTTGAAACATGGTATCAGAGCAGGTTTCTGATTCTGGGAACTCTGATTGATCTCTTCTCTCACGGACAAAACAAAATTTTTGTTTTTTTCTTTTATAGCATAAGTAGCTATTATTCACTGAAGTTTTCAGCCCTTCCTTCAAGTAGGTGTTGATTTCAAGGTGGTGTATACAAAGAGTACAAAGCTACAGTAGTTTTTGGTTTGATTTCACGAAAATCTTTTTTTTTGTTTCAAAGCTACATGATACTTATTTCTCATCTAAGAGAATTTTGTGGTTGGGTGTCGAATTTAGATTGGATATCTTTTTATAAGAATTTATAAAGGTGTTTTGATCTGTACAAGTTATCCAAGTCGTTGGTGGTGATTAAAGGTTCAATTATTCACGGTAGAGACACAACAACTTTCTCCTTCCTCAACCTAAATTAGCAAAAAACAACAAAAACTCACAACCAAAACATGTCAGAAATCAGTGGAAATTCTGACAGCAATACCAATCAAAATCCAACCAACATTCCCGATGAATTAACGCTGCAAATTGCTGCGTTGCTGCGAAATAGCCTTGGAGCACACCTGCAACAATCAATTCTGAGAATTTATCCCTTGGAATCAAACTCAGTGGAGACAAATATGCATTATGGGCAGCCTTGATGAAAAAAGCTATTGGAGGCAGAGGGAGAAGCTCTCACATTACTGGAAAACCCACACCGCCATCAAAAACAGATCAAGTGTACACATGTTGGGAACAAGATGACCAGTGCGTATTTACGTGGCTAATTCAGAACATTGAATCAAATCTGGTGAATAATGTCTCATAATATCCTACTGGAAAAGCTCATTGGGATGGGATGGATGTTACATATGGTTCCGCAACCGATTCGCTGCAGGTGTTTGACCTTCACAAGAAGGCCAATTCATTGAGACAAGGTGGAGATACCTTAGAAGATTGCTGGAACAAACTGCAGAGTATCTGGATGACCATCGATCGACGGGATCCAAACCCAATGAAAGACCCTGAAGATATTCAAATTTACAATAATAAAATTCAAGAACATAGACTTTACCAACTGTTAACAGCCATTGATGATAAGTTTGAATCAATTAAGCGGGACATTCTGAAGCAGGATCCGCTCCCCTCAGTCGAAGCTGCTTATGCTACTGTACGGAGGGAGGTAGCCAGGCTCCACATTTTGAAAGCTGCATCCTCTGAAGTTGACTCAGCATCGGGGATTGGTGTAGGTCTGGTGGCCAGAAAACCTAAATTTCGTTTTGATTCACAACGGAGTAGAGACAAAGAAGATATATTGAAGCTATTTTGTACCCGTTGTGGGATGAAGAAACACACTAAAGAAACATGTTTTAAGATTGTGGGCTACCCAGATTGGTGGAAAAAAACCACAAAGAGAAAATAGGACAACGTGTGAACACTAGCAAGGGAGCAGCCAATAACAATAGTGGCATCCGGGACACCAGAACAGAACCAGGAACATCAGGACAACAGGGAAGTACAATGGGCTATGAAGGCGCGGCTATGGGAATAAACCAAGCAAACCATACAGGTAAAGGGTTTGGGATCGACACCCCAAGCCCTTCAATTAATAACCCCAAGTTTTTTAAACCTCATTGTTTTGGTTTTGATGAGTTTGAGAATCAGATTGGTTGTCCTCAAGTTTTTTATAACCCGAAGCTCAAAGCATAACAAATCCAATCTGCACCCAGTTTCCGCCCAGAAAAATCATGCGCCTGGATTTTTGATTGCGGAGCTACAGATACTATGACCCCCAATGATTTTTTAAACCTGTCGTCACCCTCAAAGTCTCATATTGAGACTGCTAATGGAGAACTTGTTGAAGTGAAATGAGGGGGTTCTGTTGTGTTTTCTGACAAGCTGAAGTTACATAATTGTATATATGTCCCTACATTATATTCAAAGTTGGTATCACTTAGTCAGGTGACAAAGGAACTTAACTGTGTGGTGCTGAGGTATCCGAAATTTTGCCTTTTGCAGGACATTCTTACGAAGGAGATCATTGGGCGTGGTACTGAGCGATGAGGCCTTTACTATGTTCATGAGGTGGTTCATGATAGACACATTTTAGTGTCTAATTTGCACCTTAATTTCTAGTGAGTTAGTATTCGATTTTGTGTCTATTACGTG
>JAJJMC010011346.1:0-17468 GCA_023531435.1 Papaver californicum | reverse complement strand
TACCTCTCCAAAAGGCTTGCCACGAGAAAGGCCTGAGTTCCTTTTATAGAACTTGAGTTAGCCACTTTCACAATCCTAGTGGAATTAGGAAATGTGCTAAGTTTCCTTATTCCATCCCAACAAGATATAGCAACTCCAAATTCTTTCCTAATCCCATATGACTTCCCCAAGCTAGCTACTACACCACCAAGCCACTCTAGCACCTCCAACTAACCACTTAGCACCTTAGCACCTACGGTTCAGCCAACTTAGCGCCTGGGCGCTAGCAGCACAAGCTAGTTTGCCACCATGTGGCTTTGCCCATAACTTCCTCATATGAGATCAGAATGACCTCATTCTTTCGCCGTTGGCTTCGTAATTCAATTTCCTACACTGTGGAGGGTGAAAGGCCTGAATTAAGCAGAGTTTTACTGGCTCCTCGGTAATTCTTCTCATACAGCTCCATTCTGCAGGTTTCTGAACTGTAACCTGAAAAGATAACTAAACTTCGAAATAATGATAAAACATAGTAATTCACTCAAATATAGCAAATAAGGGTCAGGAAAAACTACTTAAAATGTATGATTTATGCACCTATCAAATTCCCCCACACTTGCCTTTTGCTAGTCCTCGAGCAAACTACAAATCTAAACTAATCTAAAATACAACTCCGTTTCGTCGAGTAAACGGTTACACTTAGCATGTGCAACAAGCCTTTAAACCCCTAGGTGTCCCTAGTGGACGAGTTATAGTCTCGTGAGGGTTTACCAGAGATGTACCCACAAAACCTACTTCAACTTCCAGATTTTCCAAAGCACCTGCATCCAAATAGCTACGAAGACATAAAGTTTCTACATACCAACAATAAGAAGTCAGAAATATGAATAACATTATTCTCATGCTTAATCCTTGAGTTTGGAGAAAACCACCAAATAAAAGAGTCCCGGTTCGAGAGTGACCGAATAATTCTGCCTCACCAATAGGGTTTTATGAATTTGACACTCAAAAGACGCACTCTATGGTTCTCACATATGGGCAGCCAAGAATAAAGATAGAAGGACTACACATGTTGATGGGTAAGAAGGAAAGGTAACCTTCCGAGTCATATTAAGATGTGATCCCATAGAAAATGGGACAAGAAAGAACCCCTTTTTATTTTTCTAGTGACCTCTACGAAAGGAAATCAACCATTATGCGAAGATGGGAATTGTTACTTACCTTCTCACCCGGTCGACAATCAGCACCACTCTCCCAACATCCCATAAAAATGTCTTCGGTATCAACTGTAGATAATGAACTCTTGAACTTCGTAGAACTTGACGATTTTTAGCTCTTTTTCTCTTCACGGCATGTATACCACTTCAAGCAATGTAACTCAGAATGAATAGCTCTGGGTACTGTAACTCAGAATGAATAGCTCTGGGTCAGCAAAAAAAAAAATATATATATATATATATTTTTGACGTGAGTTGCTTGCCTCATACACTTTCTCCTGGACACTTTTGCTATTTTTCTCAATTTCTTGTTACGTGAGTATTTTCTCTTCCCGTGAGTTCTGTTTCGTCTCTAAATCTGTATAGAATCCACACCTTTCGATTTCTTTCGCTCTTGTAAGTCTTCAACATGTTTAATTGTATTGTTGCTTACTCAAATATGAATTTCCTCTTTAAATTTTTGCTTGTACCTTGACTGTCTTCAATTTTCCTTCAAATTTCTGATGTTCCGCTTGTTAATGATGCTATGTTTCTATGGACGTTGTCGAGAGAACGATGCCAACTGCAAACCAAACTACAAGAATAAGTTAGCAATTCTGATGACACCCTCACGGTTGATAAAAAATAGCACTCAAGAGATCAAAAATAGTGCTGAAAATTGGTGCGAGGTTAGGTAGCTCATCATTCTACCCGGAATTAGCGCAGATGAAACACTCTAAACGTATAATTGAAGGTTTGGTGCCTCACTCATGGGTATTGAATGATTACAAGTATAACCTGTACTCTCCTAACGGCAATTTAGGTCCATTTTGGTCGTCTCTAGCCTCTCAAAAACTAAGCACTCCGAATATAGTTCTCTAATATTTCTAAGTTCAGTTGTTTCGAGTCGAAATCCGTATGTAAACGTAGCTAGCCGTATGCCCAGTCTAAAATCTCTAAAAGTTGAAGGTTTTCATGCAAATGTGTGTATGCCTAACAATTCTACCTAAAAATCTATATGCCTAAATACTCCCCCACACTTAAACTTTACATTGTCCTCAATGTGAATTGAATCATCCAATGTAACGTCAAGATGGGAAATTCTACATGCTCTAAAAATAAAAATCAGAAATGAAAGATAGAAATACAAAACCAATGGGTTGCCTCCCATTCAGCGCTTAGTTTAACGTCTGTAGCCCGACGAGGCATTCTGTGCTACTCCTCCAGAGGGAGCGCCTCGTCTAACTGTATGTCAGCCTTTTCAGGCTCAAACGGCTCGTAATATGGCTTTAAGCGCTGCCCGTTCACTTTAAGCTCCTTTCCCGTTATCAAGCTCCGAATCTCCACTGCACCATGAGAAAAAACGTTAGTTATTAGAAAAGGTCTTATCCAACGAGACTTCAACTTACCAGGAAATAAAGAAAGGCGAGAGTTAAACAAGAGAACTTTCTGTCCAACAGTAAACTGTTTTCTAGAAATCCTACTATCATGAAAAGCATTTGTTTCTCCTTATAAATCCTTGAGCTTTCATATGCATCGTTCCGGATTTCTTCTAGCTCACTCAGTTGAAGTTTCCAGTGTGTGCCAGCCCCGTCCATCTCCATGTTGCACTGTTTAATCGCCCGAAAAGCCTTATGCTCGATTTCAACCGGAAGATGACACGGTTTCCCGTAGACGAGTCTGTATAGGGACATCCCAATAGGCGTCTTGTACGCTGTTCTATATGCCCACAATGCGTCATTGAGGCGTAAACTCTAGTCTTTCCGTGACGGATTCACTGTTTTCTCTAGGATCGACTTTACCTCTCTGTTTGAGACTTCGGCTTGCCCGTTTGTCTGTGGGTGGTACGCTGTGGCAATTTTGTGAGATATGTTGTACTTTGTCAACAAACTCTGAAAGAATTTGTTTCGAAAGTGTGATCCCCCATCGCTGATTATGGCTCTCGGAGTGCCAAACCGTGCAAAAATCTGTTCTTTCACAAAATCTGTAACTGCTTTAGACTCATTAGTAGAGGTGGCTTTAGCTTCCACCTATTTAGAGACATAATCAACAACGAGTAAGATGTATAATTTACCGAAAGAGTTAACAAAAGGGCCCATAAAATTAATACCCCAAACATCAAAAATCTCAACGTGAAGAATATATTTTTATGGCATCTGATTTCGGGCACCTAGATTGCCTGTTCTTTGACATCTATCACAAGTTGCCCAAGTTACATACGCGTCTTTAAATAAGTGGGCCAGTAGAACCCACTTTCGAGAACCTTTAGTGCTGTTCTCTTGGCACCGAAGTGCCCTCCACACCCATATGAGTGGAAGAAAGACAAGATAGAAGTGTATTCAGTTTCGGGTACGCACCTTCGCATAATTTGGTCTGAACAATGTTTCCACAGATATAGATCATCCCATATATTGATAGGCTATTTTTTTCAGTTTGTCTCTCTAAGCACGAGACAAATCTCTCGGGATTTGTTTAGACACTAAATAATTCACAATATCTGCGTACAAGGGTTCCGAAACTGTAACTGTGAAGAGTTGCTCGTCCGGAAAGCTTTCGCTCAACGGGACAGCCTCTTCCTCTATAGTCAGACGGCTCAGGTGGTCTGCTACAGTATTCTCTGTACCTTTCTTGTCTTTAATTTCGAGATCAAACTCCTGTAGGAGTAAAATCCATCGAATTAGCCTCGGTTTCGCCTCTTTTTTCGTAAGTAGGTACCTGAGTGCTGCATGATCAGAAAATACAACCACTTTAGAACCGAGTAAATAAGATCGGAATTTTTCTAATGCAAAAAAAATTGCTAATAACTCCTTTTCAGTAGTTGTGTAATTTTGCTGAGCTCCGTTCAGTGTCCTAGACGCATAGTAGATGGCGTGAGGTAGCCTCCCAATCCGTTGGCCTAGTATTGCGCCCACTGCGTAGTCACTGGCGTCACACATTAGCTCGAATGGCTTGTCCCAGTCCGGTGGCTTAATGATAGGGGCTGTTATCAAAAGTTCTTTCAAACAGTTGAATGCCGCCACACACTTCTCATCGAAGTTAAAAACCACGTCTTTCTGTAATAAAGAGCATAATGGTGCCGCCACCTTGGAAAAATCCTTGATAAACCTGCGATAAAATCCTGCATGACCAAGAAAAGCATGAATCTCTCTCACCGTGGTGGGAGGGGTAAGAGCACGAATAATGTCAATTTTTGATTTATCAACTTCCAAGCCTTTAGAAGATATAATATGGCCTAAAACAATGCCATGAGTTACCATAAAATGGCACTTCTCCCAATTCAGCACAAGATTAGTCTCAACACATCGTTTAAGAATTAATGTAAGGTTATCCAAGCACAAGTCAAATGAATCCCCATACACACTGAAGTCGTCCATAAATACCTCGATGATGTTTTCGACGTAATCTGAAAAAATACTTACCATACACCTTTAAAAAGTGGCCGGCGCATTAAGAGGCCGAAGGGCATCCTTCTGTATGCGAATGTTCCGAACGGACATGTGAAGGTTGTCTTCTCTTGATCCTCAGGTGTTATCGCAATTTGATTGTAACCTGAATAACCATCAAGAAAACAGTAATATGAGTGTCCGAACAATCTTTCCAGCATTTGATCCATAAAAGGTAAAGGAAAGTGATCTTTTCTAGTGGTTGCATTAAGCTTTCGATAATCAATACAAACCCTCCAACCCGTTTGTACCCGGGTCGGGACTAGTTCATTCTCTGAATTATGCACCACTGTAACGCCCGATTTTTTTGGTACGACCTGTACCGGGCTAACCCACTTGCTATCAGAAATTGGGTAAATAATGCCCACGTCTAATAGCTTGAGTATCTCTTTCTTTACTACTTCCATCATCGGAGGATTCAGTCGACGCTGCGCTTCCCTCGTAGGCTTCGTCCCCTCCTCAAGTAGTATTTTATGCATGCACAGAGAAGGGCTTATTCCCTTGATATCGGCAATTTTCCACCCTATTGCCGCTTTGTGCTCTCTCAACACGCGAATGAGTCTGTGTTCCTGTAATTCAGTTAGCTCCTTTGAAACTATTACCGGCAACTCCTCTTTCTCACCCAAGTACATGTATTTTAGGTGATCCGGAAGAGGTTTAAGCTCTAGTTTAGGCGCCTGCAAGACAGATGGCAATAATTTTTCATCAGTACACGGTAAAGAAACAAAAGAAGCATTCTGCGCAAGTGAACTGTATGAAAAAGAATTAAGTGCGCAAACAGCCTCATTAATTGCGTCCCCTAATTTAAATTTGGTTCTCGGGTCTGCTGAATTTTGAGAACCCACGGTTCCCGTGAGGACAGCCTCTAACGGATCAGTAGTCTCCAAGTCGAACATCTGTTGAGCCAAAGAGTCAATAACGTCAATAGAAAAACAAGCATGCACATCGCTAGGATACCGCATAGCCTCATAAATATTAAAACGTATTATTTCTCCTTCGAATTCCATTGTTAAGGTGCCGTTGTAAACATCAATTTTTGTTTTTGCTGTCCGCATAAATGGTCGGACCAATAACAACGGAATAGACGAATCAGTTGATCCGTCTATCATCTCCAGTACGTAAAAATCTGCAGGAAAAACTAGCTGATTAACTCGCACAAGCACATCTTCAATAATACCTTGAGGGTATACATTAGAAGCGATCAGCTAGTTGTAACACAATTCCCGTTTTTTTCAACGGTCCTAAATTCAACGATTCATATATAGATGCAGGCATAAAATTCACTGAGGCTCCTAAATCTAGCATAGCCTTATTAAACGGTTTGTCACCAATAATAATAGGAATATAGAAACTACCGGGGTCTTTACACTTGACTGGGAGTTTCTTCTGCAAGATAGCCGAAGCGTTTTCCCCCACTCTCATTACCTCATTACCGGTTAATCTTGGTTTATTGGTGCACAAGTCCTTCAAAATTCTCGCATATTTGGGGACCTGTTTAATTGCGTCAATCAGTGGTATGTTCACGTGAATTTTCTTGAAAATTTCTAAGATATCCTTATCTTGTTCCGTCTTTTTCGAGTTAGCAAACCTGCGAGGAAAAGGTAGAGGAGGAACGTAAGTAGGCAGAGGGATTTTAGAATTTTCGTTACATACCTCAGCACTTTTAGAGACATCAGGGCTCTCTTCAGAGTTACAGTTACTCTCTTTTTCCGGGACCGGCCCTTTCAGGTCTCTAATTTTCTCGGCTTCTTCTGGTTGTACAGTTCGTGTACCACTTCTCAATGTCACGGCACTGATATTTTCTCTTGGATTGATGGGTTGAGAAGGGAGTTTCCCACTATTCTGTGTCTCCAGAAGGTTCAATCTACCGTCCATAGCGGTCATCTGAGTCTGTAACTCTTTTATCGCGTTTTCCGTGTTCTGCTGATTTTTCTGCATCTGTGCCATCATATTTTTAATCATGGAAATCATCTCTGACGACTCTGAATTTTGAGCTTGTTGTGGTGGTTGCGCTTGCTGTTGCATCCCATTCTGGTGGTTGAAGGCCGGCCTTGAAGCCGCAGCTTGCTGATTCGCATAGCTAAAATTCGGGTGATATCTCCAACCTGGATTATATGTATTGGAATAAGGATCATACCTTTGCCTCTGCTGATTCGGAAAAATTGCACTTACCTGTTCGGCCTCCCCCTCATAGGATGGGATGATCATGGCATCCATCTGTTGCATCATTTTCTCCATTTGGCTGATTTTGTGCTCCAGATGCGGTGTGGAGCTAACTTCGGCCACCCTCTTGACCGGTGACTGATGTGATTTTATATAGTGGTAAAAAGAGGTTCGATTCTCTAACTTGTGAAGGTGATGATTTTAGAAAATAATGATTTAAACTAATTCTAGAAAATTCCAGGAGTAAGAAAAAGACTAAATAACCTAAAGATGATTTTTGAATAATTTTAAAAATACCAGGAATCAGGAATCAGGTAATTCTAACAACCTATGTGATTAATCTGATAATTCTTTTTAAATTAATTGAAGCCCAAATAATTGCCAAAATTGATTTTGTTATGCTAACAAACAGAGGTAAATCACAAGCATGGATTATCAAAATTAATTAACTAAGCATAATCCATCAAGCAAAAGCACAACTGTTGAAAGAAAACCGTTTTTACTATTCAAAACTATGCAATTTTAATGATAAAAGAATTATAAATAATTATTAGAAAATAATTAAATCACATAAAATTGAGAAAATTACCTTATCCATCATCCCAGTAAATAGACTTAGCTCATGGTGAAGAAAACTTGCTCAAAAGTTGATTTCATTGCTCAAAATATTGATTACAAGGTTGAATAACGCTGTAACAGCTGATTTGATACGCTTATAAGCGTTACAGAAGAGGGTTCAGTTGTTACAGAAAAGTTTAAGCAACAAATGGTTTGAAGCAATAGACGACAGGAAAATTCAAATCAGCAACACATATAAATGTTACTGAGTCTTCTTCTCCGGCAGTGATGGATGAAGAACAGCCGGCCGGTGCAGCAGCAGCTCGTCGGCGGTGACGGAATATTGACCGGAAATCTCTAAAATCTTCTCTAAGCTTTTTGTGTTCGATTCTCTTGGCTTCTCTTGGTATTTATAGATAGTAGAAACCCTAGAGAGAGTTCTAAACCTAATAGAACTCTCTAGAACATCCCACAAATCCCAATCCTAATCGAAATCAAATTCCGGCCAAATACATGATTTACACACTGATTTCACGGGATCTTTTTGTTGTTTCTCGATTGTTCTAGCTTGTGTGGGTTATCTACTAACATTTGGAACAATCTGGAAGAGAACAATCCATATCTCAATTCAAACAGCGTACACAGTTATAATTCCGGCGATTCCCGCTGAGTTGGATCGGCCGAGTCGACTCGCTGGCTCGCTGGGTTGACTCGCCTGGTTGACCCGCTGGGTTGACCCGATCCAAGGGTGCCCCAATCCAAAGTGTGGGTGCCTTGATCTATTTTTCCGGGTGCCTTGAACACTTTTTGAGCCAATTTTTCCACAAATCTTTATTCTTCTAATGTACCTACAAAAGCAATAAAACACGTAATAGACACAAAATCGAATACTAACTCACTAGAAATTAAGGTGCAAATTAGACACTAAAATGTGTCTATCAGTGACTCACGACTCAGAAATTGTTGAGAGTTTGCTGCCATATCCTCAATTAAATCTCTAGCCTGAGTTACAGTTTTGTTTACCAGTGCACCACCACCTGCGGCATCGAGAAGATTTTTGTCGCTTTGTTGAAGCCCGTCGTAGAAGTACTGTACGATCAAAGCATCGCTGAATTGATGATGTGGGCAGCTAGCGACTAATCTTTTGTACCGTTCCCAGCATTCATACAGTGTTTCGCCTGCCATCTGCTGCATTCCGCAAATTTCTTTACGGATTCGAGAAGCCTTTGATGCAGGGAAATATCTCTCTAAAGAGCTTCTTCAAGCCGTTCCAAGTTGTAACACTGCCGGAAGGTAAATAGTATAACCATTCCTTAGCCGTGTCCATCATAGAAAATGGAAAAGCTCGAAGCATGGCTCCATCAACGTCGGGTTCAGCCCCAACCATGGCCATCATGAGGTTATTGAAGTCCATCAGATGCTTATTCGGGTCCTCATTAGTCATCCCGTAAAACTTCGGGAGCTCACGGATCAGTCCCGGCTTAATCTCAAAAGTAGAAGCCGTCTGTATGCACCATTGTTGCGTATCTATCTTAAGAGACGCTAGATCTTTCAGTGTGCGCTCGGCGTCAGCCATTGTTGCTGGTTCTGCTTCTACGTCCGAATCTGCAAACTCGCTTGCTGTACTCGGAGGAAGTGGCGTGTTGGCTTCCCGGACTAGTTCGTTCAGTAAAGTGCCTGATCGAAGTCGTATCCGCATTAAAGTACCTAAAAAAAATTCAGAACCGTATTAAAAACAAAAGATAAAAATAAAACGAAACTAAAAATAAATAACAATCCGCTATGCTTCCCCGGGCAGCGGCGCCAAAATTTGGTTGTGTCGTAATCAACCAAAATAATCGAGTTTTTACTCTTCCAAAATAGATTAAAGTATAGCAAATAAGAACAAGTTTGTTCCCACAGAGAGGCTAGTGATTGTTAATTACTTTCAATTACGCAAGTAAACAGGGGGTTTTTTGTTGTGATTTTAACTAAATTATACTAAAACAAACTAAAGCAGATTAATAAAAACGAATATCAGAGAGAGAAGTATTGGTTAGAGAATTCATCGTCAGTTTTCCAACATGTTATCAATCAAAGCATACTCAACATTCATGCATTAGTAACACCAATAACCCTAAAGCATCCTATCGCAGGTCTACTCCGGCAAAACTCCTAATATCATCAGAGAGGGTATCGCGCCACTCTCTGAATCCTTAACACTGGATAACTTGGTGTAATGCACCACACAAGTTCAACCCAATGAAAGCAATGGTCTTTGTGAGTTGAGGTTATTCTAAGTAACCCGACGCAAAGTGCAACTCGGATTCAACCTAGGTCAAGCTTCTACACATACTTGCATGGCAATTTTAAGTATCGTTAACAAATATGCTATACTACTTGTAACCAGAGTCCTTCGACAATTCCGGATCGAAAACTCTAATTTAGTTGTAGATATCAATGCATGCTTATTCAATTCGCGACTCAAACAAACAAACAATCAATCATACATGGCATTATAATCAGTAGAACATGAACGATATTAAAAACAACATGAACATGTGAGCATGCGCCATTCAATTGATAAACATGTTTTCCGACTTCAGATTACATCCCTAACCAATATAGAGGGTTTAGCTTATCATGGGTTTCTCAAAACCCATGGAAATCAATAAGGAAAATACAATCCAACCCGGAAAGATAGCGAAGAATTGTTTCTGCAGAATCGCCTGTATGAAAAAGTGGCCAGCCTTCAAGTTGCGATGTCCCCTTTTCCTTTGTTGTGTGCTTGCGCCTCTTTTTTTCTCCTCCAACCTAATCTCCTGTATGATAACGTGAATTCGATTCTCCTCTATTTCCAGCCAACTTCTCCCTCTTATACGTAAGGGAAATTCCAGCCGAGAAAATGATAAGTCCAGCCTAGCCGAGAATCCTTGCGTTTTTAGCTTTCCTTACGTGAGTAGACTTGTGTCCTGCCTTGTGTAGTAAACCTGACCCCCAAATATCCCTTGGACCTCCAATATGTGCTATAGCTACCTCTCCAAAAGGCTTGCCACGAGAAAGGCCTGAGTTCCTTTTATAGAACTTGAGTTAGCCACTTTCACAATCCTAGTGGAATTAGGAAATGTGCTAAGTTTCCTTATTCCATCCCAACAAGATATAGCAACTCCAAATTCTTTCCTAATCCCATATGACTTCCCCAAGCTAGCTACTACACCACCAAGCCACTCTAGCACCTCCAACTAACCACTTAGCACCTTAGCACCTACGGTTCAGCCAACTTAGCGCCTGGGCGCTAGCAGCACAAGCTAGTTTGCCACCATGTGGCTTTGCCCATAACTTCCTCATATGAGATCAGAATGACCTCATTCTTTCGCCGTTGGCTTCGTAATTCAATTTCCTACACTGTGGAGGGTGAAAGGCCTGAATTAAGCAGAGTTTTACTGGCTCCTCGGTAATTCTTCTCATACAGCTCCATTCTGCAGGTTTCTGAACTGTAACCTGAAAAGATAACTAAACTTCGAAATAATGATAAAACATAGTAATTCACTCAAATATAGCAAATAAGGGTCAGGAAAAACTACTTAAAATGTATGATTTATGCACCTATCAAATTCCCCCACACTTGCCTTTTGCTAGTCCTCGAGCAAACTACAAATCTAAACTAATCTAAAATACAACTCCGTTTCGTCGAGTAAACGGTTACACTTAGCATGTGCAACAAGCCTTTAAACCCCTAGGTGTCCCTAGTGGACGAGTTATAGTCTCGTGAGGGTTTACCAGAGATGTACCCACAAAACCTACTTCAACTTCCAGATTTTCCAAAGCACCTGCATCCAAATAGCTACGAAGACATAAAGTTTCTACATACCAACAATAAGAAGTCAGAAATATGAATAACATTATTCTCATGCTTAATCCTTGAGTTTGGAGAAAACCACCAAATAAAAGAGTCCCGGTTCGAGAGTGACCGAATAATTCTGCCTCACCAATAGGGTTTTATGAATTTGACACTCAAAAGACGCACTCTATGGTTCTCACATATGGGCAGCCAAGAATAAAGATAGAAGGACTACACATGTTGATGGGTAAGAAGGAAAGGTAACCTTCCGAGTCATATTAAGATGTGATCCCATAGAAAATGGGACAAGAAAGAACCCCTTTTTATTTTTCTAGTGACCTCTACGAAAGGAAATCAACCATTATGCGAAGATGGGAATTGTTACTTACCTTCTCACCCGGTCGACAATCAGCACCACTCTCCCAACATCCCATAAAAATGTCTTCGGTATCAACTGTAGATAATGAACTCTTGAACTTCGTAGAACTTGACGATTTTTAGCTCTTTTTCTCTTCACGGCATGTATACCACTTCAAGCAATGTAACTCAGAATGAATAGCTCTGGGTACTGTAACTCAGAATGAATAGCTCTGGGTCAGCAAAAAAAAAAATATATATATATATATATTTTTGACGTGAGTTGCTTGCCTCATACACTTTCTCCTGGACACTTTTGCTATTTTTCTCAATTTCTTGTTACGTGAGTATTTTCTCTTCCCGTGAGTTCTGTTTCGTCTCTAAATCTGTATAGAATCCACACCTTTCGATTTCTTTCGCTCTTGTAAGTCTTCAACATGTTTAATTGTATTGTTGCTTACTCAAATATGAATTTCCTCTTTAAATTTTTGCTTGTACCTTGACTGTCTTCAATTTTCCTTCAAATTTCTGATGTTCCGCTTGTTAATGATGCTATGTTTCTATGGACGTTGTCGAGAGAACGATGCCAACTGCAAACCAAACTACAAGAATAAGTTAGCAATTCTGATGACACCCTCACGGTTGATAAAAAATAGCACTCAAGAGATCAAAAATAGTGCTGAAAATTGGTGCGAGGTTAGGTAGCTCATCATTCTACCCGGAATTAGCGCAGATGAAACACTCTAAACGTATAATTGAAGGTTTGGTGCCTCACTCATGGGTATTGAATGATTACAAGTATAACCTGTACTCTCCTAACGGCAATTTAGGTCCATTTTGGTCGTCTCTAGCCTCTCAAAAACTAAGCACTCCGAATATAGTTCTCTAATATTTCTAAGTTCAGTTGTTTCGAGTCGAAATCCGTATGTAAACGTAGCTAGCCGTATGCCCAGTCTAAAATCTCTAAAAGTTGAAGGTTTTCATGCAAATGTGTGTATGCCTAACAATTCTACCTAAAAATCTATATGCCTAAATACTCCCCCACACTTAAACTTTACATTGTCCTCAATGTGAATTGAATCATCCAATGTAACGTCAAGATGGGAAATTCTACATGCTCTAAAAATAAAAATCAGAAATGAAAGATAGAAATACAAAACCAATGGGTTGCCTCCCATTCAGCGCTTAGTTTAACGTCTGTAGCCCGACGAGGCATTCTGTGCTACTCCTCCAGAGGGAGCGCCTCGTCTAACTGTATGTCAGCCTTTTCAGGCTCAAACGGCTCGTAATATGGCTTTAAGCGCTGCCCGTTCACTTTAAGCTCCTTTCCCGTTATCAAGCTCCGAATCTCCACTGCACCATGAGAAAAAACGTTAGTTATTAGAAAAGGTCTTATCCAACGAGACTTCAACTTACCAGGAAATAAAGAAAGGCGAGAGTTAAACAAGAGAACTTTCTGTCCAACAGTAAACTGTTTTCTAGAAATCCTACTATCATGAAAAGCATTTGTTTCTCCTTATAAATCCTTGAGCTTTCATATGCATCGTTCCGGATTTCTTCTAGCTCACTCAGTTGAAGTTTCCAGTGTGTGCCAGCCCCGTCCATCTCCATGTTGCACTGTTTAATCGCCCGAAAAGCCTTATGCTCGATTTCAACCGGAAGATGACACGGTTTCCCGTAGACGAGTCTGTATAGGGACATCCCAATAGGCGTCTTGTACGCTGTTCTATATGCCCACAATGCGTCATTGAGGCGTAAACTCTAGTCTTTCCGTGACGGATTCACTGTTTTCTCTAGGATCGACTTTACCTCTCTGTTTGAGACTTCGGCTTGCCCGTTTGTCTGTGGGTGGTACGCTGTGGCAATTTTGTGAGATATGTTGTACTTTGTCAACAAACTCTGAAAGAATTTGTTTCGAAAGTGTGATCCCCCATCGCTGATTATGGCTCTCGGAGTGCCAAACCGTGCAAAAATCTGTTCTTTCACAAAATCTGTAACTGCTTTAGACTCATTAGTAGAGGTGGCTTTAGCTTCCACCTATTTAGAGACATAATCAACAACGAGTAAGATGTATAATTTACCGAAAGAGTTAACAAAAGGGCCCATAAAATTAATACCCCAAACATCAAAAATCTCAACGTGAAGAATATATTTTTATGGCATCTGATTTCGGGCACCTAGATTGCCTGTTCTTTGACATCTATCACAAGTTGCCCAAGTTACATACGCGTCTTTAAATAAGTGGGCCAGTAGAACCCACTTTCGAGAACCTTTAGTGCTGTTCTCTTGGCACCGAAGTGCCCTCCACACCCATATGAGTGGAAGAAAGACAAGATAGAAGTGTATTCAGTTTCGGGTACGCACCTTCGCATAATTTGGTCTGAACAATGTTTCCACAGATATAGATCATCCCATATATTGATAGGCTATTTTTTTCAGTTTGTCTCTCTAAGCACGAGACAAATCTCTCGGGATTTGTTTAGACACTAAATAATTCACAATATCTGCGTACAAGGGTTCCGAAACTGTAACTGTGAAGAGTTGCTCGTCCGGAAAGCTTTCGCTCAACGGGACAGCCTCTTCCTCTATAGTCAGACGGCTCAGGTGGTCTGCTACAGTATTCTCTGTACCTTTCTTGTCTTTAATTTCGAGATCAAACTCCTGTAGGAGTAAAATCCATCGAATTAGCCTCGGTTTCGCCTCTTTTTTCGTAAGTAGGTACCTGAGTGCTGCATGATCAGAAAATACAACCACTTTAGAACCGAGTAAATAAGATCGGAATTTTTCTAATGCAAAAAAAATTGCTAATAACTCCTTTTCAGTAGTTGTGTAATTTTGCTGAGCTCCGTTCAGTGTCCTAGACGCATAGTAGATGGCGTGAGGTAGCCTCCCAATCCGTTGGCCTAGTATTGCGCCCACTGCGTAGTCACTGGCGTCACACATTAGCTCGAATGGCTTGTCCCAGTCCGGTGGCTTAATGATAGGGGCTGTTATCAAAAGTTCTTTCAAACAGTTGAATGCCGCCACACACTTCTCATCGAAGTTAAAAACCACGTCTTTCTGTAATAAAGAGCATAATGGTGCCGCCACCTTGGAAAAATCCTTGATAAACCTGCGATAAAATCCTGCATGACCAAGAAAAGCATGAATCTCTCTCACCGTGGTGGGAGGGGTAAGAGCACGAATAATGTCAATTTTTGATTTATCAACTTCCAAGCCTTTAGAAGATATAATATGGCCTAAAACAATGCCATGAGTTACCATAAAATGGCACTTCTCCCAATTCAGCACAAGATTAGTCTCAACACATCGTTTAAGAATTAATGTAAGGTTATCCAAGCACAAGTCAAATGAATCCCCATACACACTGAAGTCGTCCATAAATACCTCGATGATGTTTTCGACGTAATCTGAAAAAATACTTACCATACACCTTTAAAAAGTGGCCGGCGCATTAAGAGGCCGAAGGGCATCCTTCTGTATGCGAATGTTCCGAACGGACATGTGAAGGTTGTCTTCTCTTGATCCTCAGGTGTTATCGCAATTTGATTGTAACCTGAATAACCATCAAGAAAACAGTAATATGAGTGTCCGAACAATCTTTCCAGCATTTGATCCATAAAAGGTAAAGGAAAGTGATCTTTTCTAGTGGTTGCATTAAGCTTTCGATAATCAATACAAACCCTCCAACCCGTTTGTACCCGGGTCGGGACTAGTTCATTCTCTGAATTATGCACCACTGTAACGCCCGATTTTTTTGGTACGACCTGTACCGGGCTAACCCACTTGCTATCAGAAATTGGGTAAATAATGCCCACGTCTAATAGCTTGAGTATCTCTTTCTTTACTACTTCCATCATCGGAGGATTCAGTCGACGCTGCGCTTCCCTCGTAGGCTTCGTCCCCTCCTCAAGTAGTATTTTATGCATGCACAGAGAAGGGCTTATTCCCTTGATATCGGCAATTTTCCACCCTATTGCCGCTTTGTGCTCTCTCAACACGCGAATGAGTCTGTGTTCCTGTAATTCAGTTAGCTCCTTTGAAACTATTACCGGCAACTCCTCTTTCTCACCCAAGTACATGTATTTTAGGTGATCCGGAAGAGGTTTAAGCTCTAGTTTAGGCGCCTGCAAGACAGATGGCAATAATTTTTCATCAGTACACGGTAAAGAAACAAAAGAAGCATTCTGCGCAAGTGAACTGTATGAAAAAGAATTAAGTGCGCAAACAGCCTCATTAATTGCGTCCCCTAATTTAAATTTGGTTCTCGGGTCTGCTGAATTTTGAGAACCCACGGTTCCCGTGAGGACAGCCTCTAACGGATCAGTAGTCTCCAAGTCGAACATCTGTTGAGCCAAAGAGTCAATAACGTCAATAGAAAAACAAGCATGCACATCGCTAGGATACCGCATAGCCTCATAAATATTAAAACGTATTATTTCTCCTTCGAATTCCATTGTTAAGGTGCCGTTGTAAACATCAATTTTTGTTTTTGCTGTCCGCATAAATGGTCGGACCAATAACAACGGAATAGACGAATCAGTTGAT
Source organism: Papaver californicum (assembly GCA_023531435.1). Classification (NCBI taxonomy): domain Eukaryota; kingdom Viridiplantae; phylum Streptophyta; class Magnoliopsida; order Ranunculales; family Papaveraceae; genus Papaver; species Papaver californicum. The sequence goes on along the minus strand of JAJJMC010011346.1, from coordinate 1,407 downwards.
CCGTCTATCATCTCCAGTACGTAAAAATCTGCAGGAAAAACTAGCTGATTAACTCGCACAAGCACATCTTCAATAATACCTTGAGGGTATACATTAGAAGCGATCAGCTAGTTGTAACACAATTCCCGTTTTTTTCAACGGTCCTAAATTCAACGATTCATATATAGATGCAGGCATAAAATTCACTGAGGCTCCTAAATCTAGCATAGCCTTATTAAACGGTTTGTCACCAATAATAATAGGAATATAGAAACTACCGGGGTCTTTACACTTGACTGGGAGTTTCTTCTGCAAGATAGCCGAAGCGTTTTCCCCCACTCTCATTACCTCATTACCGGTTAATCTTGGTTTATTGGTGCACAAGTCCTTCAAAATTCTCGCATATTTGGGGACCTGTTTAATTGCGTCAATCAGTGGTATGTTCACGTGAATTTTCTTGAAAATTTCTAAGATATCCTTATCTTGTTCCGTCTTTTTCGAGTTAGCAAACCTGCGAGGAAAAGGTAGAGGAGGAACGTAAGTAGGCAGAGGGATTTTAGAATTTTCGTTACATACCTCAGCACTTTTAGAGACATCAGGGCTCTCTTCAGAGTTACAGTTACTCTCTTTTTCCGGGACCGGCCCTTTCAGGTCTCTAATTTTCTCGGCTTCTTCTGGTTGTACAGTTCGTGTACCACTTCTCAATGTCACGGCACTGATATTTTCTCTTGGATTGATGGGTTGAGAAGGGAGTTTCCCACTATTCTGTGTCTCCAGAAGGTTCAATCTACCGTCCATAGCGGTCATCTGAGTCTGTAACTCTTTTATCGCGTTTTCCGTGTTCTGCTGATTTTTCTGCATCTGTGCCATCATATTTTTAATCATGGAAATCATCTCTGACGACTCTGAATTTTGAGCTTGTTGTGGTGGTTGCGCTTGCTGTTGCATCCCATTCTGGTGGTTGAAGGCCGGCCTTGAAGCCGCAGCTTGCTGATTCGCATAGCTAAAATTCGGGTGATATCTCCAACCTGGATTATATGTATTGGAATAAGGATCATACCTTTGCCTCTGCTGATTCGGAAAAATTGCACTTACCTGTTCGGCCTCCCCCTCATAGGATGGGATGATCATGGCATCCATCTGTTGCATCATTTTCTCCATTTGGCTGATTTTGTGCTCCAGATGCGGTGTGGAGCTAACTTCGGCCACCCTCTTGACCGGTGACTGATGTGATTTTATATAGTGGTAAAAAGAGGTTCGATTCTCTAACTTGTGAAGGTGATGATTTTAGAAAATAATGATTTAAACTAATTCTAGAAAATTCCAGGAGTAAGAAAAAGACTAAATAACCTAAAGATGATTTTTGAATAATTTTAAAAATACCAGGAATCAGGAATCAGGTAATTCTAACAACCTATGTGATTAATC
>JAJJMC010011341.1:0-11102 GCA_023531435.1 Papaver californicum | reverse complement strand
TTATGAAAAAGATGATTCATTATTACTTTAAAAGATATTTCTCTGTTTTCGTTTACATTTATTTAACTTGTATCCAAGAGTTTGATTGGTTGTTTACAAAAGGAATTTTTGGCTTAAACAATTTGGCGCTAGAAACAGGGATTGAAAAAAAAGGATTTATCCTACCTGAAAAATAAAAAAGGGATTTTTTATTAATGAATCATCTAGGGAAGAAAAAAAAAATTTTTTTTTTTTTTTTGTAAGAAAATATGGGAAAGTTTAATTTTACAAGATATGAAAAATAAGGTTTATTTACATAAGTATATTTTATTAACGTAAAAAATACCTTGTGAGGAACAAAATAGATAAAAATATGAAACAAAAATTTTTTGAAGGAGGAAAAGTTGGATATGTGATAGGGAAAATTTACAGTTAAAATAATAATAAGAATCTCTTATGATTTAATAGATAAGAGTTCATTTGACTAATTTTTTGAGAAATTTTTAGATATCGAGGAAGGAAAACGATCGAGAAGGCACAAGATAGTGAAGAAGCAGCAAATTCTAGAAAATATGTCTCAAGACGCGAATTCTGGGAATCAAAATAGTAATGAAGGCTTGGAAAATAGACTAGAAGAAGGAAGTGATTCAGGACAACAACAAAATATTGAGGGAAATCATACCCCAAGTCAAGAATTGATGTCAAATACTGTGGTTCAGAATTTCTCTTCAGATCATGAGAGTTCTCGAAGAAAGACACGACAAATACAGGACCTATTAGAAGAAATAAAGGAAATAAGAAAGGAGCAAAGAGCAAGCAACCATCAAATTGAGTTACTAGCAACCGAAAATCAAGTTTTAAAAGATGTAATTCAGCGAGAACAAAGACCAACTGTGACTGGAGTACGAAATCAGGAGCCGATGTCGAGTAGACAAATATCAAGAAATGAACAGCGGAATCCAGATCAAAAGAATAGTGTTAGCAGGATCGACATCTCGGGTCAGAAGACAACAGGAAAATAACTTCCAACGAACCCAATGGGAAACATGTTTGGAAGCGATGGAACAAATGAAGGAGGAAATTAAAGGATTAAAAAATAAAGAGGGGGGAAGGATAGAAGAGGTATTGAAAGAAGCAAAGCGAACACCGTTAGCGCAACATTTAACGCGCGTATCATTACCAAGAGAATATAATATTCCAGCGTTTGAATGTTACGATGGAACCAAGGATCCAACATCGCACTTAAAGTATTATAACCGAGTAATGACGCGATGGGATGGTCATGAAGCAATCATGTGCAGATGTTTTCCGTCAAGTTTAACAGGGACAGCATTATTATGGTACGACAGGTTGCCGGAAAATTCTATCAATAATTATGCACAACTGGCTAGAAAATTTTTAGAGGCATACATGTATAACAGACCAATTGATTCAGGGGAAGACAGACTTTATTCTTTAATGTCATGGCCGGAAGAATCGATCCGATCTTATACAACTAGATGGCATTCAATATGTCAAGCAATAGGTGATTTAGACCCTATGACAGCTATAAACCATTACAAATGGGGGATTGTAGATCGGAAGAGTCAGCTCTTCGTTGAAATCCATCGAAACAATCCAAAAACTGAAGGCAAATTGAGAGAAATAATAGAAACATGTGCAAGACTCCAAGATATACAGGATCAAGGATCGAGAATTAATTCTGAAAATCAAGGAAACACAAGGAGAACAAATTCAGTTGAAGAATTACCAGAACAGAAAAGGAAATATCCTCCAAAAGTTGAATCAAAAGAATCAAAACATCCTCGACGAGGAAATGGAAAAAATTTTGCTCAACAATTTCGAGAAAGAACTTTTACCAAGCTTAATGTTTCATATTTCAGGTTATTCAACATTTTGAAGAATCAACCAGGTTTTCAATGGCCAATAACTAAGGGAAATCAACCGGAACATACACAACACTCCAAAGACTATTGTGAATACCATAACTACAAAGGACATACAACAGACAACTGTAGAAATTTTATAACATTGGTACAAAGAATGGTCGATGCTGGAGAATTAAAGGAATTTGTTCAAAAAATTGAACCATCAGAAAAATATGATGAAGGCAAAGCAATACATATTCCATATAACAAACAGACAATTAATATGATTTCATGTGTGGAAAAGTGTGATACAGATTTGAATATAGCAATCAACAAGAAGTTGTGCAAGAGAATTCGGAACCACGAGGCCTTTAGAGTTCAAGGAAGGCAAGTAGAGTTATGGGAGGATTGGATGGCACATCCATTAACATTTTCTGCACAAGAAGTAAATCAAGAAATTGAAATGCATAATGACCCTCTTGTGTTGACATTATTGATATCTGGTTGGAATGTCAAGAAAATACTCTTGGATGGGGGCAGTTCATTAAATGTGATGTTCTACAATACATTTTGTAAAATGGGTTTTAAACAAGATCAACTCATCACTTCACGATTTGTCATTTATGGATTTAATGGGATATCGTCCAAGCCAAAGGGAGAAATTGATCTTGAAGTATCGGCTGGACCGATCAACATTCTGACAAGATTTAGTGTTGTGGATGCACCATCCCCATACAATGTTATAATAGGAAGACGATGGGTTCATCAATTAAAAGGTGTAGTATCAACTTATCATCAGTATCTACGATTTCCAACACCGCGAGGAGAGATGGAGATAAAGGGTGATCAAGAAGATGCTAAACTTTGTGTAATGATGGAGACAAGAATAAATGAAGAACGGGAGCATTTACAATGTAAAAAGAAAAAAGAATCAAGAATTAAAGCAAAGGAAGAGGAAATAAATCAATACCTAGAAAAAAAATGCAAAAAATAAAATAGAAAGTGACAAAGGAGAGAATAGCAAAAATCAAGAAAATGTGGAAAATCAGCCGCAAAAAGGGGCTAAGTAGCAATTAAAGGGAACCCCAACTCCAATTGGGATTCCAAAACCAGTTTTCACCCCAGTAGAGCAAACAAAAATTATAAACATCGGCACCATAGAATGCCCCAAGCAAGTGCGAATTGGGACGTTAATAAAATCAGATGTGGAACAACAGATAGTCAAATTGCTTTGTGAATATATGGATGTGTTCGCTTGGAGAATAGAAGACATGCCGGGGATCGATCCCAGCATCGTCCAGCATGAATTAAACATACATCCTGATGCAATTCCTTTTCGCCAACGGATACGAAAAGTCGCACCAGAATATCATGAACAAGTGGAAAAAGAATTAGCAAAACTTTTAAGTGCAGGATTCATTCGAGAAGTAAGATACCCTACATGGATTTCTAATATGGTAATTGTCCCGAAAAAGAACGGTGGAGTAAGAATTTGTATAGATTTTACCAATCTAAATAAGGCATGTCCAAAAGATAGTTACCCGCTCCCAAACATCGACCAACTAGTAGATGCTGTTGAAGGACATGAGATGTTATCATTCATGGATGGACAATCTGGATATAATCAGATAGCGTTAGCAGAAGCGGATCAGGAACATACATCGTTCTTCACTCCACGAGGATTGTATTGTTACACCAGAATGCCATTTGGGTTACGAAATGCAGGAGCAACATATCAACGTTTAGTGGACGCAATATTCAAACCGTGGATCGGAAAAACTTTAGAAGTTTATGTGGATGACATGTTAGTGAAAAGCAAGTTATCTGGTGATCATTTGCGAAACCTGACTGAAATTTTTGGTGCACTACGAAAGTATAAGATGAAAATAAATCCAGAAAAGTGTATTTTTGGTGTTAAATCAGGGAGATTTTTAGGATACCTGGTTACAAAAGATGGAATTCAAGTTGATCCAGCAAAAATACAAGCAATAACGGATATGCCATCACCAAACTGTATAAAGAGTGTACAGAAGTTAAATGGGTGTTTGGCTACACTAAGTAGATTTATTGCAAGGTCATCAGAACGATGTAAACCCTTTTTTGATGTACTTAAGAAGAAAAATAAATTTGAATGGAACGATCGTTGTGAGCAAGCATTTCAAAGTATAAAATTACATCTTGCCACCTTACCAGCATTACAAAAACCAGAACCAGAAGAAATGTTAACTTTGTACATAGCAGCAACAGAAAATGCCATTAGTGGAGTAATGGTGCGAACGAATGAGAAAATCGAGAAACCTGTATACTACATCAGCAAGACTTTGAATTCAGCAGAAAGAAATTATACAAAGATTGAACAATTAATTTTGTCAGTGGTATTTGCTACTCAGAAGTTACGCACTTATTTTCTCACTCATTATGTTCGTATTTTAACCAAAGCTCCATTGGAATCAGTTTTAAAGAATACAGGGAAGGTAGGAAGAATAGCAAAATGGAACGCTCAGCTAGAACAATACAACATTGTTTATGAGTTACAAACTGCGCAGAAATCCCAAGTTCTAGCTGATTTATTAGCAGATTTTCCAATCGAGGAAGAGTATGAAATTCAAGGACTACCGGGGTGCGAAGAAGAAGAACCAGTATAGATACTAGATTCAAATAGTTCACAACGTTGGGAGGTTTTTGTTGATGGGTCACGAAATAAAGAAGGAGCAGGAATAGGTATCGTGATTACAGCGCCAAAGGGAGAACGTATGGTACACTCATTTCGACTTGAGTTCGAAGAACATACGAATAACATAGTAGAATATGAAGCAGTGGTCCATGCTCTCAAACTCATTATTGAATTAGGAATAAGTGATGTAAGACTCACCAGTGACTCGCAGCTGGTGATTAGACAGATCGAGTTAAAATATCAAACGGTCGATGAGGACTTGGAACGATACAAAAATCTTGTACAAAGTTTAACAGTATGTATTCCAAATATTATTTTTCGACATCTGTCTCGTGAAAAAAATCGACATGCGGACGCACTGGCATATATCTCATCCATGATAAATGATCCAAATACTAAAGCACTAAAAATCGGGAGAATATATGAGCCATCCATAAGAGCACAAGTATTAAATAACATAGAAAAAGACGGTATCGATGACTCAGCCATACAAAATGCCACATCTCCATCGCAACAAGAAAATGATCAACCAAGTGAGCCAGATTGGAGAGTCCCGATACATCAATATTTACAAACTAAAGAATTACCAACGGATTCTAAAGAAGCAAGGAAAATTCAACTTAAATCAAACAGCTACCAACTTAGAGATGGAATTCTTTATCGACACTCTTTTCTTGGACCATTATTTCGATGTTTATCACGGAAAGAAGGATTACGAATTCTTAAAGAAATACATTATGGAGATGCAGGAAACCATAGCGGAAGACGATCGCTAGCATTAAAAGCCAAAATGCAGGGTTATTATTGGATTTCCATGTTGAAAGATTCGGAAGAAATGGTTCGAAGGTGCGAAGAATGTCAGCGATTTGGTAAGAAAATCAAAGCACCAGCTACGGAATTAAATTCAATACTTAGCCCATGGCCATTCGCAAAATGGGGAGTCGATATAGTTGGACCATTAGCTGAAGGCACAAAGAAAAGAAAATACTTAATTGTGGCCACCGATTATTTCACCAAGTGGGTAGAAGCAAAAGCACTAGCGCGAATCAGAGATACTGATGTTTTTACATTTTTATTCGAGAATATCATCTGTAGGTTTGGGATTCCAGCAGCGATAGTTTCTGATAATGGAAAGCAACTCCAAGGGAAGAATATCGATATGTTATTTGAAACATATAATATTCAAAAACATAAATCTACACCTTTTTACCCATAAAGTAATGGGCAAGCAGAATCCACAAATAAAACAATCGCAACAAATCTGAAGAAAACATTGGATGGATATTATAATAGGTGGTGCGAACAATTACATAATACATTATGGGCATATAGAACCACAAGAAAAGCTTCAACTGGAGAATCACCATATCTTCTTGCTTATGGAACAGAAGCAGTGATACCAACAGAGGTTATTTTGCCTACAACCAGAACAGAAGCATGGGAGAAAAACCTAAATTCAGATCTCATGTTACAAAAATTGGATGACTTGGAAGAAAGAAGAGAAGTGGCACTCCAAAAAATGGAGAATTATCAAAGGGGATTAGCTCGAGAATACCATAAGCGTGTAAAATCCCGAAATTTTGTCCAAGGTCAATATGTCCTCCGACAAATAACAGAACATCAAAGGGATAAAAGAGCAGGAAAATTCGCACCAACATGGGATGGACCATATGTGATTCAAGCACCGGCAGGACAAGGGTCGTACTATCTTCAGAATTTGCAAGGAGAAATTTTAAAGCATCCGTGGAATGCACAATATTTAAAGCTTTACTATCTGTGAATAACACCGCAAAAAACAGGTACATAAACAATTAATTCATTAATTTCTTTTATAATCACTCCAGGAGCATCGTACCATGGAGAATTTTATAATTCCATTAATCCCGGGATGTCATATACTTTGAATCCAGGAATGTCAAATCTTGGAGATTACTATGATAATCAAAATTCCATTAATCACGGAATTTCATATACTCTGAGCGCTCAAAATCAATCCAGAAACATCATATTCTGGATATCGTTGCGATTGACGACATAATCATACACAAAAGGTGAACATTATCCTTAGAGAATTTTATTAACAATGAAATTCTTATCAAGAAGGGGTTCCTAATTATTGGTTTATCAATTTTCAGAGTACAGTTCGGGACCAACCCTGTATCTTACCCCTGGCCCGGGTTTGTTTCGTATGTGTGGGATCTCGAACAACATGATTTGAGGTAAAAAGTACTTCGATTCATGAGACTTAGAAAATCATATGATAGCCAAAAAGATTACTTAATCATATTTTCTTGTGCAGGGAACAGCATAAAAGGCAAGTCTAAAAATTACAAAAGAAAATCTTTGAAAAAACACACAAAGTACAAGATGGAGGAGTTAACAGAAAATGAAACTACAAAGAATATAATCAAATATCAGGAAGACCGGATCGAGATGGTGGAGGAGGAACTACAGGCACAGGAGCGCGCTTATTAAGCACTGAGGGATCGGATTTTGCACGATCTAAAGCAGTATTAAAGGACATCGCAATTTTCGCTTTAGCCTCTTGCCTGACCCATTGCACAAAATCACGCCCAAAGTTGATTTCTTTGTGAAGCTCTTCGATCTTTTGCTGATCTATTGCTACTTGAGTACTAAGATGTGATGATTGATTTTTCTCTTCACTTAGTTGTGCAGTTAATGAATTAATCTCTCGATCACGAGCATTGATTTTAGAAAGTTCAGTAGATAGTCGAGCATGTAAATCCTCAATTTTTGTGGCGCTAAGAGTCACATTATATTCAGAATTCTTTAACTCTTGAGTAATCTTTTTCACTGAATCTTTTGCTGAGTTAAGCTCAGTTTCTGCTTGTGTTGCACGATTCTTAGCCTCATTTAACTTTGTCTCCAGTTCTGAAAATACAAGAAAACATCAGACAAATTTTATGATATCAAGAGCTATAAAATCAGTTAAACCAAAAATGTACCTCTGACAACAGATTTAAACTCTAATTCTTTGTGAGTTAGCAATTTTACAACTTCTCGATATTTTGATTCTGCTTTATTACGCCTCCAAATGGCTAAATCAGAACTATCGTTCAGTTGAGTCAGTTTATCTCTAACCACATTCATCTCTTTGAAAACTTCCCTTGCATGGTTATTCAATTGTACCATTCTACGTTCGATCCTAAATAATGTCTCCATATTTTCCACTGGACCTAGTATAAAATTTAAAAGTTTCATATAAATCAAGTAAATAAAATAGTAATTAAAAAGGAATGAAAAATAAACCTTGATTTTGATTCTGAAGATCTTGATTGTGATCTTCAATAGTTCGGAGACGATCCTGTTGTTGCTGATATTGATCATTATGTTGATGTTGAAGCTGTTGAAGTTGTTGAAGTTGTTGTTGAAGAAGAGTATTTTGCTGTTGTAATTCATCATTCACCTGTTGTAAGGAGACATTTTTTTCCTTCATCTCCGCTGATTCTTTCCTGAATATCAATCTCATCATGGTAGCTCGAGCTTTATAAAATTTATAACCACTGAACAGACAGTCATTACCATATTGAAGCTGGGCTGAAGCCTGTTGTGGAAGTGAATATAATGAACTATCAGACAGAGTCAAGACTTCATTGAAGGTTGGAGGAGGCTTTACAGGAAATCTCTGCTCAAAAACATCACTCTTGGACCATGCATCCAAAGCTTCGTCCATGGGGATCGCACTAAGTGAATCCTTGAATCGAGACATGAAGCCAGAATCAGATTTGATAATATCAGGATTAGATGAAATATTCCAAAGCTCTTGAGAAAGAAACCATTTATATGCTTCTTCTTCATCCCCAATTAAATTGAAACCTTCACTGGAGATTCGATCGGAAATAGACTTCAGAGTAGAAGGATCGGCACTTGGAATTGAAGTATCGACCTCAACAGCAACAGAAGGAGATCGAACCAAAATTTCAGAAGGGGCGATCGATTCTACAATTACTTCAGAAGTCCCTTCGACTTCACCAGGGATCGAACTGGAAGGAGGGATCGAACTGGAAGGAGGGTTTTCATCTTCAGTACGATCTGTAATGGTAACTTCATCAACAATGGCGGTATCAGCCTCAACATTTATGTTTCCCATACCACCAATTGGAAGTATCTCGGCATTATCTTTCTCCGATGAATTCTTTTCTTCAGAATGAGATACTTCATTCACTACATCAATAAGATCATCAATAACAATATCATCTCCCTCTTCTTGAGGAAGGCCAGAAAAAGTTTCCAATGCACCATTATCAGGTACAGGGGAATCAAGCACGAAATCAAATGGAAGTGGAGAAACAATGTTATAAAAATTGGATGAAGTACCAGAAGAAGGTGCAACCATAGGATTGGATCGTTCCGATACCACAATTTCTGCTGGCATCGAGGAAACAGGAATAACATCGAGAGGATCAAACTGATCCAATGGAAGAGCAACCATCGAGCTTCCTTCTCCCCTATTCGTACTGGGAACCATCTCTCCTATAACCTCGGTTGAGAGTTCAAGAGTTCTGGGCCTCTTTGGCTTCCTCTCTGCTGCGAGAACTAATTTTCGCTTTCCTCTACCATCAACTACGGGTTCGATCGTTTGTTCATCCTCGACGATCTGTCTATTCTCGACGATTTTAATACCACGATCAGGTGGAGGAAGAGGGATTCCAATATCCAAAGAAGGATCGACCTGAAATCAAAAAAAAAAAAAAATAATAATAATAATAATAAATAAAAATATTTAAAGAAGTCATTAAAGATCGATACACTATAAAGAAATGGTATCAACTAAGAATTCCGAACCTTGAAGTCAAATTTATAATCATCAAAGTTCAATTTCCAGGGGCAATAGTTCGGAAAGCAGTTGCGAAGATGTTGAATTTCACTAGTAGGGAGATCACCATATACCCAAGGTCCCTCGATCAGAATAGGAGTACGATACCACCTATAATCATGTTCTCGACGAATTCTCTCATTCGAAGGAAAATCAACATTAGTGAATGGGGCTACCTTGATTCTGGGGTCATCAACTTCTCGAAGAAGAGGAAACCCTTGGAAGCATTTGCGAACAGGACTAACACTCCATTTAACAAAATTCTTAACAGTAATACCATCACCATAAGTATTCTGGAAATTCTCAGGCGTATAATTAACACGTTCCGAGGGATCGGGAACATAGCAAGTAAGACGGGTAAGACCCTCACTGCGAAGGGTACATTCATCGAGAATCCGCCACCAATTACCATTATACTGTGTGATGGAACGAAGTTGAGTATGTGGAGCCCTGCTGCGAGTAGCAAGAACTGTGAATTGGAAAGGGTTGTTTTTCTCATACAGAGGAAGATGAAGACCAGCTTCCAAGGCACCAACAGAAATTAATAACCTATGATGGGTATATTGAAATTTTCTCATCGAATCATAGGTCATCATATCGGAAGTACTATCCGCAAAAGAAACTTTAAACCCTTGAAGATTATGTCTTCTTTTAAATTCTTCAATATCCATGGATCGATAGTTATAAGATGACATTGACCGTTTACTTTTGGGGGCAACATTAGGAATATCGGGAGAAGAATCCCGTACGGTGCGAGGTACAGCAGGAGAAGGAGTAGCAGTAGATGAATCTCGACGAGAAACAGCGTATTGAGATGAAGAAGTCCTACTTGATCTCCTGTTTCCACCCTGGTTGCTGGTAGTGTCAGATTTCCTTGGAGACATATTGAAGATCTGAGCAAAAAGAAACGAAAGAAAGAAAAGATTAACATATGAAGAAATTACCTATTAATAATTATAGTGTAAAAAAGAGTCTTTTTATTCATGCATAACCTGAGAATCACAATCTATTCACTACATCAATAGACCCACAGCCATAAAAAGAAAATTTCGAACCAAGAAAAGTAAAGTTACTTACATGAAGAAAAGAAATTAACAATGGTCAAATTGAAGTAGAGAAGAAACCAATTAACAAGAACAGACCTCCTGAGTAGTAGGAAGATTTGAAAATATTAAGGAAAACAAGATGCAATAACTAAAAGAGAAAAAGACAGTAGAAAGTTACAGGATATTTAAAGAAGGAGAATAGTAACCGCCACAAGATGGGAGAACGAGATAATCGGAAAAGATTTGATTTCATAAAGAAGAGAAAGTGTAACTGACATAATTATATGCATAAAAGTAATAAATACAGAGCCAGCGGAAAACTCGGAGAACGTGCGGAAAAGAAACTGACAAATCCTTCTCTATTTTTCAAAATCTCGGATCGACCGTTGGATGATTTTGTAAAAAAGAGAAGAAGGGGGCAAATTGTTAGTAAATTAAAGAAGCACGACACGTGGAAGAGGATCAAGTAAAGAGGCATCAAGACTAAAAAAGGTGAGAAACACAAGATCACTATCAAAGATATCGAATATCGAAAAGGCATGAGATGTTTCCTGAGCAAAGAGCTGCATGAGTGACACATAAGATCGAGAAAGCTGAACACCAACGAATAAAACAAACAGCATTGATTGATAGCTGTTCGGGAAAGCAAAAAGTTATTAATATTATATTATTTTATGATCGAGAAAGTAAAAGATAAT
>JAJJMC010011329.1:0-13879 GCA_023531435.1 Papaver californicum | reverse complement strand
TGAGAAAACCGATTATTCTCTTTATAACTAGAGTTGGCCACTTTTAGGAAACCTAGTAGAACTAGGAAATGTGCTAAGTTTCCTTATTCCACTCCAACAAGATATATCAACTCTAAATTCTTTCCTAATCCCATATGACTTCCCCAAGCTAGCTACTACTCCACCAAGGCTAGCCACTAGCCCATCAAACCACTCTAGCACCTCCAACTCGTCACTTAGCACATTAGCACATACGGTTCAGCCAACTTAGCGCCTGGGCGCTAGCAGCGCAAGCTAGTTTGCCACCATGTGGCTTTGCCCATAACTTCCTCATACGAGATCAGAATGACCTCGTTCTTTCGCCGTTGGCTTTGTAATTCAATTTACTACACTGTGGATGGTGAAAGGCCTAAATTCAGCAGAGTTTTACTGGTTCCTCGGTAATTCTTCTCATACAGCTCCATTCTGCGGGTTTCTGAACTGTAACCTGAAAAGACAACTAAACTTCGAAAGTAATCGAAATACATATTAATTCACTCAAATATAGCAAATAAGGATCAGGAAAAACTACTTTAAATGTATAATTTATGCACCTATCACTGAGCCAATGGTAAATGCATAGCCCGAAGTGCTTTTCTTGTCATCAACACATCCAGCCCAATCACTATCACAGAAACCAAGCAGTTTTACCTCTTCTACTCCTGTATTCTTTTCATACCAAATACCAAGATCAAGCGTACCTTTGATGTATCTCAGAACTCTTTTTGCAGCCCCGAAGTGAATTTGACTCGACTTGTGCAAAAACCTTGACAACAGACTTGTTGCGTACATTACGTCTGGTCTGGTACCTGTCAAGTAAGAGTAAACTTCCTACCAGGATTCTATAGAGAGAAGCATCCACTTCCTTGCTTCCATCTTCTTTGCTTAGCTTTTCTTTTACCAGTAGAGGAGTGCATACAGGATTGCAATCTTGCATTCAGAATTTTTCAAGAAGAGATTTTGCATACTTCTTTTGGCAAATAAGTACTCCCCATTCTTCTTGATAAACTTCAATTCCTAATAAATGATGCAGTAACCCTAGGTCACTCATCTTATATCGTTTCTTCATCTCAGTCTTGAATCCTGAGATCATTGTTTTATCATTTTCTGTGATCACCATGTCATCCACATAAAGAGAGATAATGAGAATTCCTGACGTACCTTGTTTCTTGACATACAGGGTCGGCTCATTCTTGCTTCTTTCGAAACCTTTAGATTTTAAGTAACTATCAATCTCACTATACCATGTACGAGGTGCTTGTTTGAGCCCGTACAGTGCTTTCCTCAACCTGTACACTCTATTTTCTTCTCCTGGTATCAAAAATCCTTGAGGTTGTTCCACATACACTTCTTCTTTTAGGGTTCCATTCAGAAAAGCTGATTTCACATCAAGTTGATGCAGCAACCATCCTTTTTGTGCTGCCAGGGCTATGAGAACACGGATTGTGTCATGTCTTGCTACAGGAGAGAAGCTTTCTTCTAATTCGATTCCGTGTTGTCGTGAATAACCCTTAGCAACCAGCCTTGCTTTCTTCTTGAGAACGGACCCATCTGGATTGAGCTTTGCTTTGTATATCCACTTCACCCCAATGATGTCCTTCTCTTTTGGATTCTCAACGAGATCCCATGTGTTGTTCTTCTCAATTACTTCGATTTCTTCCTCCATTGCTCTCTTCCAATCTTCCTCCTTGACTGCTTCTTCATAGTTTCTCGGCTCAATAACACAGAAATTGCACTGCGCATACACATCAGCAAGCCTTCTCATTCTCTGTAGAGTTGAGTCCGATGAAAAGGACTGTGAGGTTGATTGCTGAGCTCGGTTGTGGACTTGGTTGTGGGCTGTTTGTCAAAGACCTTGGTTCTTCATGGGCATTGTCTTCTTCTTCTTCGTCCGACGATTCATCACAGGATACAGGGATACTTAGCCTCTTATCGGTCAGAACTTGAGCTTGCTTCTGTTTCCAATACCAAGTTGATTTCTCATAAAATATTACATCTCGGCTGATCACTAGCTCACTCTTCTTTAAGTTGAAAAATCTATAGCCTTTTGATTTCGAACTATAGCCCATGAATATGCATTTTTCACTTGTTTGGTCGAGTTTTCTTCTGAGTTGCTTCGGAACGTGAGCATAACAGATGCACCCGAATACCCTTAAATGGTTTACAGACGGCTTCTTTCCACTCCACGCTTCAACTGGAGTCTTGGCTTGGACTTCCTTTGTTTGACACCGGTTCAACAAATAAATTGTTGTGGCTACATATTCTGCCCAAAACATCATGGGAAAACCTTTCTCATGAAGCATCGACTTCGATATCTCTTCCACGGTTCTATTTTTTGTTTCTGCTACTCCATTCTGTTATTGGGTGTAACCTATCTTTAATTTTCTGTCCAAGCCAATATCTTCACAGAACTTGTTGAACTCGTTAGAGTTATACTCGCCACCTCGGTCACTTCAAAACACTTTGATTAAGTGCCCGCTTTGTCTTTCAACATACTGCTGAAATTTCTTAAAGATAGAGAACACATCCGCCTTCTGTCTCATAAAATACACCCATGTCATTCTTGAATAGTCATCATTGAAGGTAAGAAAGTACCTGTTGCAACCCTGTGATGGTGATGCCATTAGACCACAGACATCAGTGTGAACTATCTCCAACGGTACTTTAGCTTGCCACGCTTTCTCTTTTGGGAATGCATCTCTGTGATGTTTTCCGAGTGCGCATCCTTCACAAACTTCCTTCAACTCTTGAATTGTTGGAAGTCCATAGACCATGCTCTTTTTCAAAAGGTTCTTTAGGCTTTGGAAATTCAAGTGTCCTAGCCTTCTATGCCATACCCAAGAGTCAGCAACTACCTCGGCTTTGAAAACAACATTGTTGGAAGAGAACGTAAGAGGGAAACTCTTGTTTTCCTCCATCTTGACCTTTGCTACTTCGCGCTTTATTTGATCAAGAATATTACAGGCGAGGTCCTCAAAATGGACAGTGTATCCATGTTCTAATAGTTGTCCAACACTCAACAAGTTTTGTGCTAAATCAGGTACAAGCAGCACATCTTGAATATCTTTTCTTCCCTTCTTCATTTCTATGGAAATTGTCCCTTTTCCTTCTGTACAAACCGAGACACCTTGGAATTGCAGGCTGAATCAATCTCTTTGAAGATGCTTTTGTTGCTGGCCATATGATTGATACATCCACTATCAATGAACCAGACTTCGTTCTTATGTTCTTTGGCTACTTGACAGACGTAGAAAATGTACTCATTGCCTTCTTTCTCTTCTACAAAATTTGCTTACGTATTTTCTTCCAAGTTACAGTCTTTTTGGAGATGACCATACCTCTTGCACTTGTAACATTGTGGTTTATCTCGAAACCAACAATTTTTCTCATCATGACCAGTTTTCTGACAGACTCCACACCTTGATGTTGTGGACACTTCGGTGTTTCTTATGGAAAAATAGCATGTAGCTCTTCCACGGCCTCTTGCATAGCGACCTCATCCTCTTGTGGTTCCTCTACCACGGAACGATTTATCATTTGAGTACTTCTCGTTATTTCTCGAGACAACATTGAGTTTAGATTTAAAGGCACTCTCAATGGTTTTTTCTATGCGCAAGTTCTGTCCTTTCTCAAATGCTTTGATAGAACCCATCAGTTCTTCGACACCCAACGTTTCAAGATCTTTAGTCTGTTCTATGACGGCAATAATGGAATCATACCTTTCTGGTAAGCTGATGAGAATTTTCTCAACAATTCTTTGATTGGAAATTGTTTCTCTATACGTCTTCATCTGATTTATCACGTCCATGACTCGGGTGAAATAATCTTTTAAGAGCTCGGAATCCTCCATCTTCAAGTTCTCAAACTCCCTTCGTAGAGATTGAAGCTTTATGGTTTTGACTTGGGAACTTCCTCTATATTCCTTTTCAAGAATATCCCACGCCTCCTTTGATCTTGTAGCGTTGATGATTCTTGGGAAAATAGTTTTTGTGACTCCTTCTTGAATCAGGAGAAGAACTTTAGCATCTTTCTTGATGTGCCCCTTTAATTTATTGGCTTCACCATTTGATAGGGTTTCCTTGTCTTCCGGTTCTTCAAAACCGTCTTTTACATACTCCAAGAGATCTCGTGAGATGAACAATGTTCTCATTCTCACACACCAGAAATCGTAATTTTCTCCATCGAATTCTGGTATATAAATTTGCTTGTAGTCTTTACTTGAGGATATCATTCTTCCTTAGGCTCTAATACCAATCTGTTGGAATTATTAATTTTAATGTTTACTGTAACTTGGTATATTAGAATAACTCAGAGGTTACAAGACTATTACTTGTTTCAACTCTTAAGGTTGGTAACAGACTCTTATAGTTGGCAACATATTCTATTACCAAAGTTAGCTACCAAACTTAGCTAGATTACATTGACTCAATATTATTTTTAGGATATGATTCTCCTTGATTTTTATATTTATTCTTGCATATAAAATTTCCTTCTATTAAGGAATTACTTTCAACAGAGTTTTGATCGCACTCGTCAATTATGGTTCAAAATTGCAGTTATTTGGATAGCCATTAATCACAAGGAACAACCTTAAAGTTCACAGTTTTCTCAACTTATAATAACCTATTACAGGGACTATGGACCAGTAAGCATATCACAATTGTTTCATGGAAATATGAACAACTGTATGACTTGTCTACCTGTTCTGTAATTAGACAGGTGCTGTCATTTCTAGCATACCCAGTTGATAAGAACCACCCAGCTTATTTTATTGTTTGGTCTGCGGGTTGATCTCTTTGAGGAACCAAATCCAGTTTATACTAGAACTAGTGAGTGAACAAGATGAAGAAACCATTTTCATGATATATCGTTACGGCGTATCTAAATTATGGCCCTTCTATATTCACAAGTTGACATGCATTCTGACCGAGAGAGTGATATGTTTTTGTTATATGGTGGAGAGATATTATATCCAGATTCAAATGATATTTTGAGTTTGGATACCAAACTTTGGTACGTGTTAGTGTTTAGGTCCCAAACACATTAGTCAAACCAAGTCAACTAACTAAATCGTTCAAGAGTTAACATCAGTTACTTAGCATATTCACACGTTCCCACTCCGTTAGAGCTGTTAGTTATAGATTCATCATCTAAACAAACGGTTGAGATTATATGACGTGTATGGTTATAGATGGTTTAATAAAAGAACGGCTAAAAACTCATTATCTAACCTAACGTGTATGGTCAGTGATCGGGTTATAGAATGGGCTTATAATGTTTTAACCTTGCGGTAAAATTAGGTCTTAATCTATCTATATGTACGGCAGAGAGAAGGGGAGAAATTGGGGGATATTGGGAAGTCGAGATTTGGGGCATAGTTTGTGGCTGAATTTGTTCGATTTCAAGATTACTCTAGTGTAATTTGTTATTTCTACTGTTATTGAAGATAATTGAAGACATTATGCCGAAAAATAAATAAGTTATTTAATCTTGAGTTATAAAATTAGGGCACTCGAAAATTGAACTTTTGTTTGCTTGATGATGTATTTGTGAAGTAGTATTTGAATTATTGGTAGGGTTCTTGTCATTTGTTGAGTATAAACTAATATGGTATGATGATCTTGAGTTATCAGTTTATGTTTTTGTTTTGAATTTAATTTTGTGATTATTAAAAATCTAAATCTTTGGATTATAACTATGAAAGTCAAAAACATAGTGAAATCAAGTTTCTTAAAATGAAACGAAACGTGTTAACAATTTGAATAAGAAATTGAAACATATATCAACATAATTATTTAACGTGGTGGTAAAGGATTTGGATGATTTTTATTCATGATTATATGTTACAGGAGGATGAACTAAAATTTGCATCCAGTAAAATTCATAAAAGAATTAATAAACTAGCATTATAATTAACAAAATTCTCATACCTAAACTCTTTGCTTTGATCCTATTCCTTTTGTTCAGTTTTCCCAATTTTTTCCAGTCACCTCTTTCTGTTTTAGAGTTTGATATTTATAGCAAATATCATGGGTCCCTCCAATCTAACTTTCCACCTATTAGTTCTTATCCAAATTTTGGAATGATGCTTATCCCGCAAGACTTATTTGCATTTCCCGAAAGACTTGATATGCGTTTATCTTATTTTCCTAAGTTTGTCACTTGGTATCCCGCACCTCTTCTGCGGATTTATACTCAAGTTGTTTTTTTTGGATTTGGATGACCGTTGTGGTCTTTTTAGAATTATAGCATGTCTGACATATGGCCATTCAGAATTCTGCATGTCTGATGCGTGGCTATTGAAAGTGACTTGTCATGCGTTAGTTTCTTTTGTTCCGCAACTTGTACAACTGAGACGTGTCCATCATGCATTAATGTTTGTCAGTTCTGTTCATTGTGTCAGGCTTTCCCGCAACTTGTGTGTCAACCATGCAACGAAGCTGTCTGTTTCGTACAGTGTGTCATTCTTTCCCGCAACTCACGTGTCGATCATGCAACGAAACTGTCTGTTTCAGTACTTATCAAAATTTTAGATGTTTATATCAGTACCTATCAAAAATCAAAAAGTTTTGCTTCAGTGTTTCTCGTTCTACCATAATCTAATGCTCTTTCTATAGTATTTGAACACATGATGTTTTAGATTTTATACCCTCACAAATTTATTGAACACTTTCTTAATACCATTATCTTCCCTAGTCTTAGTTGCCACTGACGTGTCAAAGGATTTCATTAGTAGGTGAGCATGCTTAAGCTTATTAGTTGACCTATTTTAATATGTATAGTTGTAACAATTCAGACAAAAATTAATTGTAAAACTGTGTAAGATTGATTTGGCTGGTGTTAACTGATAGTCCGGTTGTATTTTTTCATTTTATTTTACTTTTGTGCTAGTTTTTAAGCTTGTGGGCAGTGGTCGTCAAAGTTCAGAATTGATACGTGCCTAGGCGCTTGTATGTTCCCTAATTTTTAAGTTCAAAAAAAAAGATTGTAGATTCTTGGTCCTGGTCTTGGTCAGTTCTTTAGTCTTAGGCTATACAGCCTTTACTAAAGTCAACAATGTAGCATGTATATTCTATTGACTTCTTCTATATTGCAAATTTGCATTGGTCGTACATATAGGTCAGTGATTAGAGGTAGTCAAGTAGATTCAAAGCCTGAAATATTTCAAACTTGGAAACCAATCAGGCTAACACCATTGTATTTGGGAGAGTCATAATTTTTTTTTTTTTCGGAATCCTCTCTTTGAGTCTTTGTCTAACATGATCAACAACTTAATTCAGGATGTAGATAAGGATTTAATAGATTTGGCTATAGAATGTTCAGAGTAATGAGGCATCTGTTTCTATATTTAATCTTTCAAAGTCAAATCAACCAGAAAACTTATATGTGTATTTTCATTTCCTTAGTTGGATCTTATAAGATTCCGTTTTAGTTTGTCTTATTGATCGCTGCATTTCGGAGCTTGAGTAAGCTTTTGCCAGGGTGTATATACATGAAATTCCCTTTGCAGACATAAATTAAGACAGAACGTGGATGTAGAAATACTGCCTCTGCCAGGATTGTCTATTATCCAGGATACTTCTGTCAAATTTTTTATCTTTTGTTCTTGCACTTTTCAATTTGAGTTTGACACATTGACTTACTAATTGTGTTTGTAGGTATGCATAATCCTATGGCTAATGCAAGATGGGTTGCAGACAGAATAATGAGGTACATGAAGGACCACGTTAAAACAAGCCATCAACTATTAAGAGAAGAATGAAGCGAAAGCATAGAGTGTCCATTTCTTACTGGACTGCTTGGCATGCACATATGCTTTAGAGAGAATATTTGGATCTTATGAAAAGAGCTATGGGTATGCAGAAATGAATGCAAGGAAACTGGAAAAAAAAAAACTCAATTTCAGGCCTTATTTGGGTTGTAATTGCCTGAGGATCTGTGTTTATACCATATTTTGTGACTAACGACAGATTTTTTTTTTTTTCTTTCTGGCATAAGTTTGTGTAATGATCATCATTGCCGGACTAACGACCAGATTGTATCTGTTGGATCGACACATCTAAGTGTATCTGGGCCGTGAGATCTGCTCTTTTTTTACACTGGTTGCACGTGATCCTTTAAGTGTGCATGTGTGTGCAACATTTAACTGAGTGACAAACTTCGTAAATATTTAACTAAATTCTGTTAACTGTAGCTAACTGTTTGACCAAGTGGGATAGTTGACTTGGTTTGATTAACTGGTTTTGGAACCAATTACTAAATTGGATAAATTTGTGACGTAAACACTAACAAATACTAAAACTAGGGACCTAAACGCAAAATAACTCTGCTATTTTTCACACTATGAACACATACCGCATCAACAAAGAAAGATCCTCAATGTAAAAACTAGCATGGTGAAATGCTAACCTCAGCAAGACCTTTAAGACTAAATAGTAAAAGAGCAACTAGTTATCAGTCCAATAACAGAGCTTCGGAAGCTCGTAGCTTCTGCAACTAATCGTGAAGCATTAACAGCTTCCCCTCTACATTTTCCATTCCTAGTCCCTAGATACCTGCAACAACAACCAAGTTGAATGCAAATACAGGGGTACTAAGGAAGAATTTTAGAACTTGACTAAAATTTTATCAAGGAAGAGGAGGGTGTTTAAGCCAAAAATTCCTTTTGCTAAACAACCAATCAAACTCTTGGATACAAGTTAAATAAATGTAAACGAGTAACAAAGAAACATCTTTTTAAGTAATAAAGAATCATCTTTTTCATAAATTGTTTAAGCTCAATACAATAAATCATCTAGGTTTTGTAATTTCTGGGTTTATAATCTTTACACTTTTCCATTCAATACAGAAATGCAAACATTATACAATTACTTCACATAGGTTTGTACCTAAAAATTTCTTCTCCTCCCTCTCTCAGGTTTTTTCTTCCTAATTTTTCCGTCCTTCTATTCGTTGTTTGATCTTCTCTATTTATAGATCTATTTTTCTGATCGCTCTTTATACCACGTGTCGTTTTCTTCAGCTTAGTCATCGATTCTGGATCAATTCTTCTCTGGGTCGATCCATCTTGTTTCGATGTATCTATCGTCCTTGTACTTTATCTTTATTTGGTGCGATCGTATAGATGACAGATCGTTCTTAACAGCTTCTTGGTTCGATACTTTATATGTCCGACACGTGTTTCCTTATCCCTTAAGACTTCTGTGGCCTCGATCATATAGTATTTATTATAATCTGCTTTCTCGATCATTAAGATAATATAATAATAATTACCTTTTACTTTCTCGATCTTTAAAAGAATAGAGTAATTATTATCTTTTACTTTCTCGATCATAAAATAATATAGTATTAATAACTTTTTGCTTTCCCGAACAGCTATCAATCAATGTTGTTTGTTTTATTCGTTGGTGTTCAGCTTTCTCGATCTTATGTGTCACTCATGCAGCTCTTCGCTCAGGAAACATCTCATGTCTTTTCGATATTCGATATCTTTGATAGTGATCCTGTGTTTCTCACCTTTTTTAATCTAGATGCTTCTTTACTTGATCCTCTTCCACGTGTCGTGCTTCTTTAATTTACTAACAGAGGGCAAACAACTAAATCAAGGATTTAGTTCTACGAAACATTCTATGACTAAAGAATGACTAAACGTCAACCAAGTATCCTTGTAACACAAAATAAAAAGGTTAAGAATTTGAAATTAAATAGATCCTTTTATCGTTCAGCATTCAGCTGATAATATCAAAAGACGGGCGTACACTTTAAACCTTAAGAATATAAAATTTCCTAACGGTTCTTTACTTCTCAGTTTACCTATTTTTTAGAAAGCAATTTTGAACAATATCACATGACTGCAGGCATGGATAGAGCACTATATATCACACAACAAGTCTTAAATCTCTGATACGACACACAATATATTAGGCACACTTTACACCTTTGGGTTGAACGTACCAGAGTTCCCTAACTAAAAAAAATAAGAGTTTAATTTTTGTAGCATAGAATTGTTCTAAGTTGCAGACTTTTAATCGTTTTTCTATGATAAAAAAATTAAAAAGTTGGTATTTGCATTTGGTACCTCCCATGTAGGGATGCACAAACCCGGCCCAACCCGATCTGCATCCGTCCAATTTTACCCGACCCATACCCGGCCCGCTGATGAACGGATCGGGTGCGGTGATATTTTTTAACCCGTCTTCTGGCGGGTCGGGTGCGGGTGATAGCTCTTCTCACCCGACCCGACCCGCCCACCCGCCAGAGAACCACACGTGCTTTTCGCACGTCGCGTGAGGGACTGATTGGTAAATTGAAACACGGAATTGCAGCCCTAGATGTTAAGTTACCCTTTCGAGAACCCCTTCATCTGTTCTTTATCTTTGTTCAGATCGAAAGTAAATTTTGAATTTCTTCTTCTCTTAAAGCTAAACTCCATGGATTGGAAATCTCTAGTAAATGAAGATGAAGAAAAGTTGCGGTTGTTAGCGAGAAGGAATGGATTGGTAGCTAAGAGCTAAAATACAAAAATTGAAGCAAGATCTAGGTTTTATTTGCTCTTCTCTTAAATCTATATAGGATTGTTCTCTGTTAAACCTTTTCTTTGTGTAGTTTGTTTGATTGATCTCACCAGTTTAGAACAATTAGTTTCATTGTACTGAACGAATTGAGCGTGTATTTGTACAGATTTCACCATAAGAAGGCCTGAAGGTGGGTTTCAGTTTTAGGTTCTTTCACATTCCTCAAAACTTTGAAGCATCAACATCAAGGTATTAAGATTTTCTGGTAACTATTTCACCTTTATCATCAGAGCTTACGACTGTTCTTTTGGCTACTGAGACTAATCGGGTTTTCCGTCAAGTGATGCAGATGCTGTAGTCTTTTGATTGAATCATTTGAGGGAAAATTTCTTGTGGTTGAGAAAGAAGATTCATCTACTCTCCCTGTCTCATCTTGGTCCGGAAATTTTGTTAATTAATCATGAAGAAAATTTGTTTATCAAGCTGAGCTTACTGCTGATGGTGAGGTAATAACTATTTTTCTCATTATTTGTTCTTCTGTTATTATTTTGGGTTCATGATTTTTGTTTATAAGGTAATTCAATTTGTGGTATGAAAATCAGGTTGAAGAACAACAATTGAAATGAAATCAGATGGAAGAAGGTATGGTGGTCACAAAAGAAGAGGAAATTGAGAGTGCAAGTGGTTCAACACTTAGTAACAACAACTCAAGAAGTAGTAGCAGTGGTACTTTGTTTATGCTCATTGATGTAGGCTCTGTTTACACTCATTGATGGAAGTCTGCCTCTTCTTCAGCAACTGGTTGGTAGGTTTAAGCTCATTTATACAGAAAGTTGGCGTGTCAACTGGTTTACCACTTACAATGTTTTTCTTCTATCAAATATGGTCTTGATAGGCAGATTTGTTATTTGCTTCTTGCAAATGAATCGTCCTTTACATGTATAGACAATTTGTGTTTTTTTCGCACTCTCTCAGAAATCTAATTAGCCATTACTGGGTTGAAACTGCTTTATTTTATTTTCAGACAGTTTGTATTGAATCTGGACGGATGACCTGCACCCACCCGCACCCGACCCGCCGAAATGGCGGGTCAGACCCGACCTGACCCGTTCTACGACGGGTTGAGTGTGGGTGAAAAACCAAATCACCTGCCAACTGACGGGTAGGGTGCGGGTGGGGCCAAACCCGACCCGACCCACCCGATGTGCAGCCTTACTCCCATGGTCTACTAATATGACTAGGCAAGCGTGAGAACCGACTCTTACCGGTCAAAACTCAAGACAATTGGGTGATATTTTATTTAGGGGGAAAATACTTTTAGTCCATTTACATTATTAGTTAGTTTATTTTCGATATCTGCTTTACAAAAAAATACTTCCGTATTTAGTCTAGGTGGAAATAGTTAAAAACTAAAAATTTAGAAAAATCCCAAGAATCACGTTTACATATAGTCCATCACGACTCGTCTTCTTCAGATTATTCTTCTTTTCCTAGCTACAAAAAAAAGTATTTAGAGCTCTTATGTTTTCACTGCTTTCCAATAAAAAAAAATCTATTAACAACATCTTCATATTTTTGAGTAAGATATCTTTTTTCTTGGCTCTGTGATACAATAATCGTGCTTCGTATTTATTCATTTATCACCTTTTTTTACTGGTTGCATGTTCTTAGATAACTAATATGGGCCTGTGAGGTAAACCAATAAAAAGATCTTTCATGTGTTACACAAATAATTCATTTATCACCATTTACAAAAAGGCTGGTTATGTTTCACGAAAAAAAAAAAAAAAGCTTGGCCTGGTTTTTGTACTTTATGAATCCTATAAAATATTGTTGTACTGTAACTTTTAGTGAAAGTGAATTTATCACTGTTAAGATCCGGTAGAAAAATGATAAACACTGGCCAAATCACCCCATGCATATTTTATTTATGTGATAATTATTGTTTTAATGAGTTTTGTATGATTAGGTTAGTTCTAATCATACACGTATTGATTGATTATATTGCGTTTATGATTAATGTTGTTAATTTTTGGCTGTCGATCCTATTGTTCTCTTTTTCTGGATTATTCTTGGCAAAGAGGGGATAAATAACACGATGGAAAACTTCCTAAGAAAGAGGCTGATTCCAACGAATCCAGTCTCGACGGTAACTACCACAAAGTAACGAAGAAAAAAAAGTAAAACTGCCCTAATCACATATAACGGCAACTGTCATTATTGATTGTGCGAAGTGTAGTTTTCACAATATAACTGCAATTATCATTGTCGGTGATAATTACAATTGTCGTATAAACCATAAATTAACTCACTCTTTAAAATGAGTCGAATGTGAAAAATATAGTTTTCACAGTATAACACAACATAATGAAAACCGTATATAATTGCAATTCTCACAGAAACTGCAATTATCACAAAAAGAAAATGATATGATAATTGTAATACGCACATAAATAATGCCCATGATTAAATGATAGAGCAATAATTTTGTAATTTTTTATTGTTAATAATACGAACTTAAATTGGGAAGCATAGGCCATGCTCGTCCAGTTTTATTAGGCCATGATTGCATGACTAGTCGGTCATCGGCATTATTTCCATTTTTATGAGGGAAAAAAGAGGGAGATTGCTTGAGATGTTATAAGTTGATAACATGAATAATTTCCAGTATTTGAGAGTGTTCTCTGTTTTTACCAGGTTAGTTTGTTGAGCAAAGCACTGTATATACTGTAATGGACAAATAGAATTCAATAAAAACCAGTAGGCAGTGAAGTAAAAATAAATCATAATTAAAAATTGTATTTTGCGTATTATTAATAAAATTGGTGCTCAAATACTATATGAATGAAAGTGAATAATTATTTGTATAATTCTACCCACCATCAATAGTGTATATCCCATTTGGTGTGCAATTCAGCTATGCACGTTAAAAATACTGATACACGTTCACAGACGTGCTAACTGATAGTGATTCAAGATGCACTTGTTTATCAAGGTAAAATCAGCAAGATCAATGAAGACAGATTACTTTTTATTAATTGAAAATCAGAGAAATGTGCAGATTGTAAGGGAAAACGGTTAAAGTACAACACAGTGTGCATAGCCTTTTATATGGCTTTTCTAACGACTACTCTAACGTACACATCTTTGCATTCAATGCATCTACAGCTGGATATGCTAACATCAACTAGAGGACAGTTAGTCTGAGCTAACATACGCCTAACAGAACGTGAATAGAGTGATGCTGTTAGAGGTGTAACTCAAGTGTAAGAATCATCTGTTTGGTTTCCATTACTCCCTCTCAAACTAAACTGTCCAGATTTTGGTTGGACTTTTAGTTTGGCACA
>JAJJMC010011314.1:22500-47068 GCA_023531435.1 Papaver californicum | reverse complement strand
CTTTGTTTTAGATATTGAATTGGATCAGTACATATCAATATATACTTTCTTCATGCTATAGATATAAAGCATATATATATAGATGTATATTGTTCTATACTATAGCATCTAGATCTTGCATACAGGATAAGTATATATTGATATGTACTTTTTCCTAATCTTGAATTGAATCAGTACATATCAATGTATACTTTGTTCATGATCTAGCAGATACATATCAATATATGTATCAATATATACATATATACATATACATATCAATATACTTTGTTCATGATCTAGCAGATACATATCAATATATCAAAAATATATACTGTTATATATTATAGTACATATTGATATATTGTAGGAATATTGACAGTATGTTCATTATGCAGGTGGTGTGAAGAAAAACCACAAATAAGACAAAAGCACCTGCACCTTCTAAGAAGATATACATAAGTGGTTTCATGGGGATTTTCCCACTTGTTAAAGCAATCAAAGCAGAAAAGCTTGAGTTGAGTGAAACTCAGTTGCGGATAATCAATGAGCAATCATATGGGAACCTTTTTCTGATGTTCTGGTATACAGATATGGGTGCAGATCACTGGATGAAGAATGAAACTGCTGTGACCGATCTTATAAAGTGTTATAAGAGAAGTAAAGTTGTAGATGGGCTCAGATTTGAGTTCAAAAGGCATGGAGTTTCACATATTCTGACATCCACTCCTGAAGAAGTAGGTGTTATCTTTAAAATGCCAAGAGCAGGAAAAAGACAACATAAAGACATAATGCTGACATCAAGGGGTGGATATAGAAACAGTGCTTTCTTACAGAGGTTCTTTTCTGATGTACAAAAGACAAAAAAGGTAAATAGAGTGAGGATACTGGAAGAAGTCTTGAAACTTCTAAGAAAAAATCCATCAACTAAGAAGAAAGTTGAAGAATCTGAAGAAAATGAAAGTGATGAAGAAGCTGAAGAAATTGGGAGTGATGAAGAAAATGAAGAAGAAGAAAGTAAAGAAGAAAGTGAAGAAGGGATTGAGGAAAAAATTCAAAAAGTCAGAGATGCTGAAGACCTTGTAAGGCTTATATGCCTGTTCATGTGTATCATTTTGTTTTTCACAACAAAAGATGCACATGCCTTGACTGAAAAGTACATTGGTCTTGTGGAGGATCTTGAAGCTGCATTCGAGAAAAGTCACTACAGGGTACTATAGTCGAGAGTCACTAAATGACAATGTAAACGCAGTCGAGAGTATTATAGGGTGTCTGAACTATTTTTTGGTAAGAATGCGTACTAAAAATATTTTTTGTAGTTTACTCAAAGAGAATCATGATTTACTTTTAACTTTGTTTCGGTGATTTTTTTTTTTCTAAAACAGATTTGGTATGCAAAAGCATACGTATTTGCTAGAACCGGAGGAAATAAAGACGATTCCAGAAAAAATGTTTGTTCCGAGAGCTGCCAAATGGAATCTGTCAAAGTATGTGCTTAACTCCAAAAAAACATTGATACAACTGAATATGAGGTAAGAAAAATATGTAGTTATTTACTACATTTATGATGTTGTGTTATCCTACAGTATATAATGATATGTATTGAATGTATGATGTTTTTTATCCTACAATATATATTGATATGTACCTCATGAAAAAACTTGTTTTTATTATTTCTGAGTACATATTTTGTTGTTTTGGTACAGTTCAATGATAATTTCAAGGTTCAATACACCAATGAAGAAAAGAAAATTCTGAATAGAATAACAAGAAGAGTTGAAGAAGAGAAGAGTGAAGATGAAAAGGAAGAAGATAAAGAAGAAACTGCAGGAAAGGAAGTGGAAGAAGATAACTGGAAAGGAAGATATGAATATTTGAGAAAGACAATCTTTGAGAAATGGGATGAAACGAACACTATGCAGCATGAGGATGGACCGCTTAATGCGTCAAAGCTTCTGCAGATGTTGAATGACATTTATATGAAAGCTTCTCCCATGCAGCCTGAAAATGAAGAAGAGTTTCGAGACTCAATTGATGGGAGTCCCACTCATTTAGGCACTGACCTAACATGAGAATTCCCAGCTCCTACTACTCCAACATATCCTCTTTGTGAAAACATAACATAAGGTGAAGTAGTTCTGGGAGAAGAAGTGCCAACTGTTCAGATTCCAACAGAAGATGAACAAAATGATGTGAGTGACACCACCATCAAAAGGGTGCCATTTAATATTGCGTTGTCAACACCACCTTCAGTGCGTAAGTTATGTGGTTTTGATGTTAATGTTATTAAAACATGGGCTAAATTTGACTTGGAGAAAGAGGTCAAACAGATGCAGGAGAAAAGTAACTCACAGGTAAGTAAATGCTGGATAGTTTCACTCTTTATTACAAATGTGTTTATCAAAATATAACTGTAAATATCAATATGTACTTGATTACAAATGTATTTTAATATTGTCATATAACTGTAAATATCAATATGTACTTGATTACAGATGTGTTTTATTATTGTCATATAACTGTACATATCAGTATGTATTTAACTATCATGAATAAAACTCAATGGTTGCAGGATGATTTAGCTAGACTTCAATAAGAAGCAATGAAGAAGGTGTTTGAAGCTATTTACCAGAGTCTTGAAACGATTAAAGGGATATTGTATAACCCAGATGAACAAGACGTTGAAATCCTGGTCGACAGCTTCGTCGACATGAAAATCCCTTTGTTTACTGAGATGGCTAAGATGGAAGACATCGAAAAGTTCACATTCGAATAATTTTTGGACTTAGCCATTTCCAGCAGGGATGTTTATGATGAAGAATATGCATCTCTCAGCCAAGACAATGGTAGTGTTTCAAGCCATACTCTGTTTAGGATTGACATTCGAAAACATTTTGATAATTTATTTGGAAATAATTTACGACGTGTAGAAGTTCGACAAGCTACAGCTGAGCCAAACCAAATTACACCAGAGAAGAATGCGATTCAAGTAATACCTGAGCAGGAAAGTAACCAGGAGGTATATATTCTACTTGTAGTAATTTACCTTTCTTATCATTGTTTGAAAAAATATGTTTCAAATATAGTAATGAAAATCTGGATTCAAAAATGCAGGAACATAAAGTTACAACAACCCAGACGTCAAGCGACGTGCCCCTAGCAACCAAACTTGCCAAGATGACTGCTGCCAAAGCAAAAACAAAACCAAAGGTTCTTGCAAAGAAGACAGTCAAACCTAGAGAAGAAGTTAGCAGGCGGGTAACCGGTGCAAATCCTGGAAAGAAGACAGATCCATTATTGATAGTGGAAGTATGTTTTCCAAAAAGAAGAGGCCAAAAAATGAGAAGAGAAAAAAGACGATAAAGACAGGAAAAGCCAACAAAGCTCGGAAAGCTCAGAAACCAAGAATGAAGTTCATGGATCTTCACAAGTCACCACTCTACGAGAATATGACAGAAAAACAAATAGAGATTCTACTTCCATACTTTGAGAAAGGAAAGAGAATGTAAGTACTTTCTACCCTTCATTTTACTTTTAAATCAAGTAAGATTTGCAGTACATATCAAAAAAACTTACTTCAATATGTATTTTTGTTATAAATGTGCATCTCGGTTGCTTGGAGAGTAGAGAATGGAGGTGGTATCTGCGTCAGTGATGTAATTTTAATATAGTGCTAAAAAGGGTTTGATTCTCGGACTTGTGAAGATTTAATTTCTAGACCTAATTTTTAATAACAAAAAATAAAGAGAATTAAAACAATTTGATTTTAAAATGGATGAAGAAAAACTAGGGCTTAAGATTCCACCATTAACCAATACTTAAGTGATAACATCTAACAATTCTTATATTCAATTTAATCTAAATATGCCAAAGATGGTTTTTTGAAAGAATAATTGTTAATCAAGAGCATGAGACATCAAGAGTTTAAAAACCAAGTATGACCCATTAGAAGAAAACACAATTATTTGAAAAAAAGCATTTTTTCAATTTTAATTCAAGCAATTAATAATAAAAGAATTGTAGAATAAATATAATTAAAATAGAAGTTACCACAATTATTGGATGAACGGCTTCCTCCGTCGCCCCAGTGATGGTGATTAACTCATTATAATGGAAACGCACTCAAAATAGACTTTCATTGCTTAAAAGGTGCTTACAATGGTGAAAAAGGAGTAACACAGAAGAACAGAGACGCTTATAAGCGTTATAGAGAAGTTTTCTTTGCGTTACAGAAGAAGGAAAATGAAACATGAACAAAGATCGGAATTTAGGTGCTTCAGAAATAGGACTGCTTGAGGGAATGTGTTAGCGACAGTATCAGCGACAGTTCCCTAGAGACTTATGTTCTTCACCTTCTTCTTCACCAGCAGCAAAAGTATTTTCTCCTGGAATTTTTTCGGTGGCTCTGGCTTGTTTGTTTCTCGTTTCTCTTGGCTATATATAGTATTAGTGAACCCTAGAAACCCTAGAGAACCGACAAGGACTCCAAAACAACTCCTAATCAAACTCAAATTACGTGTAAATCCTAAACAGGGTCGAAGTCCTTTTTCCGGCTTGATTCACTTCTGCAGCCATTTTTTTCCGGGTGAAACATGTTTTGTGACTGTGTATAAGCTATTATAGATTGTGTCTTGATTCTGGTAACTTGAAACCACCTAAAAATCCCTTAAACTCGGTTGCAAATCAACACAGAAGTTCTCACGTGAAGAAGGTATCTTCCCGCCATTTTCGGTTTCAAAATTCAAAAGGGAGGTGCCCCTAATCCAAGAGATGGGTGCCTTTATCACTTTTCGAGCCGATTTTTCCCAAATTATTTATTTCTCAAAAATACCTACAAAGACATAAAAAGCCATAATAAGTACAAAATCGAACACTATCAAAATAGATAATCGAGCGCAATTTAGACACAAAAATGTGTCTATCAGTCAGCGAGGCTACAATGGAAGATTTGATCTTCAACAGAGCATTAGAGAAAGATCTTCTCAACTATGCTAAATATAAGCTTCAATTGGCGTCTGAAGACGACCAAGCAAATGCTAAGGAAGAAAGAAAATACTTTAAGGTGTTGCACCTGGATCCAGCTGCTTGGGTATGTGTTGTTTTCTTCTTTTATATTTTTGAACATTGGTTATGAAACAAGTATATATTGATATATGCTTTTGTGAAATAACCTATTAAACGTTTCCAATTTTCAGTATCATGTCGAAAAGCCAGACTATTTAAAAGGGGCAGAAGTGACTGCTGTCATCATGCCAATCTTGAAAATGAGCGATGACATAGAAAATATCCTTGTACCAATGTGCCATGGCAACAAGCATTGGACCCTGCTGGAATTTGAGTTTGAAACAGATAAATTCATACATTACAACTCATCTGTGGCATTCAGGGACCATTACTATGAAAATGCCAAGAAAATGTCTGAATACCTGTTAAACCCTATCAATCAGTTATTGGATGAGCATAAAAGAAAAATAGTGAGCACCGTACGGTTGATAGACTATGGATGTCCACAACAAGGGATCTGGCCAGACTGCCTTATGTATGTGATGCATTTTATAAAGAGAAGATCAAAGATTGGTCGTGATGGGAAAAGTTTGGGAGATGACGAACAACTGATGAAGAAGATTCAGATGAAAATAATCAAGTTAGCATGCTGGTTGTTGACAGCCACTCATCCTGAAATCAGTTGGGAACCCTCCCAATGAAAATACATTTTTAACTGAAGAGTAATTCAGATATGTTTGTAGCTCTTAATATGAGGAGATAAGTTGGTGCATTTTGGTTTTTGCTGGGCAGGGTTTTGTGGATAGTTTTCAGTAACTTTCTTATTGTGTTTACTTATTGAACTTGGTTTCTACCTATTCAACTTGGTTTTTAGTTATTATGTTTATATATATATATATGTGATGATCTTTATTAGCATTGTTAGGTTTCTATTTAATTTTATATTTATATAGAAAGGAAGAACAAATTGATATGTGCTAGGAAGTACATATTGATATGTACTTTGTTCTGAAACTCTGAACCAATAGATTCATAATCTAAAACAACTACATATTGACATGTACTATGAAGTACATATTGATATGATTTAAAAAAATTACTTTGTTTATACATTTTTTTGTGTTTTTATAACAACTACAAGATTACTAAAAATAAAATAAAAATGTATTGGGAATAAAAATCACTAATAACCCTATAATTAAATAAAAATGTATTACTAAAACGAGGGGGCGTTGCCCCCTCGACCCCCGTACAGAGTGAATGACATTCAACCAATTTTTCATACATCTTTTAAGATGAAGCAAAATGTAAGATTTATATCATCAAATTCACATTGTCATTAAGAACATAATTCAGTTGGCACACATACAAGTTCTGAAAAAAGAAACCTAAAAAAATACGACAAGTATCTTCTAAAAGAATTTAAATCCAAGATGTACTAAAAAAACTGTAATGAAATTAATTCTCATCTGTATAAAATTGCATGTAGCCTTGTTGTGATGAGCTTTCAATTTACAATTTGAACATGTAACAGGATTTTTGCTCCTCTCCTATGCACTCTTGATGCGGTTCTTTTTTCTTCTTCCTGGAGGATCCCTAACTACTATTGGTGGCAGAATAGTATCTTCTGCGGTATACTCATCAGGCCTGTGGTATATTGAAAAACATAAATAAGAAAAAACTACTATACTTGAGCAGTTTTTGTCGATGAGTGTTACACTAAATATCAATATGTACTATGCTAGTTCTAGTTTATGGTTTATATGTACTACTTAAAACCATTCTCATGTATGATACTACCATAAAAAAAATCAATATGTACTGCTTAAAAAACTTACCTGTCGTGATTAGGAACAGGTCTGATAGCGATTGAATACAGCTGGCGATAACAACTAACTTTGAGGTATTCGTCGATATAATCAAGGAACTTTCCCCCAGATGCAGCAATAGCTGCAGTAGCATGCGATCATGGAAAACCATACACGTGCCATCTTTGGCAAGTACAACTCTTTTGTTGTAGATCTACCATATGAGACCTGCAAATAAGAAAACCAAGTGTATTATTTACGCAGTATATATTGATATTTTCACTACACAAACAAAAAAGAATATAATTTACACAATACATATTTGATATTTTCCCTAAAAACTAGTTCAGTGGATATCCCAGTTCAAAAGAGCATGTTACCTAAAAAAACTAACCTTGGGGAATGAACTTCAAAGACGTGAGTATATGACTGACTAACTTTCCAAGGACGACCAATTTGAATGTGTAGTTCAAGCAAGGCTTGATACACATGGGTTAAGAGTTCCGGATCCATCAGAAGACTTTCTTCACGACGTTCAGACATCAACTCCATTACCCGTAGCCTACACGACAAAATAAAATTTAAAAACAACAAACATAGTATACATATAGTACATATATACTTGTAGTGTTACAAGAAACTTATAAAAACATAATTGTGTCAGAGAGAGCACAAGGAGGTAACTTCTTCTCGCGGCGAATCCAGTTATTAAAAGACTCGGTAATGCTTGAAGAAGTCTGACCATACCTACATCCTGGGAAGTATGCACTAGACCACTTTTCCCTAGGAATATTACGGCAGTATTGAGCAACCCAAGACCTTCCTAGATAAATCATTTCTTGAAGACCTTCTTCATATCTTGCTGGAGAAAGCGCATATGTTGCTTTTTGAAAACAGTCTTCTTTATATTCTCATCAGCCTTACTGATAGGTAAGTTCTTTTTCAAGTGGAAAAAACAATAGCTATGATAAGAATCAGGAAAAACTTCAGGAATTGCATTCAACAAACCTTTACCTCGGTCAGTCAAAAAGGTGATGGGACGATGATCCACAACTTTTTTAAGATTGTCCATAAACCAATGTCAATTATCATTATCTTCGCCAAGAACTAATACATATGCAAAAGGATAAAAACCTGGAAAACAAAAATAAAAGACCATATCAATATGTAATTCATATCTACACCTTCAAATTATGTTATACCTACAGTGTATATCAATATATACTTTATGTATGATGTGATGATCCTAAAGTACATAAAAACAGTTACATATCAAAATATGTACCATATAAAAAAGTTACCTTGATTGCCGTTAAGACATGTCGCAGCCATTAGACCTCCTTTAAACCTCCCCGTAAAAAATATCGCATCACAAAAGATCATTGGACGACAAAGTTTATAACCTTCTCTACAAGCTCCAAAGCAAATAAAAAGTCTGTGGAATCTCTTTGTTGTGTCGTTGAAATCAAAATCAATATAAGACCTTGGGTTGGTTTCCCGAACAGGAATGACCTACCAAGCAAGATCAGTGTATGACTTTACATCGTCATCAAAAATTATTTCATGCGATAACTCTAGTGCATGATATGTGTGGTGATACTTGATGTTGATCCATCCACCAACTTTAGTATAATCCATAATCTCTTGTGGCTTTATGAGAGGGTTGTGCTTGATACGATAATGAACTAAATGATTTACACGCTTCCTCGAAACAGTTGGACTCCTCAACCTATAACCAGCACCACAAGTGTGCCTACCCATGTAATACTTTATCTTAAACACATCCAAAGACCCATTCATGGAAACCGCGTGAAGCACCCAAGAGCAACAGTCATTGCTGCATCTCACTGTGAATCTCTCAAGGTCATTCTTCAATTTTTTAACCTTATATCCAGTCCTCAAACAATATTTCTCACATGCTAACCGAACAGCTTCAACACCACCATGGAAGAGATGGTTTTAATCTTCAAAAAGATTCTCCCAACCATCAGAAAAAAAAACACTTGCAACCTCTTTAGAATATTTCAAATAATTGTTCCTAGCACTCAAAACCAACTCAACAATGTTGTCAAGATCAGCACTTCTCAAAGAACTAGATGCACAGGATAACACAACATCAACATGCAACTCAAAGAAATCTGAATTCTTCGTAAAATGTAATGCAACAAGACCTTGAAGAGATACATCAGAAAGAAAAGGGACTTTCACTCCATTTTCAACATATTTAACAACAATAGTTGATGGAGTCAACCAGCTCCACGCATTACAAATAGTAAACTTCAAATCTTCCAAAGTCGAAGATAACGTAACCAAATATGCAATACGGTGTTGCTTGTGGTATACATGAGAGTAGCAAAAGCTATTTGGATTAGAACCAACACCTGACATGTTGAACCTGAAGAAATGTGATCCAAATAAAATAACACAAACACAAAAATCAAAACATATATTTTAAGATGATAGGAATACTAAATCTACAGTACAACATAATATGTATTATTTTAGAAGTATCACACATAACAGAAAAACAGTGCAAACAAATATGTACTGATTCAAAAATGGTATACCATAAAAACATTATATGTCGAAAAGTTTAGAAAAACAGTACGTATTAATATGTACTGAAGAATCATTCAAAACATCCAGAAGAAAGAACAAAAATCATGACTCCCTGGAAAAAGTAAAAGAAAACCAAATAAAACCTATTATCAAACAACATGTAAAAAAACTGAATACGACGATCTAATGAACAAAATAGAACGATTACAAAATCAATTTCAAAGATCAAAAGAAAAACTAAAACACGAACAAAAACGAGATCAATCATGGAATTCAACAAAATGTACATCATAGAAATCGTAATCATCAGGATTTCAGTGTAAGAAAATAAACAAAAACATGAAATCAAGTTGATTATCACGATTTCAGTTAAAAAAAACAAAAACAGAACAAAGCATAAACAACAAATATAAGAGCAGAGAAGAAGATTAAAGAAAAATACTTGGAGATTTGAAATCGAAAACCTAAAACTGAAAAACACCAACTGAAGCAGAGAGAGGGGAAATAGGATCTGTGAGCTGTCGAATGCCGAATTTTTTTTGGAAGATTTGATTTCCGCTAGATTTATAGTTCGAACAAGAGAGGGGTATATATGAGATATTGAAAATGTCATTTTCATTGTCTTCACGTGATTTGGACGCGCGACTCACAAAATCAGTCCAAAAGTTAAACCGGGTTTGATGGATGGATTAGGGGTTAAACGGGTCTTGTATATAGGATTATGTAGTAATTCCTAGTCTAAAAATCTATTGGACACACATACCCGCTAGATTAAGGGGTAAAAGAGAGAATCTAACAAATATATAGGGATAATTTTGTATTTTGAAAGTGTTATATAGGTGAGATTTATTTTCTAACCTAGTTGAGATACCGATCAAACTAGCAGCAGACGGCAGCAACATTTTATGATCTAACCTAGTTCACTACAACGTTCCAGCTTGATGATTTCATTTCTTGTTTGAAGATTGATTTCTCTTCATCCCATTTATGTTCAAGTCAGTTTCTCCAATCTTTGAAGATCGATTACCTATTCAGGTTAGTTAAACAGGATTTCATGGACTTGGGTTTGACTTTAATTTGGGTTTATTAAGGTAGTGCTCTATAAACTTAATTTGGTTTTATTAAGGTAGTGCTCTATATTTTCATCATAGATTCAATTATGTTTTGGGTGAAATTTTGGGTGTTGTTTGTGATCGAACAAAATCAAGTGGTGTTGGTTGACATATTGTGATCGAGATTGGAGACCTAAAAGAAGATTGTGTTGATTAGATCTGGAATCGACTTTTGTTTGATGTATGATCTAATTGGATTGCATAAAATGTTTGATGTATGATTTAATTGGGTTACAGAAAATTGAGAATTGATGGTACCTTATGTTACTAGTAATATTAATTGTAATAGGCTAATAGCTACTGATCTAACTATTGAAAGAGTTCAAATAAAAACCAAGTGAATTTAGTTATGTTGATGAAATGCGTTTGGAACAATAGTTTAATTTGGGGTGGGGAAAATAATAATGCTATTTCTTAATAAAAAAATAAAATCCGTGGATTTATCCATATCCAGTCCGTCCACCTTGGACGTCAAATCCATAGATAATTGACTGGACACGGATACAAACCTAACACCCGCTATTTAAATGGATTGGATTTGGATGACAACAAATTCATGGGTTTCATCCGATGCTCACCTTTATGTGAAAATCTACGGAGATAGAGCCCAGGTGAATTGTTTTTTTTGCCCTGTAAATTAAGTTTTTTGCCCACACGAGCAACAGTATGCTAAAGCGTAATGAGCCACTCGAAGAGTCCATTGGTCTTGTAGAAATTGCTTTTCGTATGCTTCTATAGACAAATTGCCAGGAAACCCAGGCCACCAGTAATTGATAACTGGAGCGACTAGTGTTGCTCCTGCTAACCTGTAAGTACTCCAAGGTTGTCACTCGAGAAAGATTCAAACTAGACAGATAATATTACCCGAAAATATCAAGATGTTGGGGCAGAACGGTATATCAACTTGTGAATCTAACTTTTTGCATACGACTTACTACTCTTTTGCACAAATAACAAAGCAGAAATGTTTGATTCATGAGTTCTACTAAGATAATTACTGCTTATTGTTATTAGAAATCTTATATTCTACTTGTTATACTTATATATGCGTAAATGGAATTTGTTCCCTAGATAAACTGTTCTACTTCTGCATATCAAGCTTGATAAACTAACAGTTAAGCTTTAATTGGTAAACTATACCGGTGAGGGATGTTTTGAGGCAGCCCCACGTCGCCTGACCTCCCAAGGAAAATCCAAGTACATAGAATTTGTTCCCTAGACCCAACTGATCAGAAAGCTCTTCTACATCTAATGCAATACCTTTCTCAGTTCGTTTTGGATTTGGATCACTCTCTCCATATCCAGGTCTGTCAAATGACACCATATATATCCCAAGTTCTTCAGCAAGTTCCTACAATTACCAACCCACAACTAAAAAAGCAACCACGCAAAGATCTTAAAACAAAAATTTATATAATAGGAAACTGGAAAAACATAAAAGTACTGCAGATAGCGGTATGGTATTAAGTCTGTAGGAATCAAATCCGTGAATGTAAGCAATCTTGTATTTGGCCTGATCTTTTGGAACTCCATGTTCTTTGTAGGCTAAATGTCTTCCACCACTGAGCTTTACTCTAGATGCTGTAATAGGTGATCCATTTGAAGAGCCATAAATCTTTGGTGGGGGAGGTCGAATTGCTCGATAAGCATATCCAACAAAACCCATCAACAAACCTAGTGATATTGTCGTAGACATTCCTGAACAAGCTCCCCTTAAAAATCAATAAACCATACTAGAAAGATGAAATATTTCAATTACTCCAGAAAAGAGGGGAATTTTTCTGACTACTACAAATTACTAACAAACTCAATCACTAAGTAGTATGAACAATTTCAGATTAGAATTGGAAATTAAAATTTTCCTAAAATGGACCATTAAAAGCGAAACCCAAAAAAGAAAAGAAGAAAACCTCACCTAATGGAGAGCCAAAACAATGTTCTGCTTCTATTGTATGAGTAGTGAGCCTTGTGTCACGGCCCACCCATTTTCCCACATATTGGGTTGGCCCATGACAAGAGTCTAGGTCCATTGGAAGGACCTAGAAGATTAGGGAAGTCCGTAACATACTAGAATGTTCTTGTATATATAATATTTATTGTATATTCATGATAGTGGTAGAATACTCTAGAAGATGATGATTCTAGAACATATTCTAGAATCCTCCATTGTACACTATATAAGGTGGGGAGCTCATTTGCTCAAGGCATCCACCAACAAGCTCTCAAGCAATTGTAACATTCTCTCTCTTATAATCAAATACTCTCTCCCACTTAAAATCTCTAAGTCTCCAATTCTCTTGTGTTCTTTTAGGCTTACTTGAAGAGTTCAAGTGCCGCACGGTCTAGTCCAAAATCTAAGCCCGTGACAGTTGGTATCAGAGCAAAGATTAAGACTCAAGAATGGCTGACATTAATAGCAACAACACCATGGAGAAAGGTGTCGATGGCCAAGCCAAGAAAAGGGGCAAGTCCAAGGATACGCAAACAAGTCTTGAGGCACGAATGACACGTGTGGAAAAGCGAGTGAGCGACTTCCTTATACGCTCCGAAGAAGAGTTCCTAACAAGGGAAACTCTTGAAGGGTGGAAAGATACATTCGAGGAGGCCATAAGCAAGGCGGTGGATGGTATCAAAATGGACGTAGAAGCTCGGATCCAAGACGCGATGGATGATAGCGTGGAGGAGGTGAAGGCCAAATTGCTGTCAGTTGAGCAAGAGCTAGAAG
Organism: Papaver californicum; assembly: GCA_023531435.1. Classification (NCBI taxonomy): domain Eukaryota; kingdom Viridiplantae; phylum Streptophyta; class Magnoliopsida; order Ranunculales; family Papaveraceae; genus Papaver; species Papaver californicum. The sequence continues at coordinate 33,881 of JAJJMC010011314.1, read as the reverse complement.
CAGTGAAAGGAGAATTGGTATTGTGCAAAAGGGCGGCCATCAACCAAGCCATGCACGAGGGGCCAAGCAGACTCTCAAGAGAGGATGCTCCCAAGCCAACACCGTATAATGGAAAAAGAGACGCAAAGGAGATTGACACTTTCATATGGAGTTGTGAAAGGTATTTCGAGCATCTCGAAATGGAGGAGGATTCAAGGAAGATAGAAAGAGCCACAGTGTTTCTTACGGAGAACGCTTTGGCATGGTGTAGACTTCGAAGCCAGGAAATTCAGCAAGGTATGGCTACTATCACTACTTGGTCATATTTTAAAGACGATCTTAAGAAATACTTCTACCCGGAGAATGCGGCTTATGAAGCAAGAGCGAAGTTGAAGTACCTTCGTCAAACGGGTACAACCAAAGAGTATACCGAGACGTATACAAACTTGCTACTAGGGATACCCAATTTATCTGAAGAAGAGAAGCTCTTCTACTTCTTGTGCGGAGCAAAGCCATGGGTGAAGCAAGAGCTAGATCGTCGTCGCGTTCAAACTCTGACTGAAGCAATAGCCGTAGCCGAAGAAAGGCCAAGCTTTGAAGAAAGAACGAAGACTTCAAGGAGTACAAGCTCCGAAGAAAGAAGAACCTCTAGGGGGCCACCATGCCAAATGTGGGGAAGCAAGAGAAGATAGAGACAAGCATGCCCCAAAGAAATATCTTTCGTGGAAGGACAGAGCGTCCAATCACAAAGACAAAGGTAAGACCTCCTTCTCTTGCTTCTTATGTGAAGGGGATCACAAAGTCCGCGATTGCCGGAAGAAGGGTAAGCTTATCGCGTTGATGGAGGATAGTGGATCCGAAGAGGAGCGAGACTCCGTGGTGAGTTCGCTCCGAAAACTAAACAGTGTCCAAGCTAAGACGAAAAAGTCTAAAAGCAAGGACAAGACGCTTATGTTCGTAAACGTCCAAGTCAATGGGAAAACCTCAAGCGCCTTAGTAGATACAGGTGCTACACACAACTTCGTGTCGAAGAAAGAAGCATTGCGGCTAGGCATGAAGTTTGCTAAAGGAGGAGGCACCGTGAAGGCAGTGAACTCGGATGTAAAGCTACTAGAAGGCGTGGCGCGTGGCGTAGAAATGCATCTCGACCGTTGGGATGGACCGTTCGACTTCTCGGTGATCCCCATGGACGACTTCGACATGGTATTGGGCATGGAATTCATGTGCGCACAACGGGCCATTCCCATGCCACCTTTCGACTCCTTGTGCATACTCGGAGACAGCTCACCTTATACCGGTGACTAAAGAGAAGAAGAAGACCACGGTGCTGTCGGTACTGCAACTATCCAAAGGGTTCAAGAAAGGCGAAGTGACCTTCATAGCAACGATGAAGGAGGAGAAGCCAACAACCCAAGAGGAAGAAGTCCCAAAGGCCATATCAAAGTTTCTCGAAGAGTTCGGGGACGTGATGCCAAAGGAGCTTCCTAAGAAGTTGCCGCCACGAAAGGAGATCGATCATGCGATCGAGCTTGAGCCAGGCGCTAAGCCTCCCGCAAAAGCACCCTATCGTATGTCTCCACCAGAGTTGGCTGAATTGAAGAAGCAACTCTAAGACTTGCTGGATGCGGGCTACATCCAGCCATCAAAGGCACCAGACGGAGCGCCGGTGCTGTTCCCGCAGAAGAAGGATGGAGCAATGAGGTTGTGCATCGACTACCGGGCTCTCAACAAGGTGACCATAAAGAACAAGTATCCAATGCCGCTCATCGCAGACTTGTTCGATCAACTAGGAGGAGCGAGGTACTTCTCAAAGTTGGATTTACGGTCGGGGTACTACCAAGTGAGGATCGCGGAAGGCGACGAGCCAAAAACGGCATGTGTCACAAGGTATGGAGCTTACGAATTCCTTGCTATGCCTTTCGGCCTAACTAATGCTCCCGCTACTTTTTGTACCTTAATGAACAAGATATTTCACCCATACTTGGACAAGTTTGTGGTGGTCTATCTTGATGATATAGTGATCTATTGCAAGACACTGGAGGAGCACGAGAGCCACTTGCAGACTGTTTTCAAGCACTAAAGGAAAACGATTTATACGTGAAGAAAGAGAAGTGCTCCTTCGCCCAATAGGAAGTCTCCTTCCTAGGTCACAAGATCAGTAGCGGAAAGATTATGATGGAAGATGCCAAAGTCCGTGCCATCCAAGATTGGACAGCCCCTACCAAAGTGCCGGAATTGCGATCGTTCCTAGGCCTCATCAACTACTACCGAAAGTTTATCCTAGGATACTCGAGGAAGGCAGCCCCGTTGACGGACTTGTTGAAGAAAGGGCGAGCTTGGGAGTGGACGACCCGATTCCAAGAAGCATTCAAGGAGCTAAAACAGGCGGTGGTCGAAGAGCCAGTCTTGCAGATACCCAACCCAAGTCTCCCATTCGAGGTGCACACAGACGCTTCAGACTTTGCAATAGGAGGAGTGTTAATGCAAAATGGACACCCTATTGCGTTCGAAAGTCGCAAGCTGAACGATACCGAGAAGAGGTATACCGTTCAAGAGAAGGAGATAACGGCGGTCGTTCATTGCTTGTGAGTATGGAGACACTACATTCTCGGATCAAAGTTCATAGTCAAGACGGACAACGTAGCGACGAGCTACTTCCAAATGCAAAAGAAGTTAAGCCCGAAGCAAGCCAGGTGGCAAGACTTCCTTGCGGAATTCGACTATGATCTCGAGTACAATCCGGGCAAAGGAAACATGGTCGCGGATGCACTTAGCCAAAAAGCAGAGTTCGCCAATCTCACGCAAGCTAGCAGCACCTTAATGGACCGTGTGAAGGAAGGGTTGGGCAAAGATCCAACGGCGGAGAGTTTGGTAGAGTTCACCAAAGCCGGCAAGACGAGGAAGTTTTGGATCGATGATGACCTACTGTTCACCACGGGGAGAAGGGTCTATGTGCCGAATATCTGAGTAGCCAACTAACTAGCTTGTTTAGTGTCTATCCTTAATCGTTCACGTGTTGCTAAGATCTAGATCCAGGTTTTGTGGGTATACCTCTTGTAAACCCTCACGAGACAAAACTCGTCCACTAGGGACACCTAGGGGTTTAACGGCTTACTGCATATGCTAAATGTAGTCGCGATTCCTGCGAAAGTGAGTTAGGATTTTTACTTTATTTTTTAGAATAGTTTGCTCGAGGACTAGCAAAATAGTAAGTTTGGGGGTATTTGATAGACATATTTTAGTGTCTAATTTGCACCTTAATTTCTATTAAGTTAGTATTCGATTTTGCAAATATTACGTGTTTTTATGTTTTTGTAGGTACATTTGAAGAATAAAGATTTGTGGAAAAATTGGCTCAAAAAGTGATAAAGGCACCCAAGGATAAGTGTTATTTGGCATCCTAGAAGTGGATAAGGGGTACCCTCGAGTCAACTCGGTCAAATGGGGTCAAATCAGGTCAAACCCGAGTCAAATCGGTCAACCCGAGTTGACCGAGTCAACTGCAACACGGGTTCACGTCTGTTTCTACTGTGAACTCAAGTTCACGTGATTTTTGGAATATTTTGCTCCCAAATTGATATACAAGATAGAAGATATTGATACAAGACTAAACACATCGATTTGGAGTGATTTTATGCCGGAAAAAGAGGTTCCCGAAGTGAATTTGGCCGGAAAAAGGAATCACTCTTTGATTCGGATTTGGGAAGATTCTAGAGTGTTTTAAAGAGTTCTATTAGGTTTAGAACTCTCCCTAGGGTTTGTATAGCCTATATATATGAAGAGAAGCCAAGAAAAAGGAGGACGGAAGCCTAGAGAATCAAAAAAAAAGAGTCGCCGGAAACTGGGCAGTGATCCGGCGCCGACCGGCCAACTGTTCTTCATTGCTGGAGCCAGAGAAGACGATCCTGCAACACTTATAAACGTTGTTGTTCCTGTTTCGTTTTCCTTCTTCTTTCCTGTTGCTTATTTCCTTTGTGTAACGGCTGAACCTTCACCTGTAACGCTTATAAGCGTATCTATTCAGCTGTTTTACACCTATTTCACCATTGTAAGCACTTTTTGAGCAATGAAATCAACTTTTGAGCAAGTTTTCTTCACCATGGGCTAAGTCTATTTACTGGGATGATGGAGGAGGTTTTTCTCTCAATTTTATGTGGTAAGTCTATTTTTAATTAATTATTTATAATTCTTTTATTATTATTTGCATGGATTTAAATTAGAAAAAAATGGTTTTTATTAAATAGTTGTGTTCTCTTTTGATGGGTCATGCTTAGTTAATTACTCTTGATGTCTCATGCTTAGGATTTACAATTATTCTTTTAGGAAACATATTTTTGGCAAACTTGAATTAAATTGTTAAAAAGAATTACATGATTAATCACATGAATTGTTAGAAATAACTGAATCTTGATTCCTAGTTTTCTCCATATTTTCTAAAAATATTCTCTAGTTTAATTTCCTGATTTTTATTAGTTTAGATTAAGTTTAATATTTTCTAGAATCATTACCTTCACAAGTTCGAGAATCGAACCTCTTTTTACCACTATATAAAATCACATCAACAGGTTCACCAAGTATGCGACATTCGCAGCAGCCACACCCGGATGCACAGCAGAGGAGGAAGCTAAGCTCTTCTTCAAAAGTGTGGTGAAGTATTGGGGAATTCCAAAGAACATTGTGAGCGATCGAGACGTTCGCTTCATGGGAAAATTCTGTACGGAGCTCTTCATGGGTACCGAGCTGAACTTCTAAACAAGCTTCCACCCTCAATCCGATGGGCAAACCGAGCGGGTGAATGCTTTGTTGGAGCTTTGCATTAGGCACTATGTTAGTGCTAATCAGCTAGATTGGTCTAGGTTGCTCAATATAGCTCAATTCTCCTACAACTTACATCGTTCGGAGTCTACAGGGAAGAGCCCATTTGAGCTTGCAACCGAACAACAGCCCTTGACGCCAAGTACCTTGGCCACTTCTTATGCAGGTGCTAGCCCCGGAGCATACAAGACCGCGAAGGATTGGCAGCAGCAAAGGGACCTAGCACACGCCCAATTGATAAAAGAGGCTAAGAAGATGAAGAAGTGTGCCGATAAGAAGAGGCGACATGTGGAGTTCCAAGTTGGCGATACGGTATTTGTCAAGCTTTTGCCCCAACAGTTCAAGTACACCCGGCATCTACACAAAGGCTTACTACGCAAGTACGAAGGGCCATTCAAAGTACTAGCCAAAGTGGGCAAAGCTTCTTACCGAGTGGAGCTTCCATCAAAGATGAAAATCCATCCCGTCTTCCACGTTAGCAACTTAAAGCCATTCAAAAAAGACGAGAAGACGAGAGTCGGGGAGTATCAAACCGCGCACCATCCATGATTGCAACTTCCTTCGACAAAGCTATAGACGAGATATTAGCCGAACGTATTGTTCGAAGGAAGGGTGTGCCGCCTTGCAAAGAATACTTAGTGAAATGAAAAGATGCATCCATACAAGAAGGAACATGGTAGCCCGAAACGTCCCTCTGGCAGTTCAAGGATGCGATCGATCAGTTTCACAACCAAGCCGCGACGAGGACGTCGCGAGAATAGGTGGGGAGAATGTCACGGCCCACCCATTTTCCCACATATTGGGTTGGCCCATGACAATAGTCTAGGTCCATTTGAAGGACCTAGAAGATTAGGGAAGTCCATAACATACTAGAATGTTCTTGTATATATAATATTTTATTGTATATTCATGATAGTGGTAGAATACTCTAGAAGATGATGATTCTAGAACATATTCTAGAATCCTCCATTGTACACTATAAGGTGGGGAGCTCATTTGCTCAAGGCATCCACCAACAAGCTCTCAAGCAATTGTAACATTCTCTCTCCCACTTAAAATCTCTAAGTCTCCAATTCTCTTGTGTTCTTTTAGGCTTACTTGAAGAGTTCAAGTGCCGCACGGTCTAGTCCAAAATCTAAGCCCGTGACACTTGGCTGATGCTGCAGTTGTATATACTTTTCCTGTTTACTGCTGCTGCCGTTGGACAACCTCGAACTACTACTTTTGTAGATGTCCTAGAATGTGATGTGTGACAATTCAAATTCGAACACGAGGTAAAAGAAACCCGTAAAGACCGGAAAGCAGTCTGTTCAGTGTTCACTGTTGACTATTGAGTTTTGGTTTAGACCCGCTCAGAGCATCTCCAATAGTGGATGCTAAAAATTCTACGCAGAGGTTTTATTTAGATTTTTGTTTATGGAGTTTTATATATATAAAAATGATTTCCTTTTTTCTATTGGTTTAGAAAAATTTATTTAGAAATAGTAATTATAAAAATAGTTAAAAAAATAACATGGATGTCATTCGTCTAGATAAAAATTTCTTTAAGACCTTTATATTTATTTTGGCACCCCTCCTACTTTATAGGATCTATTGTTGGGGATGAATTTAATTCAAATGCGAGTCTAAAATCCTATGTGTCATAAGAAAATAAAATTCTCACCTTCTGTTGGAGATGTTTTAAGGGTAATCCTAATTTTTAGTTAAAGTAGGGGTGCACCCTTGTTTGGATCATCTGGTATCGGTATCATATACGATACATACGGTATCTGTGACATTAACCGACACCGAAATAAACTGTCAAAAACTAAGACGTCTGCTCACGGATGACCATTCGTATGGATATCGCCTATGGGGTTGAGACACGATGGAAAAATAAAAAAGAGTTGAGAGAGTTTTAATTTATATTTTCTATTTTTTTGTGAAAGAAAACAAAAGCATGGGCATCTTTTGTTTTCTACAAGTGTGATTATGAGAAAGAATGATGTACAGTAGTATCACATTCTGTCATTGTGCAAAAGTGATTGTGAAAGAGATTGAACTCAACTATTTTATCCTAGAGACGGCGCAATATCGAAGAATTGTTTGCACAATCTTAGACAGAGCCGCGAAACGTCTTAAAAAGAGTGAATGCCCTTAGCAAAATCTCTTTAGAGACTCGAGCGTATGCGTGAGGGATGAAGTCACTCGACTGAAAGGAGAGGCTCAAAGAGATATCTAGTCTGCGACTCAGCTGTAACATTATATTTTTTTTGGTTTTTATGATTGTTTTGCTGACATAATTTAGCAATTGTTCCAACAATTTTAATAGGTTTTATTTTTCCATAGAAATCAAAATAAAAACGATAGATAAAAAGCGATAAGTATCATTGTTTATTTCGTTTTATTGAATTATTAACGACATAATTTTTCTTTGGCGATTTCATATGATGCTTGGAATTTTGGGTTACTTGGTACCTAAAGTTTGAAGTTAGATGTCTGATCTTAGTAAACCAGAATTGGATCATGCATGGTTAGTATTCTCTCATAAATATTTAGCATAGAAAAATATTGTTGGTGATAACAAATTGTTTTTAACATTATGTAGAGTCTTTTATGTATCTCCTATATAAAATTGAATTTTATCTAGAAATTTCTACTGGAGATATTAGACATCATGAAAATCATCCATGTAAAAACCCCTAATATTTGGACACCTGGAAATATTTTTAAAGTATTTTACAAAACTACATAACGTAGCTGGAAAATTTCTTGATTGAATTCGTTTTTTCTAACCTTTGTGTTGATATATTGAATTTGTGTATAACATGAGACTTATAAATCATGAACTTATCTTCAAAACCTATATTGAATTTTTCCTTTTGGTATTATTGTTTGAGAGATATGGTGATTTTAAAATAGTTATGCATGTATGTCCAAAATATGAGATGTGATTAGAGATTAAAAATTGGATAGGAAAGAATGTAAGATATAAAGACCATTTATCCTTGATTCTAGTACTTATTTCATATTTTTATTTCAGTTATGAAATAACATTCAAATTAGTGCACCTCATATATTTGATTATATGCTTCATAGAAAGTTATAAATGACATTATAACTATAGAAGCTCACCGTCCTTGTTTGCACTACACCAAATTTGCAATTCAACAACTTAAATTAGCAACAGAGCTAGAGATGTTGCTAAATACAACAGCTGGTTTCTTTTTCTAAACTCTCAATGGCTCTGGTTCTGTTGCTATAAGCAACAGCAGATTAAATACATGTGCCACCAGTTCGTGTGTCTGGTAACACTTTATGTTATGTTTCCGCCCGGTCAAGCGTATGGATGCACAAACCCGACCCAACCCGCCAACTCGACTCACACCCGCCCAATTTTACCCGACCCGCACCCGGCCCGTCGATGAACGGGTCGGGTGCGGGTGATTTTTTTAAAACCTGTCTTCTGGAGGTTCGGGTGCGGGTGAAAGCTCCTCTCACCCGACCCGACTCGTCCACCCGTCGAAATTTAACACGTTGTTTTGGCACGGGTGATTTTCAGTTAACTTCATATGTATGGTGTATCTGTTCACTAAGGTAAACAAAGGGTTTTTCTTCTTCATCTCTGTTACACGCATAATACACAGGAGAGAGGCGAAATCTATTGTTCTTCGATCAGGTAACACCCTTTGTTCATCTGAAATCCCATTTTTGTTAAGTTTGTGAGTTGCAGAGACTACCTAAGTAACCTAACTCGAAGAAATAGTTGCTTGCAGACTGCACTCGAAGAAATAGTTGAGGAAAAGTAGAAAACTAGAAAATTTGAATCAAATTTTACGTCGAAACAAGTAAGTAAATGGAACCCAAACCTTCATTTCCCATGAATCACCTAATGTTTTGTATTAATTTGTCACTTGATGAAATTAAATTTTTAGGGTTCAGTAAAATTTGGGGATTTTTTTATTTTTCTGTAATTTAGGGTTTATTTGATCTTGTTGTTAGTATGTTGATATGATGTCATCGAAAATAAGCACATAACTACCAGTAGGATACCAATTTTAAACTTTTAACTACCAGTAGGAAAGAAACATATGTACCCACAATAATCTTTTATGACATCAAAATATTTTGTGCCCATGAAGCCAAGACCAAAAGACCACCTGTACCTTAATGTTCTTGGGCTAGTGAAAATTTGTTTCCTTCGTAAGTTTACTTCTGTTTTAACTTTTTGTTTTGGTGTGAGCAGTAGGCCATCTAGCTCAAGCTCTAATTTTCAGCAGTTATTTTGGCTTTCTTTTCTTTGTGTTTTAATTTGTATCAGAGTATATACATGTTAGTCTGTCATTGTAAGAAGAGGTTCCTCCTCTAGTTCTCCCCTTATTTTGCTATTGAGTTCTTTACTGGTTTTTAAACCAAGCTCAATATAAAGTTGTTTGTATTTTCTAGTCTGTTGTAAGTCTGTTTGAGTGTCCTAACTCTATGACAAACACTAGCTCCCTGTGTTAGTTTTTTTGTTTCCTTGGTTTGCTTTTCTCTCTGGTTACTTGAATCTATGCTTTAGCCTATATAATACTTCTACCTTTCTTGACTCTTTCTGAATTGAATATTTACATTTCCTAATTTACTCAACCTTTTTCTCTTTGTCTTAGTCTGTTTGTATTGTAAACCTGGATTTTCACTTTGCTAATTGACTGCCCAATCTGCATGAGTCTTTGTTACAGTTACTTAGTGACCTGAGTGACCTGCATTTTTCTATGCTTAGTTAAAGCTACTTTGTTACAGTTACTTAATTACAGTTACTTAGTGACCTGGATTTTTCTATACTGCATCTTGTGTTTAGGCATGTGTTATGTGTTCTGTAACTTGTACCAGGCTTGTTATAGCTCTGCCTCATAGTTTTATTCTCTTGCTTCCTCTATCTAGTTGATATTCCATGTTTTATTGGGTGCCTTTAGTCTACGTCTCTAGTTGCGCTAGGACCTTGTTAACTTTTCATATTTCACGATCTATATTTGTATTACTGGTCCTATCTGTGTTCTATTTTCACGCTCACTTCTTAATTGCTGGATAAGTCTGAGTTCTTGCATTGTTAACCTTCCTCCAGCTTCACATTTGTCTTTCTTTGCTACTCAGTTGTAAACATTTTAAGATGTTCATCATATTATGCTTGGGAAAAGTGACTTTCTTTGTACTTGTCTTACATTGTTCATCTGGAATTATTTCAAACAGACAGAATGGTTTTGAATGGAGCTGCTCCACCAAGGGGAAGTGTGGCATCTGCTCCGATGATGCACCTGAACTGAAGATTTCTCATAAATGAGCATTGGATTCATTAGATTTTCATAAATGTTGAAGTGACTTTGAATTGTATTTGGTTTCTTTCACAATGACTTTCATGAATCATAATGACTTGTATTTGGTTTCTTTCATAAATCTTTCTTGTTTGGTCAGGTTTAAGAGGGTTTAGAATTTGGAAAAAATTATATTTAGAAAGTTAGAACAACTGTTTTAGGATTTGTGGAGTCTGGGCGGATGACCCGCGGGTGACCCGCACCTAACCCGCCGTAAAGTCGGGTCTGATCCGACCTAACCCGTCCTAACCCGTCCTACAGCGGATTAGGTACGGGTGAAAAATGGTCACCCGACTATACGGCGGGTCGGATGCGGGTGAGGCCAAACCCGATCCGACCCACCCGATGTGCAGCCCTAGGACTCAAGCGTCTGTAGAAAATTATTTATCTTATCTACTTCACTCGAACACCCCTCTTCATTCTTCACTCTTCTATGTCTTCATCACTCTTTAACCCGACCATCTTCTTTGTCTGTACTATCCCATCATCATCATCATCATCATCATCATCATCATTAAACAGGCTTTTGTAACCTTGGAGTTCTACATCTAGGTATTTTAAATAATGGATTTCAAAGTTAATCATGCAGATCAAAACCTATTCATTCCTCCTAAGTCTTCTCTTTCAAAACCTTAATGCAACTAAAAACCCCTAATTCCCCCCTCCCCCCTAATTTTTTTTCTGGCCTGATTAAATCCTCAATTCCGGTTCTTCAGCTCTCAGGTAACTGAATTTCAGTTTTTTCATCTTCTTTTTAACCTAATTTTACTGTAAAATTGTAATTTTAAAAAAATAATTAATCCTAATAAAAACTTGTTTCTTTGGTTTAAAGTTATTCAATTTCTCGTTAAGTATGAGGAATCGACCATGTTTTGATTAGGGTTTTTACCTTAAACTGATATTTATTGAGTTTTATTGAATTTGGGAGACTTCCTCAAACTGAGTTGACATGAAATTTTTAGGGTTTTTTTTAACTGAAAGATTATATTACCTTGATCGGGGGTCAAGTAATTACTGATGTTTCCTCTACTTGTCACTTAAATTGTAAGGGTCAGCTTGTTTTTTCTTCACTGAACATGTTGTCCTAATTGTGTATTGCAGATCATAACTAAAGAACTAGGCATGAATCTTGAGAAGATTGAGTTGGAGATGGTTGGCACTTGCAAGAAGCTGAATTATTGTAAAATTTATGATATTTATAACTACAACAGGATGACGCTTTGAAACTAACCATTGATGGAAAGTTATGAATTGAAT
>JAJJMC010011314.1:0-10000 GCA_023531435.1 Papaver californicum | reverse complement strand
TAATGGAAATTTTTTGATGTAGTGAGTAATAGGCTCTGGTTGTTCGCCGTTCAACAATTCTTTTTTAGGCAGTTCATACCATTCATACGTAGTGTTTTGATCTAAGATTTCAATTCTTCTATCTTTCAGCAGTAGCATATTGTTCCATGTAGCTAAGGTCAAAAATATGGAAGAAACAAGTCTTTCCACGACTCTACCACCCGGTCAATTCTGTTCCACTTAATCCCTCTTTCATGGCCACATATCTTTCCGGCTAAGGAATGGGAAATCTTTCTCCTCTTCTCTTACATGAATCAAATGTTTCATTTCATCCGGGAAAAGCCACCTCTTTCTCAACAATTTCTTTGTCATTTGATCCAATAGCGTTCCATTAGATAGGAACAGATTTGATAAATACTGATAACTCTCGGATGGAGTATTAGAACGGAAAGATCCATTAGAGAATAAACTATTGGTTCTAAGCCATCTCTGGCGATGAATCAACAATTCGAAGTGCTTTTCTTGCGTATTCTTGATGAACCAGCGTTTATATATAGATGTAGGAGGCTTTGTTTGGGAAGTAAGAAGCCCCTTTGACATCTCTTGATCTGCAAAGAATTCTCGACGTGAAAACACAGAGATAAAGGGCTGATCTTTGAATAGGAAAAAGAATGGATCTGCAGGGTCCCAAATGTATTGGCTTATTCGAAAAAAACCTTGTTCTTTGGAGGATCTATCTCGTGTCTGGTACTGCATGGTTCCACTCTGCAAGAACTCCGAATCATTCTCTTGAAGCTCAGCCTCTTTATGATAAATGATACGCTTGCCCCGAAATGACCTGGCCCAATAGGGAAATCCCAATTCATTGGACCTTTCGATACAATCAAATAGATTGCCACAAGGGCGCCATATTCTAGGAGCCCAAACTATGTGATTGAATAAATCCTCCTCTATCTGTTCCGGGTCGAGGGCTCCTTCTTCAAACTCCGACTCGTTTTTTTCATATAGAAATCTCTGATCAACAAAAGAACAAGATCCATTTTGCATCATATCTAAGGGATTTCTTGGTTCGGACCGAAGAAGCAATGTCACTCGATCATTATCAAACTGACTGCAATCTTTTTCTGTCCGTGAGGATCCCACCAGAGCGCCTTCTACTTCTAATAGGCCATGAACTAGATCAGAATCATTCTCAACGAATCCATAAGAAGTGATCCCATTTTTTTCATCGGGTCCGGGTAGAGACCAAAGATCTTGAGCGACCGATCCGGCAGAACAACTCAAAAGATAAAGAAGTATCGTTAATTTCTTCATGCTCGTTCCAAGCTCGAAGTACCATTTGTACAAAAAAGAATCCCCTTCCTTACATGATTTCTTCTTCATATAGATAGATATAGGATCTATGGGGCAATTACTTAGAAGTATATTTTGTGCCACAGCCCTTCCTATCTGATAGAAAAGGATCCCATGATCCTGAACCGATCTTACCTGGGATCGCAAATCCCAAGTTTGTCTATGAAGAGCGGATCTAATTGTATTAGTGTCTAGAATGGATTTCTTCTGTGTAATACTAATGGATAGGGCCTCATTGGTAAGTGCTACAAGATCTCGTGCATTGGAGCCCATGGTTATGGCCCCGAATCCATTAGTATGGAACATTTTCTTTTCCAAGTGAAATCCCCTAGTATATGAAAGAGTGAAAAAGTGCTTTCGTTGTTGTGGAATAAGAAGCCTCCGTATCTTAATGCATGTATTTAATTTATTCGGAGCTATTAGAGCGGGATCTACTTTTTGGGGAATATGAGTCGAAGCAATAACAAGGAGATTTCTAGTGGAGCATCTTTCACAATCCCTGGAGAGATAGTTCACTAATAGACCGAGGGATAAGTAATTCGACTCATTCACATACAGATCATGAATGTTTGGAATCCATATTATGCAAGGAGACATTGCTTTTGCTAATTCGAATTGAAGGGTGATATCAAATCGGTCTTTTTTCGGCGTCATATACATAGTTAGCGCATTCGTCATAGTTAGCAGCTCTGTATCAAGGTCATCATCGATATCGTCACTAGCATCAATCTCGATATTGTCACTACCATCAATATCATCAATAAGATAACCTTTAGGCTTGTCATCCAGGAACTTGTTCGGAAATACCGTAATGAAAGGAACATAAGAGTTTGTCGCTAGGTATTTGACCAAATAGGATCGTCCAGTTCCTATAGAACCTATCACTAAAATACCCCTAGACGGGGATAGGGCTAAGCGGAGCGAAAAGGGTTTTCCATGAGATGGGAAATGAAAACTATTAGCCCCACACGAGGTTTGTGAATAAGTGATTGTCTGATAATGAGCAAGGAATATCCGTCTTTCTGCTAAACAGGATCTATTGAACTCATAATTCATTAGATCTTTTTTATGAATGTCAACTAAGTATCGTAAGTAAATTGATCCCGGTTGTTCAACCATTTGATAACCAGAGTCATTCTTTGATAAATGATCACTATGAGTCAGACTCAATAGAATTTGATCAATCCTTTTTTTTGTCGTTAAGGTGGAGAACTGAACCAAGAATTCTCTTTCTTCATCATCAATCGAATCACTGTTCGCGACCCAGGATTCTATTTTATCATCAATCCAATCAACGTTCACGTTTTTTCTTTTTCTTATCAATGAATAGATCTCTTTACTTGTACGACTTAGATATCTCGTATTTCTCGAAAAAGTGATTCGATTGATGGGATTTGGTATGATACTTATGATATCGATGAGATTGATATTCAAATATTTCTTCTTAGAACGTATTGATTTGACCCCATAAGTGGGACCACCACCCAATAGCATGTTGCCACCAGAAGCAGAACCCCGTATTTCTTCTAGAGAATCTCCTAATTGTTCCAGAGCAACTAGAAAGAGATTCTTTAACCAGAAAGAGTTCAGTTCAGATGTAGGATACCTATCCAGAAGTTTTCGCAACTCAATCATGTATGATGGAATCATCAAAGATTTGATCTTTTCGAACTCTGTCTGTAACTCACTAGAGGCCCGGGAAACAAAGAGAAGATGTGTACGAACGAGATATCCAGCAACAAGAAGAAGGAAAAGGATTGAATAGAGGAACTCCCGAGCATTTGGTGATCTCAGATGTATCCATATCAATGGAACGGGTGACTCATTATTTCGATGAATCATTTCTTCGGACAGAAGAAGATTATGTAAACACTTACTCGAAATCTCACTTATCGGATTCCATTGTGGAAGAATCGCCCACAATTTTTTCTGAGGAATTGGCCATGATGTATCTGATCCATGCATAATATCATGAAAAACGGATACAAATTTTTGACTGCTACTTAGTATCGGCAATAGGTCTGAAAAAGTATCTAAAAGGGTGAAATTTAGATATTTGCACCCTGCCGAAGTAAGGAACCATGGCATATATGTTTGTAACAGATTCCATTTTGAGAGATTTGAAAAAGCACTATCTCGTTGAAGGGTTCTATACATCTGCCATTTCTCAACGCATTTCTTTAGACAAAGACTCTGTTTTTTCCTCTTTTCGGATGGTAAATATTTCTCAGAACATGGAGTGTGAATCAAACCCATGTTTGAATTGAAATTGAGATACTGATGCAAGTTCTTCCCTTCTGAATCAGAGAGATTCATATCTGAAAGAGGTTGACAATAAGTTCTTTCAAAATTGACTATTTGTCCCTCTGTTAGAGGTGTTCCAGAAATGTCTGGGATCGAGTAAATAGCTCTACGAACGAATGGATCGGATCGAATTGGAAAATGGAAAGATTTGTACAAGTTATACCTTTCGTCACCACTTTGTGGAAAATCGTTAGGTATGAATATGTTAGATACCTGTGACTCGATTGATGAAATAGTATCTCTCTCCAAAAAAACATGTTTTTTTGGACCGACGCACAAAGAAAAAATGTTGTTGCGAATGAACAAGATATTGAGGAATTGTCCATACGTAAGATCATAATTATTGATACGGGCCTTTTCCACATAAAAAGGGAATCTTTTGTTACAATCGAACCAGAAGTGATGTGGATTATTCAAGAATCGAAGTCGATTTGCTTTATAAAAAGAAGAGATCAATGAACTTCTATGAAATGGTTTCACGGGATTCAGCCAATTGTCTCGATCGTGGGATATCATTGAGAAATAGGAATCGGTGTTATCAAAGTCTTTCCTGCGATTATTTCTAGTATGAAATGAGTCAATCATCCACTTTGGTATCTTATTGAATAAAAACGGTGATATTGTTCCTCCATTGATCAAGAATTTCGATTTTTGGGAAGTATCACGATTATCCAATAAGAAGGGTTTCAATTTATTCAAATGAACGATTTGAACACCTATTGATTCTAACAACTGATTGCAGAGTTGATCATTCGGCCCTTTCAATTCATAGATGTGGATCTCGGACCTATGAATGGGGATATTCCCGATACTCACAAAGAAAAAAGGAAGTGACTTAGACAAAAAGAGAAGTGACTTGGACAAAAAGAGAAGTGACTTGGACAAATCTTGTTTGTCGATAACCTCGGACCAATCAATCGAATATTGATTAATACGTAATCGACCGAACACTACTTGAAAACGGCTCTTCTGCTCAGAAACGAAATGTTCCAAATGTTCCTGGAAATTATTGCTCCCGTTGGGCCATTTGTATCTATATGCATTAGGATCCCGATTCATGGATCTCTCGGTTCGAGAAATAAGAGGATCGAACCATTTCTTCTGACTCTTTTTCAAATTCGATAAATGTTGGTTGATCGTATATTTCATTATAGTTCTATGATTCAGAGTATCATTTCCTATTTGATCCCTTTGAATTCCATAAAAGAATCGATTCGATACATTTCTTATGTACCCATAGGTGCTATATTGGATTTGAATCAGATTTCGGATCAATCTATATTGATTGACTGCCTCCATTATGTTGTTGCTAGCAAATACCACTCTTTTTGGTTTTGGATCTTCCAAGTCATTCCCGCAGGAGATCCGGACCGATTTTTTTCTGATCCTTCGATAAAAAGATTCATTCTCTTCATAAAAAATAGGAGGTAGAACCAAGAAAGATTTCTTTTTCGATTCATCCCTGGAGTTGAATACCTCATTCAATAATTTTTTTTTATCCAACCCGTAGGAATCAATAGAAAAGGAAAATCCCTTATGATACACCAGATCCGGCTCGGTTATTGATAGAGTGAATAGATCTGCCATTTCTTGAAATCTCTCTTCTGATTCAAAATCGCGGTGTAACGT
The DNA here is from genome assembly GCA_023531435.1 of Papaver californicum. NCBI lineage: Eukaryota > Viridiplantae > Streptophyta > Magnoliopsida > Ranunculales > Papaveraceae > Papaver > Papaver californicum. The sequence continues at coordinate 4,735 of JAJJMC010011314.1, read as the reverse complement.
GTACCCCCCCCTGTTTCGGTCATGGAATAGATGAAAGAAAGAAAAAAATGGATTTTGGTTCAAGAATGAAATCTTATTGGAACTGGCCATATCCGGTTCATCCTTCGGAACCATATCACATCCCGGATCTGATGAAATAGGATGAATTGAGACGGTATTTTGTAAATACGTAATTATCTTGAATATATCAACCATTTCTTTATTTTCCGATCGTCTGGAAGGGACAAAAGAAACATCTTGTTCTTTCTTCAACAATTTATGATCTCTAGTGGACCTCTCAGTAGGATTCGAACCCAGATGAAGTTCTGACCATCTGTCAGAGAAAAAGGAACGAATTGATTTTGTAGAATTCCCAAGAATTGCTTCGATTTCTTCCGGAAGCAGATGATTATTCATCTGCTTCTCACGTTCCGTGAATAGCCGGGACATTGAGGAATATCCAGAAAGGCATTTCGGGAATCGGTCTGATTTTCTCTCTGTTCGTTCCGTTTGAAGAAAGGAAGGATCCCAAAGAATCGATCTTTCTTTTAGTTGTTGAATCTCTCTTTGATTGATCAATGTGTGATATTCCGAATCCTCATTACTAATCGAATCGAAAGGGTCTCTGGATTGATCAGAAGATCCTTTCAATTGGCTAGAATTCGTTACTTGAACGAAAATAGATCTTGTGGAATCATATTGAATATTTGACGATACATTCCGTACCTTGCTAAAAAACCGATCCTTGCTTACCAACCACACATTGTCTAACCAAATCCAACTCTCTCTCGATACGTTCCTCAAAAAATCCGACTCGTGCAGATTCTTCCCCCAACTAACGAAGATATCTTGGCGGAATTGCCACATATGAAATTGAGCACAATTTTGCAAAGAAATACCCCACTTGTTTCTCGAGAAGAGATGGGAAACATGTTCAATCTCATTTGATTGAATAGTTGACTCAGCTCCTTGTTGTTTGAAGAAACCCTCCACTTCAATTGGTCTTTTTTCACGAAAAGCAGACATGAGATAACAAATCCAGTGTTTCACTAAGATTTCGAATAGCTGGCCCGAATTCAAGTTGATTATGTTTCGCTTCTTCCTCAGAGAAAGACGATCAAACAATTCCCAATCATGGTCCTTGCGGATCGGATCATCCGTATAGGATACAAAAAGAAACTCCAGATATTTGATATCTTTCTCTTTAAATGAGATCTCAATTCCAGCTACGGTTTCCTTAGATATCTTACAACTAGAATTCCACCTTTTTCCGATCCGGTTCCTCCACCACCGCGAACCCCAGTTAGAGTCAGGCATGATACACTTTTTCGTTATTGGGAGAACCCAAGTACTCTCTTTCGGATCCATGAAACAACTCTCAGAGATCTTTTTCCCTTTTGGAAGATAGAGGAGCGAAACAATCAACCTATTAATATTGGAAGACCAAAAAGATTCTTCCGATGTATCATTTCTGGGTCCAATGGAATTCATAGGTATAGGAAGAAGCCCCATCAAATAGAGATTTTTTCTTTCGACCATATTTCGATTGTTAATACGATATATAAGGACCGCTACTACAAGCAGTACTACACCTTTGATCGTGAAATATCGATTGCTTGTTGAACCCTGTGAATCGCGTGAAAGGAGGATACTCCAAATTCGGGGGTCAAAGAGTTTCATAAAACGTTCTTGGTGGAAAAAAATGTGAGTGAAAGATCCCACTGAATCGAATTTGGTCCATGAATCTAAGAAATAGTGAGAATTCTTGATCTCTCTCAATATCTCTCTCAATTCGAAGATCCAGGATTTGAATTGATGTCGTTTCATTGATTCCTGTTTCATTGATTCCTCCTAAAGATTTCATTTCAATTGGAATTTGGTTATTCACGATGTACGATGATCCCTGTTAAGCATCCATGGCTGAATGGTTAAAGCGCCCAACTCATAATTGGCAAATTCGTAGGTTCAATTCCTGCTGGATGCACGCCAATGGGAACGTTCAATAAGTCTATTGGAATTGGCTCTGTATCAATGGAATCTCATCATCCATACATAACGAATTGGTATGGTATATTCATACCATAACATATGAACAGTAAGAACTAGAATTCTTATCAATACTGGAACTCATAGGGAAGAAAATGGATTTATGGATGGAATCAAATATGCAGTATTTACAGACAAAAGTATTCGGTTATTGGGGAACAATCAATATACTTCTAATGTCGAATCAGGATCAACTAGGACAGAAATAAAGCATTGGGTCGAACTCTTCTTTGGTGTCAAGGTAATAGCTATGAATAGTCATCGACTCCCGGGAAAGGGTAGAAGAATGGGACCTATGGGACATACAATGCATTACAAACGTATGATCATTACGCTTCAACCGGGTTATTCTATTCCACCTCTTAGAAAGAAAAGAACTTAAAAAAAAATACTTAATAACACGGCGATACATTTATACAAAACTTCTACTCCGAGCACACGCAATGGGGCCGTAGACAGTCAAGTGAAATCCAATTCACGAAATAATTTGATCTCTGGACAGCGTCATTGTGGTAAAGGTCGTAATGCCAGAGGCATCATTACCGCAAGGCATAGAGGGGGAGGTCATAAGCGTCTATACCGTAAAATAGATTTTCGACGGAATGAAAAAGACATATCTGGTAGAATCGTAACCATAGAATACGACCCCAACCGAAATGCATACATTTGTCTCATACACTATGGGGATGGTGAGAAGAGATATATTTTACATCCCAGAGGGGCTATAATTGGAGATACCATTGTTTCTGGTACAGAAGTTCCTATCTCAATGGGAAATGCCCTACCTTTGAGTGCGGTTTGAACCATTGATTTACGTAATTGGAAGTAACCAATTAGGTTTACGACGAAACCTAGAAATCAATCACTGATCCAATTTGAGTACCTCTACGGGATAGACCTCAACAGAAAACTGAAGAGTAACGGCAGCAAGTGATTGAGTTCAGTAGTTCCTCATATAAAATTATTGACTCTAGAGATATGGTAATATGGAGAAGACAAAATTGTTTGAAGCACCGACAGAACCGGAAGCGCCCCTTGTTTCAAAGAGAGGAGGACGGGTTATTCACATTTCATTTGATGGTCAGAGGCGAATTGAAAGCTAAGCAGTGGTAATTCTACCCCCGGGGAAAAATAGAGATGTCTCCTACGTTACCCGTAATATGTGGAAATATCGACGTAATTTCATAGAGTCATTCGGTCTGAATGCTACATGAAGAACATAAGCCAGATGATGGAACGGGGAGACCTAGGATGTAGAAGATCATAACATGAGTGATTCGGCAGATTTGGATTCCAATATATCCACTCATGTGGTACTTCATCATACGATTCATATAAGATCCATCTGTCTAGATATCATTATATACATCCAGAAAGCCGTATGCTTTGGAAGAAGCTTGTACAGTTTGGGAAGGGGTTTTGATTGATCAAAAAGAAGAATCTACTTCAACCGATATGCCCTTAGGCACGGCCATACATAACATAGAAATCACACTTGGAAAGGGTGGACAATTAGCTAGAGCAGCGGGTGCTGTAGCGAAACTGATTGCAAAAGAGGGTAAATCGGCCACATTAAAATTACCGTCTGGGGAGGTCCGTTTGATATCCAAAAACTGCTCAGCAACAGTCGGACAAGTGGGTAATGTTGGGGTGAACCAGAAAAGTTTGGGTAGAGCCGGATCTAAGCGTTGGCTAGGTAAGCGTCCTGTAGTAAGAGGGGTAGTTATGAACCCTGTAGACCATCCCCATGGGGGTGGTGAAGGAAGGGCCCCAATTGGTAGAAAACAACCCACAACCCCTTGGGGTTATCCTGCGCTTGGAAGAAGAAGTAGAAAAAGGAATAAATATAGTGATAGTTTGATTCTTCGTCGACGTACTAAATAGGAGAGAAAATCGAGAATATGTTTCTTCGTCTTTACAAAAGAAAAAAAGATAGGAGTAATTAGCTGTGACACGTTCACTAAAAAAAAATCCTTTTGTTGCTAATCATTTATTAGCAAAAATTGAAAAGCTCAACATCAGGGGGGAAAAAGAAATAATAGTAACTTGGTCCCGGGCATCTACCATTATACCCACAATGATCGGCCATACAATTGCTATTCATAATGGAAAAGACCATCTGCCTATTTATATAACAGATCGTATGGTGGGTCACAAATTGGGAGAATTTGCACCTACTCTAAATTTCCGGGGACATGCGAGAAGCGATAATAAATCTCGTCGTTAATGTTAATAATAATAAAGTTAATATGGGTGCTCGTCGTTCATTAGTGGGAGGTTAACCTTATGATAAAGAGGGACCCAGATGTGGAAGTATCCGCTTTAGGTCAACATATATGTATGTCTGCTCACAAAGCACGAAGAGTAATCGATCAGATTCGTGGGCGTTCCTACGAGGAAACACTTATGATACTAGAACTCATGCCTTATCGAGCATGTTATCCTATTTTTAAATTGGTTTATTCAGCAGCAGCAAATGCTAGTCACAATATGGGTTTCAAGGAAACAGATTTAATCATTAGTCAAGCCGAAGTCAACGAGGGTACTATTGTGAAAAAGTTAAAGCCTCGAGCTCGAGGACGTAGTTATCCGATCAAAAGACCCACCTGTCATATAACTATTGTATTGAAAGATATATCTAAAGATCAAGACTATTTCATATGGTTAAGAAAAACGGGATATGTATATATAGATAAATATACGGATGTTA
>JAJJMC010011294.1:17500-25885 GCA_023531435.1 Papaver californicum | reverse complement strand
CCTGATGTTGAGCTTTTCAATTTTTGCTAATAAATGATTAGCAACAAAAGGATTTTTTTTTAGTGAACGTGTCACAGCTAATTACTCCTATCTTTTTTTCTTTTGTAAAGACGAAGAAACATATTCTCGATTTTCTCTCCTATTTAGTACGTCGACGAAGAATCAAACTATCACTATATTTATTCCTTTTTCTACTTCTTCTTCCAAGCGCAGGATAACCCCAAGGGGTTGTGGGTTGTTTTCTACCAATTGGGGCCCTTCCTTCACCACCCCCATGGGGATGGTCTACAGGGTTCATAACTACCCCTCTTACTACAGGACGCTTACCTAGCCAACGCTTAGATCCGGCTCTACCCAAACTTTTCTGGTTCACCCCAACATTACCCACTTGTCCGACTGTTGCTGAGCAGTTTTTGGATATCAAACGGACCTCCCCAGACGGTAATTTTAATGTGGCCGATTTACCCTCTTTTGCAATCAGTTTCGCTACAGCACCCGCTGCTCTAGCTAATTGTCCACCCTTTCCAAGTGTGATTTCTATGTTATGTATGGCCGTGCCTAAGGGCATATCGGTTGAAGTAGATTCTTCTTTTTGATCAATCAAAACCCCTTCCCAAACTGTACAAGCTTCTTCCAAAGCATACGGCTTTCTGGATGTATATAATGATATCTAGACAGATGGATCTTATATGAATCGTATGATGAAGTACCACATGAGTGGATATATTGGAATCCAAATCTGCCGAATCACTCATGTTATGATCTTCTACATCCTAGGTCTCCCCGTTCCATCATCTGGCTTATGTTCTTCATGTAGCATTCAGACCGAATGACTCTATGAAATTACGTCGATATTTCCACATATTACGGGTAACGTAGGAGACATCTCTATTTTTCCCCGGGGGTAGAATTACCACTGCTTAGCTTTCAATTCGCCTCTGACCATCAAATGAAATGTGAATAACCCGTCCTCCTCTCTTTGAAACAAGGGGCGCTTCCGGTTCTGTCGGTGCTTCAAACAATTTTGTCTTCTCCATATTACCATATCTCTAGAGTCAATAATTTTATATGAGGAACTACTGAACTCAATCACTTGCTGCCGTTACTCTTCAGTTTTCTGTTGAGGTCTATCCCGTAGAGGTACTCAAATTGGATCAGTGATTGATTTCTAGGTTTCGTCGTAAACCTAATTGGTTACTTCCAATTACGTAAATCAATGGTTCAAACCGCACTCAAAGGTAGGGCATTTCCCATTGAGATAGGAACTTCTGTACCAGAAACAATGGTATCTCCAATTATAGCCCCTCTGGGATGTAAAATATATCTCTTCTCACCATCCCCATAGTGTATGAGACAAATGTATGCATTTCGGTTGGGGTCGTATTCTATGGTTACGATTCTACCAGATATGTCTTTTTCATTCCGTCGAAAATCTATTTTACGGTATAGACGCTTATGACCTCCCCCTCTATGCCTTGCGGTAATGATGCCTCTGGCATTACGACCTTTACCACAATGACGCTGTCCAGAGATCAAATTATTTCGTGAATTGGATTTCACTTGACTGTCTACGGCCCCATTGCGTGTGCTCGGAGTAGAAGTTTTGTATAAATGTATCGCCGTGTTATTAAGTATTTTTTTTTAAGTTCTTTTCTTTCTAAGAGGTGGAATAGAATAACCCGGTTGAAGCGTAATGATCATACGTTTGTAATGCATTGTATGTCCCATAGGTCCCATTCTTCTACCCTTTCCCGGGAGTCGATGACTATTCATAGCTATTACCTTGACACCAAAGAAGAGTTCGACCCAATGCTTTATTTCTGTCCTAGTTGATCCTGATTCGACATTAGAAGTATATTGATTGTTCCCCAATAACCGAATACTTTTGTCTGTAAATACTGCATATTTGATTCCATCCATAAATCCATTTTCTTCCCTATGAGTTCCAGTATTGATAAGAATTCTAGTTCTTACTGTTCATATGTTATGGTATGAATATACCATACCAATTCGTTATGTATGGATGATGAGATTCCATTGATACAGAGCCAATTCCAATAGACTTATTGAACGTTCCCATTGGCGTGCATCCAGCAGGAATTGAACCTACGAATTTGCCAATTATGAGTTGGGCGCTTTAACCATTCAGCCATGGATGCTTAACAGGGATCATCGTACATCGTGAATAACCAAATTCCAATTGAAATGAAATCTTTAGGAGGAATCAATGAAACAGGAATCAATGAAACGACATCAATTCAAATCCTGGATCTTCGAATTGAGAGAGATATTGAGAGAGATCAAGAATTCTCACTATTTCTTAGATTCATGGACCAAATTCGATTCAGTGGGATCTTTCACTCACATTTTTTTCCACCAAGAACGTTTTATGAAACTCTTTGACCCCCGAATTTGGAGTATCCTCCTTTCACGCGATTCACAGGGTTCAACAAGCAATCGATATTTCACGATCAAAGGTGTAGTACTGCTTGTAGTAGCGGTCCTTATATATCGTATTAACAATCGAAATATGGTCGAAAGAAAAAATCTCTATTTGATGGGGCTTCTTCCTATACCTATGAATTCCATTGGACCCAGAAATGATACATCGGAAGAATCTTTTTGGTCTTCCAATATTAATAGGTTGATTGTTTCGCTCCTCTATCTTCCAAAAGGGAAAAAGATCTCTGAGAGTTGTTTCATGGATCCGAAAGAGAGTACTTGGGTTCTCCCAATAACGAAAAAGTGTATCATGCCTGACTCTAACTGGGGTTCGCGGTGGTGGAGGAACCGGATCGGAAAAAGGTGGAATTCTAGTTGTAAGATATCTAAGGAAACCGTAGCTGGAATTGAGATCTCATTTAAAGAGAAAGATATCAAATATCTGGAGTTTCTTTTTGTATCCTATACGGATGATCCGATCCGCAAGGACCATGATTGGGAATTGTTTGATCGTCTTTCTCTGAGGAAGAAGCGAAACATAATCAACTTGAATTCGGGCCAGCTATTCGAAATCTTAGTGAAACACTGGATTTGTTATCTCATGTCTGCTTTTCGTGAAAAAAGACCAATTGAAGTGGAGGGTTTCTTCAAACAACAAGGAGCTGAGTCAACTATTCAATCAAATGAGATTGAACATGTTTCCCATCTCTTCTCGAGAAACAAGTGGGGTATTTCTTTGCAAAATTGTGCTCAATTTCATATGTGGCAATTCCGCCAAGATATCTTCGTTAGTTGGGGGAAGAATCTGCACGAGTCGGATTTTTTGAGGAACGTATCGAGAGAGAGTTGGATTTGGTTAGACAATGTGTGGTTGGTAAGCAAGGATCGGTTTTTTAGCAAGGTACGGAATGTATCGTCAAATATTCAATATGATTCCACAAGATCTATTTTCGTTCAAGTAACGAATTCTAGCCAATTGAAAGGATCTTCTGATCAATCCAGAGACCCTTTCGATTCGATTAGTAATGAGGATTCGGAATATCACACATTGATCAATCAAAGAGAGATTCAACAACTAAAAGAAAGATCGATTCTTTGGGATCCTTCCTTTCTTCAAACGGAACGAACAGAGAGAAAATCAGACCGATTCCCGAAATGCCTTTCTGGATATTCCTCAATGTCCCGGCTATTCACGGAACGTGAGAAGCAGATGAATAATCATCTGCTTCCGGAAGAAATCGAAGCAATTCTTGGGAATTCTACAAAATCAATTCGTTCCTTTTTCTCTGACAGATGGTCAGAACTTCATCTGGGTTCGAATCCTACTGAGAGGTCCACTAGAGATCATAAATTGTTGAAGAAAGAACAAGATGTTTCTTTTGTCCCTTCCAGACGATCGGAAAATAAAGAAATGGTTGATATATTCAAGATAATTACGTATTTACAAAATACCGTCTCAATTCATCCTATTTCATCAGATCCGGGATGTGATATGGTTCCGAAGGATGAACCGGATATGGCCAGTTCCAATAAGATTTCATTCTTGAACCAAAATCCATTTTTTTCTTTCTTTCATCTATTCCATGACCGAAACAGGGGGGGGTACACGTTACACCGCGATTTTGAATCAGAAGAGAGATTTCAAGAAATGGCAGATCTATTCACTCTATCAATAACCGAGCCGGATCTGGTGTATCATAAGGGATTTTCCTTTTCTATTGATTCCTACGGGTTGGATAAAAAAAAATTATTGAATGAGGTATTCAACTCCAGGGATGAATCGAAAAAGAAATCTTTCTTGGTTCTACCTCCTATTTTTTATGAAGAGAATGAATCTTTTTATCGAAGTATCAGAAAAAAATCGGTCCGGATCTCCTGCGGGAATGACTTGGAAGATCCAAAACCAAAAAGAGTGGTATTTGCTAGCAACAACATAATGGAGGCAGTCAATCAATATAGATTGATCCGAAATCTGATTCAAATCCAATATAGCACCTATGGGTACATAAGAAATGTATCGAATCGATTCTTTTATGGAATTCAAAGGGATCAAATAGGAAATGATACTCTGAATCATAGAACTATAATGAAATATACGATCAACCAACATTTATCGAATTTGAAAAAGAGTCAGAAGAAATGGTTCGATCCTCTTATTTCTCGAACCGAGAGATCCATGAATCGGGATCCTAATGCATATAGATACAAATGGCCCAACGGGAGCAATAATTTCCAGGAACATTTGGAACATTTCGTTTCTGAGCAGAAGAGCCGTTTTCAAGTAGTGTTCGGTCGATTACGTATTAATCAATATTCGATTGATTGGTCCGAGGTTATCGACAAACAAGATTTGTCCAAGTCACTTCTCTTTTTGTCCAAGTCACTTCTCTTTTTGTCTAAGTCACTTCCTTTTTTCTTTGTGAGTATCGGGAATATCCCCATTCATAGGTCCGAGATCCACATCTATGAATTGAAAGGGCCGAATGATCAACTCTGCAATCAGTTGTTAGAATCAATAGGTGTTCAAATCGTTCATTTGAATAAATTGAAACCCTTCTTATTGGATAATCGTGATACTTCCCAAAAATCGAAATTCTTGATCAATGGAGGAACAATATCACCGTTTTTATTCAATAAGATACCAAAGTGGATGATTGACTCATTTCATACTAGAAATAATCGCAGGAAAGACTTTGATAACACCGATTCCTATTTCTCAATGATATCCCACGATCGAGACAATTGGCTGAATCCCGTGAAACCATTTCATAGAAGTTCATTGATCTCTTCTTTTTATAAAGCAAATCGACTTCGATTCTTGAATAATCCACATCACTTCTGGTTCGATTGTAACAAAAGATTCCCTTTTTATGTGGAAAAGGCCCGTATCAATAATTATGATCTTACGTATGGACAATTCCTCAATATCTTGTTCATTCGCAACAACATTTTTTCTTTGTGCGTCGGTCCAAAAAAACATGTTTTTTTGGAGAGAGATACTATTTCATCAATCGAGTCACAGGTATCTAACATATTCATACCTAACGATTTTCCACAAAGTGGTGACGAAAGGTATAACTTGTACAAATCTTTCCATTTTCCAATTCGATCCGATCCATTCGTTCGTAGAGCTATTTACTCGATCCCAGACATTTCTGGAACACCTCTAACAGAGGGACAAATAGTCAATTTTGAAAGAACTTATTGTCAACCTCTTTCAGATATGAATCTCTCTGATTCAGAAGGGAAGAACTTGCATCAGTATCTCAATTTCAATTCAAACATGGGTTTGATTCACACTCCATGTTCTGAGAAATATTTACCATCCGAAAAGAGGAAAAAACAGAGTCTTTGTCTAAAGAAATGCGTTGAGAAATGGCAGATGTATAGAACCCTTCAACGAGATAGTGCTTTTTCAAATCTCTCAAAATGGAATCTGTTACAAACATATATGCCATGGTTCCTTACTTCGGCAGGGTGCAAATATCTAAATTTCACCCTTTTAGATACTTTTTCAGACCTATTGCCGATACTAAGTAGCAGTCAAAAATTTGTATCCGTTTTTCATGATATTATGCATGGATCAGATACATCATGGCCAATTCCTCAGAAAAAATTGTGGGCGATTCTTCCACAATGGAATCCGATAAGTGAGATTTCGAGTAAGTGTTTACATAATCTTCTTCTGTCCGAAGAAATGATTCATCGAAATAATGAGTCACCCGTTCCATTGATATGGATACATCTGAGATCACCAAATGCTCGGGAGTTCCTCTATTCAATCCTTTTCCTTCTTCTTGTTGCTGGATATCTCGTTCGTACACATCTTCTCTTTGTTTCCCGGGCCTCTAGTGAGTTACAGACAGAGTTCGAAAAGATCAAATCTTTGATGATTCCATCATACATGATTGAGTTGCGAAAACTTCTGGATAGGTATCCTACATCTGAACTGAACTCTTTCTGGTTAAAGAATCTCTTTCTAGTTGCTCTGGAACAATTAGGAGATTCTCTAGAAGAAATACGGGGTTCTGCTTCTGGTGGCAACATGCTATTGGGTGGTGGTCCCACTTATGGGGTCAAATCAATACGTTCTAAGAAGAAATATTTGAATATCAATCTCATCGATATCATAAGTATCATACCAAATCCCATCAATCGAATCACTTTTTCGAGAAATACGAGATATCTAAGTCGTACAAGTAAAGAGATCTATTCATTGATAAGAAAAAGAAAAAACGTGAACGTTGATTGGATTGATGATAAAATAGAATCCTGGGTCGCGAACAGTGATTCGATTGATGATGAAGAAAGAGAATTCTTGGTTCAGTTCTCCACCTTAACGACAAAAAAAAGGATTGATCAAATTCTATTGAGTCTGACTCATAGTGATCATTTATCAAAGAATGACTCTGGTTATCAAATGGTTGAACAACCGGGATCAATTTACTTACGATACTTAGTTGACATTCATAAAAAAGATCTAATGAATTATGAGTTCAATAGATCCTGTTTAGCAGAAAGACGGATATTCCTTGCTCATTATCAGACAATCACTTATTCACAAACCTCGTGTGGGGCTAATAGTTTTCATTTCCCATCTCATGGAAAACCCTTTTCGCTCCGCTTAGCCCTATCCCCGTCTAGGGGTATTTTAGTGATAGGTTCTATAGGAACTGGACGATCCTATTTGGTCAAATACCTAGCGACAAACTCTTATGTTCCTTTCATTACGGTATTTCCGAACAAGTTCCTGGATGACAAGCCTAAAGGTTATCTTATTGATGATATTGATGGTAGTGACAATATCGAGATTGATGCTAGTGACGATATCGATGATGACCTTGATACAGAGCTGCTAACTATGACGAATGCGCTAACTATGTATATGACGCCGAAAAAAGACCGATTTGATATCACCCTTCAATTCGAATTAGCAAAAGCAATGTCTCCTTGCATAATATGGATTCCAAACATTCATGATCTGTATGTGAATGAGTCGAATTACTTATCCCTCGGTCTATTAGTGAACTATCTCTCCAGGGATTGTGAAAGATGCTCCACTAGAAATCTCCTTGTTATTGCTTCGACTCATATTCCCCAAAAAGTAGATCCCGCTCTAATAGCTCCGAATAAATTAAATACATGCATTAAGATACGGAGGCTTCTTATTCCACAACAACGAAAGCACTTTTTCACTCTTTCATATACTAGGGGATTTCACTTGGAAAAGAAAATGTTCCATACTAATGGATTCGGGGCCATAACCATGGGCTCCAATGCACGAGATCTTGTAGCACTTACCAATGAGGCCCTATCCATTAGTATTACACAGAAGAAATCCATTCTAGACACTAATACAATTAGATCCGCTCTTCATAGACAAACTTGGGATTTGCGATCCCAGGTAAGATCGGTTCAGGATCATGGGATCCTTTTCTATCAGATAGGAAGGGCTGTGGCACAAAATATACTTCTAAGTAATTGCCCCATAGATCCTATATCTATCTATATGAAGAAGAAATCATGTAAGGAAGGGGATTCTTTTTTGTACAAATGGTACTTCGAGCTTGGAACGAGCATGAAGAAATTAACGATACTTCTTTATCTTTTGAGTTGTTCTGCCGGATCGGTCGCTCAAGATCTTTGGTCTCTACCCGGACCCGATGAAAAAAATGGGATCACTTCTTATGGATTCGTTGAGAATGATTCTGATCTAGTTCATGGCCTATTAGAAGTAGAAGGCGCTCTGGTGGGATCCTCACGGACAGAAAAAGATTGCAGTCAGTTTGATAATGATCGAGTGACATTGCTTCTTCGGTCCGAACCAAGAAATCCCTTAGATATGATGCAAAATGGATCTTGTTCTTTTGTTGATCAGAGATTTCTATATGAAAAAAACGAGTCGGAGTTTGAAGAAGGAGCCCTCGACCCGGAACAGATAGA
>JAJJMC010011280.1:0-11475 GCA_023531435.1 Papaver californicum | reverse complement strand
AAAAATAAAGAAGGGGGAAGAATAGAAGAAGTGTTAAGAGAGGCCAATTGTACACCGCTGGCTCAACGATTGACAAATGTTCCATTGCCAAGAGAGTATAGCATTCCTGTATTTGAGTGCTACGATGGTACAAAGGATCCTACCTCACATCTAAAATATTACAATCGAGTGATGTCACGATGGGATGGACATGAAGCAATTATGTGCCGATGTTTCCCTTCAAGATTAACAGGTTCAGCATTACTGTGGTATGATAGATTGCCTGAGAGTTCCATTTAATGTTATTCACAATTAGTGAGGAAATTTCTTGAAGCATATATGTACAACAAACCCGTTGATTCGGGAATAGATAGATTATATTCCCTTACATCATGGACAGAAGAAACTATACTTATACCACCCGATGGCATACGGTATGTCAAGCGATTGGAGATGTTGACTCAAGTACTGCAATAAATCATTACAAGTGGGGAATCACTGACCGGAGATGTCAGCTTTTTATTGAAATTTATCGTAATAATCCAAGACCGAGGGACAGCTAAGAGAAATAATAGAAACATGTGCAAGGTTGCAAGATGTTCAGGAACAAGGTCCAAGAAGCAATTCACGAAATCAGGGAAGCATGAAAAGGACAAATTCAGTTGAAGTATCAATAGAGCAGAAAAAGAAATTTCCTCACAAATCAGAATCAAAGGAATCAAAGCGCCCACGACAAGGGGATAATAAAACATTTGTGCAACGATTTCAAGAAAGAGTGTTTACAAATCTCAATATCTCATATACCGAATTATTTGATATCATAAAGGTTAAACCAGATTTTCAATGGCCATCATCAAAAGGCAATCAGCCTGAGTTTACGCAACGATCAAAAGATTATTGTGAGTAACATTGTTATAAAGGTCATGCAACAGAAAACTGTAGGAATTTTATCATGCTGGTACAAAAAATGATAGATGCAAGAGAGTTAAAAGAATATATTCAGAGGACCGAACCAGTAGCTAGATCCGACAAAGGCAAAGCAGTGCATATTCCGTATAATGAACGCACCATTAATGTAATATCATACTCAGAAAAAAGAGATACTGATGTGAATGCTGCAATCAATAAAAATTTATGTAAAAGGATTCAAAATCATGAAATTTTTAAGGTATCGGGAAGAATAACGGAAGCCTGGGAAGACTGGATGGCATTCCATTTAACTTTCTCAGCACGGGAAGTAAATCAAGAAATTGAGATGCACAATGATCCATTAGTCCTCACGTTGCCAATGTCAGGATGGAACGTTAGGAAAATTCTTATGGACGGGGGAAGCTCCTTGAACGTTTTATTTCATAGCGCATTTTACAAAATGGCGTTCACAAAAGATCAATTACTCCCATCCCGGTATGTGATTTATGGATTCAATGGAATGGCCTCGAGACCCGAAGGAGATATAGACCTGCAAGTATCAGTTGTACCAATCAACATTCTAACGAGGTTCAGTGTAGTAGATGCTCCATCTCCGTACAATGCAATAATAGGGAGACGCTGGATACACCAGTTAAAATGTGTAATTTCCACTTACCACCAATATTTGCGATTTCCAACACCACAAGGCGAAATGGAGATCAAGGGGGATCAAGATGATGCTAAGTTTTGTATAATGGCGGAGGTAAGAATGCATGAAGAGCAGGAACAACAACAGCGAGAAAAGAAGAAAAACCATAGGACCAAAGTAAAGGAAAACGAAATTAATCAATACCTGAAAAGGAACATTGAACAAAAGTCAGGAGAAAGCAGCAAGAGCCAAGAAAATTCAACAAGTCAGCAGCTCGAAGGACCCTCATATCAATTAAAGGGAACTCCAACCCCAATCGGGAATCCAAAACCAATTTTCACTTCTGTAGAAGAAACTAAAATTGTAAACATTGGAACTTTAGAATGGCCCAAGAAAGTACAGATTGGAACTTTGATGAAAGAAGATGTGGAGCAAAGTTTAATCAAATTACTTCGTGATTTTGTAGATATATTTGCATGGAAAATGGAGGATATGCCCGGGATAGATCCGAACATTGTACACCATGAATTACGAATACGACCCGATGCTATACCATTTCGTCAACGGATACGCAAGGTTGCATCGGAGTATCACGATCCAGTTGAAAAGGAATTAGCAAAGCTTCTAAGTGCAGGATTCATTCGAGAAGTGCGGTATCCAACATGGGTTTCTAACATGGTAATCGTTCCAAAGAAAAATGGCGGAGTAAGAATTTGCATAGACTTTACTAATTTAAACAAAGCTTGCCCAAAAGATAGTTATCCACTTCCTAATATTGATCAATTGGTGGATGCTGTAGAAGGCCATGAAGCATTATCTTTTATGGATGGTCAGTCGGGATATAATCATATTGCACTTGCTGAAGCAGATCAAGAGCACACATCATTCTTTACTCCTCGGGGATTATATTGCTATACCAGGATGCCGTTTGGGTTAAGAAACGCGGGAGCAACATATTAGCGTCTAGTTGATGCAATTTTCAAACCATGGATCGGGCAAATATTAGAAGCTTATGTCGACGATATGTTGGTAAAAAGCAAATTATCAATTAACCATCTACAAGACCTCGCTGAAATCTTTGGTGTGTTACGAAAGTACAAGATGAAGATTAACCCGGAGAAATGCAACTTTTGGTGTTTCATCGGGGCGTTTCTTAGGTTATTTGGTTACAAAAAATGGAATAGAAGTTGATCCAGCTAAGATCCAAGCAATAACAGATATGCCATCACCCAGCAGTATTAAAAGTGTACAGAAATTAAATTGATGTCTGGCTGCCTTAAACAGATTTATTGCCAGATCATCAGAACGGTGCAAACCTTTCTTTGAAATACTCAAGAAGAAAAATAAATTTGAATGGAACGACCAATGTGAACAAGCATTCCAAAGCATAAAGAAGCATCTAGCTTTATTGCCAGCATTACAGAAGCCATAACAAGAAGAGATGTTAACTTTGTATATATCGGCAACAGAAGATGCAATCAGTGCAGTGATGGTACGGACTAATGAAAAGATAGAAAAACCAATATATTATATCAACAAAACCCTTAATTCGGCAGAAAGAAATTATACAAAGATCGAACAACTCATCTTATCATTAGTCTTTGCCACTGAAAAGTTACGTACTTATTTTCTCACACATTATGTTCGTGTCCCAAGCAAGGCACCGTTACAATCAGTATTGAAAAGTACGGGAAAAGTGGGAAGAATCGCTAAATGGAACGCCCAGCTAGAACAATTCAATATCATTTATGAGTTGCAAACCGCACAAAAATCTTAAGTTTTAGCTGACTTCCTTGCAGACTTCCCAATTGAAGAAGAATATGAAATTCAAGGTCTGATAATAAAAAAATAAAATAAAAAATAAAATATATATATATATATATATATATAATATTCACTCATTAACAAATTATTTTATCACATTAACAGTTTATTTTATTTATAATTATAGGATTACCCGGATGCGAGGAAGAAGACCCACAAGATATTCTGGACTCGGCAAATTCTCAAAAGTGGGAAGTCTTTGTTGATGGATCCCGAAACAAAGAAGGAGCAGGAATTAGCATCGTGATTACTACACCAATAGGAGACCGAATGATTCATTCTTTTCATCTTGAATTTGAAGAGCATACAAATAACATAATAGAATATGAAGCTGTGGTTCATGCTTTAAAACTCATCATTGAATTGGGAATCAGCAATGTTCGAATTACAAGTGATTCGCAGTTGGTAATTCGACAGCTTGAATTAAAATATCAAACACTTGATGCAGATTTAGCACAATATAAAAATCTTGTTCAAATTTTAGCAAGCCAAATCCCAAACCTTAATTTCCGGCATCTGTCCCGAGACAAAAACCGACATGCTGATGCTTTGGCATTCATTTCTTCCATGTTAAATGACCCTAGTATGACAGCACTCAAAGTCGGAAGGATATATGAACCCTCTATCCAGATAAGAGTACTTCATAATATGGAAGAAAATGTAACAGAAGAAATTCATGATCCTGCAATGCAAAATGTTCCATTTATACCTCAACAAAAAGGTGATCAAACAAGTGAACCAGATTGGAGGATTCCGATTCATCAATACTTACAAGATAATGTATTACCTACCAATTCTCAGGAAGCAAGAAAAATTCAACTCAAATCAGATAATTACCAACTTCGGGATGGAATTTTGTATCGAAAATCATTTCTTGGACCACTATCCCGATGCCTATCAACACAGGAAGGAATTCGAATACTTAAAGAAATACATTATGGGGATGCAGGAAACCACAGTGGAAGACGATCACTTGCATTAAAAGCCAAAACCCAAGGTTATTATTGGATATCCATGCAAAACGACTCAGACAACATGGTACGAAGATGTGAAGAATGCCAACGATTTGCAAAAAAGATCAAAGCACCAGCCACAGAGCTCAATTCTATACTCAGTCCATGGCCATTTGCAAAATGGGGAGTAGATATTGTCGGTCCGTTAGTTGAGGGAACAAAAAGAGACGATATTTAATATTGGATACTGATTATTTCACCAAGTGGGTAGAAGCAAAAGCATTAGATCGGATCAGAGATTCCGATGTATTTACATTTTTATTTGAAAATATCATATGTAGATTCGGAGTTCCCGCAGCCGTAGTTTCCGATAATGGACAGCAATTTCAAGGAAGAAATATTGATATGTTATTTGAGGCATATAATATTCAACAATACAGATCCACACCATTTTCTCCCCAAAGTAATGGACAAGCCGAATCCACAAATAAAACAATAGCAATGAATCTGAAGAAGACACTGGATGGGTATCACAAACGTTGGTGTGAACAATTACATAATACATTATGGGCATATCACACCACGACAAGAGAATCCACTGGAGAGTCACCTTTCCTTCTCGCATACGGTGCAGAAGCAGTCATACCAACTGAAATCATTCTACCCACGACAAGAACAGAAGCATGGGAGAAAAATTTAAATACAGATCTAATGTTACAAAAATTGGATGATTTAGAAGAAAAGCGGGAAGTGGCATTCCAGAAAATGGAGAACTATCAAAGAAGGTTGGCACGGGACTACCACAAAAAAGTCAAATCCCAAAACTTTATCCAAGGACAATATGTATTACGACAAATCCCTGAATACCATCGAGACAAAGATGCTGGAAAGTTCGCACCAACTTGGGACGGACCATACGTAATACACGCATCAGCTGGAAAAGGATCGTACTATCTCCAAAATATGCAAGGAGAAACCTTACAACATCCTTGGAATGCACGATACCTAAAGCTTTATTATCCATAAATAATAGCACAATTTTGGAAGCTGTCACAGGTATTTATGTCTTTATTTGATCTTTTATTTTACGATGAGATTCCCTCTGAGTTTATACTTACAATAAAATTCAAATCCAGGAACATCTTATTCTGGAAAAACGCTCCGATTGGCGACATAATCTAAATTCAAATCCAGGAACATCATATTCTGGAAAACGCTTCGATTGGCGACATAATTAAAACTCAATCTTAATGCCCAAAGAGGTACATATCTTATTGGAATTTGAATAAATTCAAAAGTTCTAATAAAGAAGGAATGCCTAACTTATGGTTATCATTTTCAGAGTACGTTCGGGACCAACCCTGTATCTTACCCCTGGCCCGGGTTTGTTTCATATGCGTGGGATCTCGAATTATATGTTTTGAGGTATATACACTTCAATTCATTGTACTCCTGAAGCAATATGATTAACCTAAAGATTTTATAAATATTATATTTTATGCAGGAACAATATTCAGAGCACAGACCAGTCAAAAGTAAAAAATCGCAAAATGATGTTTTCAACAATAATAAGTCAAGCTACAATACAAGAGAGGATCGGGACAAAAAGCTAGAATATTTAAAAATGAAGCTACGAACAGTACAAGCCAAAAGCAAGTAAAACTACACTTCAGGGTTGGACCTTCGGAGTGGTTGAGGAGGAACTACCGGAACAACAGCACGACCATTCAACACAGAAGGATCGACTTGAGCCCGATCCAAAGCAGAATTGAACGACATCGCAATCTTAGCTTTGGCATCTTGTCTTACCCTGACAACATAAGCATGGCTGTAATCAACTTCGGATTGAAGATCTTTAATCTTTTGCTGATCCTTTTCTACTTTCTCCTTTTCAACATTTAATTCCTTTAGTAGTTCATCAGCTCTTGATTGTACTTTTATCATTTCTTGATCTTGAACACTTAGTTCAGTTTGTAAATCCCGAAGTTTGATCGTACTCAGGGCCACATTTTTCTCTGAAGTCTTCATCTCTTCAGTAATCTTTGCTATTGTATTGTTTGCAATGTTAAGTTCAGCTCCTGCTACTGTTGCTCGGCCATTAGCTTCATTCATTTTCTTTTCTAGCACTGGAAATCAGGATGATTATTAGATAAACCATATAACACCATCAATAAAACAACCATATAACTAAACATATACCTCTAACTACAGATTTAAATTCTGCTTCTTTAAGGGTTAAAGTTTTCAGAACTTCCTGATACTTGGATTCCGCTCTATTACGTCTCCAGGTATTCAACTCAATACTATCGGACAACTGTGTTAATTTCTTCTTAACCAGTTCCATATCCATATTTACTTCTCTCGCATGATTGTTCAACTGAGTCATCCTACGCTGGAACCTAAACAGAGATTCCAAGTCTCCCTCTGATCCCATAAATGAAGGGCAGAATTTTAAAAAACAAAAAAAAAATAACGAACTATAGGATCGTACCTAATATAGGTAAATACCAGAACGAACCATAGGATCGTACCCGATATAGGTAAATGTTGGAACGATTGTAGGATCGTAGTACGAACCCAAAATAAAGCATGTACTAAGAAGTAAGGACAATCCTTGATTTTGATCTTGAAGCTTTTGATTTTGATCCTCAAAATTTTGAAGCTGTTGTTGTTGTTGTTGTTGAAGTTGTCGTTGAAGATTGTTGTTTTGTTGCTTGAGATTTTCAATTTCTCGCTGCAAATTCTCATTTCCACTCTTTGCCTTTGATGCCTCGTTCTTGAACATCAGCTCCATCATTACGGCCCGAGCCTTATAAAATTTGTACGCTGCAAATGTAAAATCAGTACCGTACTTAAGCTGAGCGAGAGCTTGCTGTGGAAAAGAGTACGATGAACCCTCTGCCATGGTCAGAATCTCACTCAAAGAAGAAGGAAGACTGAGCGGGTATGGTTGATCGAAACATTCGCCTTCGAACCAAGCATCCCGAGTACTATCCAGCGAAGCCGCACGAATTGAAGCCCGTAGCCTAGCCATTGAGGCACTATCGGACTTCGATGGATCGTGCCGAGCGGCAGTATTTAGAAACCCTTTGGAAACAAACCATTGAAAGGCTTCATTTTCTTCACGCGCAAGAGTAACTCCCTCATCTTCTTCAGAAAAAGGCCATTGAATGGGAGGATCAGCATCGGGCATTTCATAATCGCTATCGGAAGCAGGAATGGTAGATCGAGCTAATGTCCTGATGGGGGCATCTGATGTATGAATAACTTCAGAAGCATTTACATCCCCAACAGGGTGCGGGACATCAGGAACGACTGAAGTAGGAACGATTGGAATTGTACTTTCAACATTAACTCCTTATGAAATTTCATTTCTTTGATCTTCTACAACAACATTTTCATTTTCAACATTTTCTTCAACAGCAGCAACTTCGATCAATTTTACTATATTCTCTTCCTCAATAGCAACATCGTCTGCTTCCTCTTCAGGTAATCCAGAAAAAACTGTTATTGTACCACTGCAAGGGGCAACGTGCTCTATTTCAAAGGTAAAAGGAAGAGGAGAAAAAGAATCGAAGATATTGGATGGAGCAGTGGCGTTTGGAACAGCTTCAGAAATAGATGAGGGTACGGAAGGCTGATCTGGAGAAAGAATAGGTTCCCCCACGCTAACGGGAACAGCGTTGATGATAACATGCTGTCACGATACTTCAGTTTGGACCGAACCTTCAGCAGTAGTTATAAGAGCGGAACTCCACCCCTCAACTAAATTATCTCTAATTTCCCCTTCTTCTGCTTCAGAAGGGTACGCTGGTCTTCTCAATTTTCTCTTTTTCTTTATTTCTTCAGGAAAAACTAACGTACGTTTCCCTTTACCCTCAATAACCTCTTCTTCTTCAACTCTTTGTCTTCCCTCAACAATTTGAATACCGAGACTACGACGTGGAGGAGGAGGAGGGACATCATTGACAAGGTCAGAATCAGGTTCAATCTGAAACGCAAATGTTTATCCCGTAAGGAATAATTTAACAACAATTCATAACAACATTGAAATAAAGAGTAACACAAACCTTATAATCGAACTTGTAGTCCTCGAAATTTAATCGCCAAGGGCAATAGCCTGGGAATCGATTTCGAAGCATTTGAATTTCATTGTTGGAAATGTTACCATAAATCCAAGGACCTTCAATTACAATCGGAGTGCGATACCATTTATAATCATGATCCTGACGAATTCTCTCCTTTGTGGGAAAATCAAGCTTGGTTTTGGGAATATATTTGATTTTGGGATCATCAATTTCATATAACAAGGAAAATCCCGAATGACTTTTGCGAGCAGGACTAACGCTCCATTTCACATAATTTTTCTTTGAGATACAATCTCCATATGTGACCTGAAAATTTTCAACAGTATAACTACTGCGTTCTGTAAAATCTGGAACGTAGCAAGAAAGATTAGTCCGCCCTTCACTTTGGAGATAACATTCGTCAAGAATACGCCACCAATTTCCGTTATACTGAGTAATGGATCGAGAAGTCCATGGGGAGAACTACCACGAGTTGCAAGGACTTCAAATTGAAAGGGATTCTCTTCTTCGTATAAAGAAATACGAAGTCCGGCTTCTAAAGCACCAGCAGAAATTAATAAACGATTGGGGGAATAGTTAAACCTCTGCATCGCACCTAAAGTTAACACATCGAAATTTGGATCAAAAAACGAGACTTTAAAGTCCTCAATATCATGTCTCATCTTAAAATTTTCAATGTCCATTGTTCGATAGCTACAAGATGCTTGAGAACGCTTGTTTCTGGAAGTGGGGTTAACATTTGCAGGAGCCTCAGGAACCGGGTTACGAACAGGCCGAGGCACGGCATATCTGGAGGAAGAAATTCTAGCAGGTCTTCCAGATTCTTGATGGTCACCGGAAGCATTGGGATTCCTGGACGACATGATGTTTTACCTGGAAAGAAAGTTTTAAAGGATCAAAATACGAAGGAATCAATTCAATCATATCTGTGAAAAGCTAATTATGATTAAACATCAAAGTAAGATACCCAAAAGAAAATTTTTACATACCTGAAGAAAGGAGATAAACAATTACTTGATCAAAGGAAAAGTAAATATGTCTGGTGTTAAAAGCTCCTAAAACGATTGGGATGACGAAAGTACTTGAAAAAACTCTAGGAAAACATAGAACAACAACTTTAAGAGGTAAAAGACAGGAGTGAAAAAGATTGCATCGTATTTAAAGCAAAGAATAGAAACCGTCACAATTTGGAAAGGCGTTAATTAAAGGCAAAGATTTGATTTCCTCGAAAAAAGGAGTAACTGACACAAAAGTGATAATAAAAGTTACTGCTTCCGAAAAGTTCGCATAACGTGTGAAAAGAGGTGATAGGGATTAATAATTGTTCTTTCACTTTTTTCAAAGACCTTGGATCGACCGTTAAGATCTTTTTTGAAAAAAGAAGAACAAGGGGGCAAGATGATGGGAAATAAAATAAGAGCGACACGTGTAAGACGATTAAGAAAGAAACAATGGAATTAAGAAGGATGAGAAGCACACAATCAAATCCATATTAAAGTACCGAAACGGGACAGATGTGAAAGACTGAGCAAATCTCTGCATGATCGACACGTAAGATCGGGAAAGTAACATCAAACTGATCGAAACATACAGCATTAAATGCATATGGAACGGGAAAAAAAGAATAATGATGAGCATGGAGCGGGAAAGTAAGACAATAATTACTTTTATGACACGTAAGATCGGGACAAACTTGATTCTCAAGGAACGAAGAGCACGTGTAAACCATGCAAGGTAGCGCACCAAAGAGAAAGCATGACCTGTCAATCTTATAAATATCCCGATCCTAATATAATAAGGAGAACGATAGAGGGTATCGGGACAAGAGGGACCCACTACTAAATCTATAAATAGAAAAGAGCATTCAACGAAGAAGGGAGGAAAAAAGGAAGGAAGATTAAGAAGAACAGAAGGAAAAAGGTTATTAGGTATGTACTGTGAATGATTAAATCCAAAAGATAGGACATTCATGATAAAATTTCTTGCTTTTAATAGAAAATGTATTTGGAATTGTAGTTTTGATCAGATTTATGATCTGTAAATGATTGGATTGCCAATATGTTTATCAAATCATTATTCTTAAAGATGAATCTATGTATCAGCTCATTTGTTAAAATCTTATGTTGATTGTACAATCTTTAAATCATTGGTTGTTAATGTCAACGAGAAAATTGACATAAACAATTTGGCGCTAGAAACAGGGACTGGGTTAAAGGATTTATCCTACCTGTTCTTGAAAAATGAATTTTTCTATTGTCACATATTTATCTTTACTGAATTGGAAAAAATGGAGATGGCATCTCTTTGGAAAGAAAAAGATTTTTAAGTTTAAATGGGTCTGTTTAAATATTTGATTGAAAAACATATTTATAAAAAATAATAAAACTAGTTTCTGTCATTTTCCTCTTTAATAATTTGATTGAAAAATTATCTGGCTAACTTATGAAAGGTTATTAGAAATCAAGAGGAGAAGGAAACTGATCAGCAGATTTAGAAGAGAAATGTCTCAAGAAGCAGGCTCTGCGAATCAAGACAGTAATGATAGGCAAAGTTCCAGACGAAGAGAAGTTGAGAGTGATCCAGAACAACAATAGAGTAATGTGGGAAATCATTCACCTATCCAAGAGCTAACACCAAATGCCTTATCACAAAATCAGCTGTCACATCATGAGAACTCAGGAAATAATGTCAATTATCTTCAGAATCTGATACGAGAAATGAATGAAATAAGGAGAGAACATAGGATCAATCAGGATAGAATTGAATTATTAACCATAGAAAATCAAGTTTTAAAAGATGCAATTCGACGTGAACAAAGGCAGGCTGCAACAAGATCACGAAGTCCAGAAACAATTTCTGAAAGACGTGCACCTAGAAATGAAAGAGAAAATCAGGATCAGAGGATGGTGTTAGTAGGATCATCATCACGAGCCAGGAGACATAGAGAAAATCAAGAAATTCAACGTACACAATGGCAAAAGTGTGTCGAAGCAATGGAACAAATGAAAGAAGAAATAAAAGGACTGAAAAATAAAGAAGGGGGAAGAATAGAAGAAGTGTTAAGAGAGGCCAA
>JAJJMC010011269.1:0-12753 GCA_023531435.1 Papaver californicum | reverse complement strand
GTCATTCGGCCTAACACGTGGATTTTCTCCTGTAATGTTAACTTCACGAACTCTTGAAGCTAACGATACCTGCGATGCAACTCCTTCTGCACCACCTACTTCATCTGTAGGATTTTTTCTCACCTACTTCATCTATAGGATTTTTCTTCTCACCTGCGATGCAACTCCTTCTTCACCACCTACTTCATTTGTAGGATTTTTCTTCTCACCTACTTCATCTGTAGGATTTTTCTTCTCACCTACCTCATCTGTAGGATTTTTCTTCTCACCTACCTCATTTGTAGGATTTTTCTTCTCACCTACTTCACCGTAGGATTTTTCTTCTCACCTACCTTATCTGTAGGATTTTTCTTCACCTACTTCACTGTAGGATTTTTTCTTCTCACCTATCTCATCTGTAGGATTTTTCTTCTCACCTACTTCACTGTAGGATTTTTCTTCTCATCTCATCTCAACCTCAGTTATACTTCTCTTTCTCTCCCTCAAATGGGTTTAAGCGACTACTCGATTTAAGTCGCTTAAAGGCCCTTTTAAGTCGCTATAACCTTTATAGCGACTAAAAGTGGCACTCGCTACGTTGGTTGCCCAAAGCCATGTATGTCAAAGCTTTAAGCGACCATGCAATCGCTCTAGTAATAAATCAACTAACCTAAAGCGAGTACTTTTCTCATTGCTTAACATTTAGACCAACTAACATGGAGCAAGTAAAATTGTGATCGCTTAATATCTAGACCAACCAATATAGCAAGTAAAATATCAATCGCTTCAGATATACCAATCATTCTAAAGCAAGTAAACTACTTAGTTGATAGATACATGGAGCAACTCTTTCTGAAATTACTTGGTTAAAGTTTTAAGCGATCAAAATATTTGCTCGCTAAAAGTGATTTCTGATTTTGGTTGGCCTGAAGTTGGTTGCTCAAGCTTTTAAGGTACAAAATTTTTTACTCTCTAGAAGCAACTTGTGACTTAGGAGCTATTAAACTACCTAGTTGGAAGATACATGAAACAACTTAACCTAATGTTACTTGGTTAAAATTTTAAGCGATCAAATGATTTTGCTTGCTACAAGCGATTTGTGGTTTTGATTGTCCTGAAGTTGGTTGCTTAAACTTTTAAGGTATCAAAGTTTTTACTCAAGTTGATTGTTTAAAATTTTAAGCTTCCAAATTATTTTAGAATTCAGATTTTAATTGGCTTAAAGTTGGTTGCTTGAGTATTTAAGCTACTCAATTTTTTTGCTCATTTGATTTAAATAATCCAAAAATCTAACTATAATTAAAAAAAGTTATAACTAAGATTATATAATTAAAATGAAAACATCTAATTAAGATTAGATAATTACAAATATATTTCATTTGAGTATCCCACCAAAAAGCATAACCTTAACAATACTGTTTCATACACATCCCGACAAGAACCAAAATACATACAAAATTAATAGTACTTGTATCATCTTAATGTCTAGTTTCACTTCCCAAAAGAACAAGAAGGTTGACAACCAATCTTCTTCAAAGCCTCATTCAAATACTCTGACATTAAGCTCTCTCCCTTGAAGCTTTGAGTTGAGCAGAATAGTGTACCTGCAGCAATAATAAACTTTAAATACAAAAGTAAAGTATAGTACTACATCAAATGTAAATGGCAAACTATATATCCAGAAATCAAGGAACATAATGTATACCCAGGCATCAAAGAGCACAAGTATAACTACACAATCTCAAAATACTATTAAAACAAAAGGTAATGGGTTAATATGAAGTAAAGAAGACTTACAAAGATTTTGCAAATACTGAGCAAGAAGCTATAGCACCAGACAAGATGGCATCTGAAAATGAAAGCTATGTGTTCCAATATGTGTTAAGATCATGTTCACGAACAGAAAACATAAGTTCTCTCCTGCATTTCCCTATTTCAATAGTCAGTTGGCAAAAAAAAGAAACACACAAGATGCATCCTAATCCTATTCATGATGATGTAAGGAGCAGACAACTTTTTTTTGGATAAAGATGCAGTAATATGTTTAACCCACATGCATACCAGGCCATCGATCCATTGTAAGAATATCACTGCTTTCCTCATTGATCTCTCAACCTGCAAAAGACAACCACCAAATGATACTTATTAGATAATCAAACAACAAGTCAGAAATGCCTTTAACCTACAAACACAATCATACTAAGGACTGTTGTCATTAATTGTAGCCCGTTATGAAGAAAATAGAAATTCATTGGTTGATCTCTACCAGAACTCATCTCTAGAATATATATATTGCAAACAAATTTTAACCTACAAACGCTATCATACTAAGGACTGTTGTCATTAATTGTAGCCTGTTATGAAGAAATTAGAAATTCATTGGTTGATCTCTACCAGAATCCTCTCTAAAATCTTTATATTTCAATTCTAAATCTAAAATGATGTTAGTGATTGACAGAATGCCAAACACACAATAAATTGAAAACCGAGCAAAACATTACACATGAAACAAAATCGATAAATAGATATCACAAACATAGCCGAGTAAAAATGGTGCCAAGTGCAATACAGAACGCAAACCAAAAGAAACCTGATCTGCTCTTGGAGAAATACTTCTTTGTTAATATACAAGCTGTGAACGATGAGATTCGAGATATGTGAAACCCCCATTCCTAAGCCCAAAACTGAGATAAAACACTTCACACTATGATTTCCAATACTATATAAACAATAAATGACAACTATAAGTTCCATATCAGGATGACAGTACCTCAATTAGCTCAGCTCCTCCCCATGGAAGACTTGATAAAATGCACCTTATATAAAAATCAACACGTGATTGCCAAGAAAGATTTCTTGTTTCATCATCTACTGTCGTGGTAGCTGAAGATAATAGTGTTTCGAAGGCCCCCATAACAGAAGAAGGTGGGACGACTTTGCTGCACATCTAAAGGACACAAACAAGTACAAGGAGTCGTCTAATTATAAATTAATAAGGTGAAAGTCAGCTGCAATTCCTTTAATAATTACTAAGCTCTATGAATTACGAAAGGTCTAAAGAAATAGAGTTGATGCTGTCAAATCGATATCATACATCTCTAAGATTAGCAAAACAAGCTTAAAAAGGTGGTGGTGCACTATTTGGAACCAGTGACAGCACCCCACACCTGCAAAAACTCATGCTCATAGAATTCAGGTCATAAATTTTAATACTACAGCATACTCGACCATTATATCTAGAAATTAACTTTGTAAGTATGACAAATGATTACCTTGAATAATTAATCAGCACCAACATGAGCATAAATCTGAAATAGTATAACAAATTTCACAATCAATTTAGATTTGAAATTTTGAGCCAGGGCGCATATATGCTGCTAGGACGCTCACGTGGAAATCCTGCACAACCCATGAAACAAAAACAAAAAAAAATTACCTTGGAACTACTAAAATCAAACGACACATCAAATAAACTAAAAAGTGTGAACTTAAGTAGAGATGCCTTTTTGTTTGACTAAATAAGTCCCATGCCAGTTACAAATTGAAAGCCAACCATCTTGAAACCTAAAAAGAACTCCATATGAAACCTAAAAAGAAGTTTGAGCAGGCTGCAGAAAAGAAGGGATTCAAACCTAGCTGTCAAATTTTCCATCTCAGCTCATAATGCTGGAATTACAGCACAACAAATTATTTTTTGTTGTTCACCAAGCTTTTGACAGTAAATATGGGAGAGCGTCATCTTTGAATACATAACAGGTGATGGTGTAATTACCTCAAAGTAAATTTTGTTTGAAGGGATCATTTTTTATCAAGTTGCACCTAGGTTATAATATCTGTTGATTGATAGAAGTATTATGGGAAAATTATCCCTAAATGTGTAACTGCATTGACAGTTTTGTTGGTCAATTCTAATTTGAGTCTATTTTTATGTTTGCTCTTTCGTCATAATTGTAAGTTTATCAAGCCGATCAAAAAAAAAAGTTTATCAACAAACACATTTCCAGCAGAAAGTAACTATGCATTTTTTTAGCTCCCAATTAATGATACTTCACAAAGTGAATCAAATTAGAGTAAGTTTACCTAAAAAGAACTCCATATGAAATGCAAATTGAGTCACATACATACAACAAATTTGTTCTCTTTCACAGGAAAATGAATTGCAAAATCAATTACATACTCACACCAAAATATTAGAAACAAGTTAAAACAAAAACCCAATATACAATTCATCAAGCGTAAAAGCCAAAATCATTCAAGGAAAACTGCAGAAACATAATCCATAGTAGATAAGAAATTTTTTCTAATCAAAACCCTAGTTAGAAAAAAAAATCTAAAAAATACCCAGTTCTAATCAGGAAGTGAACAAGAATAATCACCTAGAAATAACTCTTGCAATCTTCATCTCTTTACTTCGTTCATAATCCCCAACAACATCACCACCAAATACTTCAAACGAAAAAAAAAAAAGATAAGAGGAAAATAAAATTAAGATTCAGATAAAAAAAGAGAACTATAGATCGAATTTCTAGGGCTGCAAAAAGAATAAAAGCAAATCAGATTTATACGAACCTTAGATTTTTTTTCCTTCGTATGAACTCATGTCAACCTCAAACCTAACCAAGTTTCCAAAACAAGTTACTACGCACCTACAAGATCTGTGAAAATCAGATCTATACGAATCTTCAGCACTCAAAACTTCATTCATCATCGTCAAAGTGTAGGTTAAACCAGAGAGAAAGGAAGAAAACGGGAGAGATGGAGGCGGAAAAGTGAACTAGGTTAGCAAAGTGAAGTGAGAGAAGAAAAAGTTCTGGACGGTGATAAGGCTAAATCATACGGATTATGAATTTGTTTGAACGGTAGAGATTTGATATAAGCACTTCATACGGATTAAGGCAAGTGCACAAAAAAAATATGTGTTTTTTTTGCTAAAATAAATTTATAAAATTTTTTGGTAAATATTTTCGTGCCATTTTTTTTTATCTTTTAAAAGTATTTTCATCATGAGAAGTTAAACCCCAAAGAAAATGGAGAAAATCCTATTTGCAATAATAAAGTGGTAATTTCTTATTAAATTAAATTTTACAAAAAAAAATTATGATTATTTTCATTGTATAAAATTGAACATAAATTTTATTAAGTTGTTATGATTTCAGTTGATGGTTTATGCTTAGTCTAGGTCTCTTGATATTTCATGCTTCTGATTTACAACTATTATTTTGAGAATCTACTTATTAGTAATATTTTATAATCAATATGAAAAGTTTATGATGTGTAAGATGAATCTAAATAATGAGAAATTAATTCAAGATTTTTTATCGACTTTCAGTTAAACATAATTCTCGAGTTTGCATAACTTTTTTACAATCGACTTGTGTAAATCACCTGAGCGTATTCAATGAAAGTGAATGTATTCAAAATTCTGATGCAATTTTTTGAAGAATCGACTAAGTTATTCCCTAAGCATGTCCAATGAGAACAAAAGAATTATAGAGTATAATGAATATTTTTGGCAATTGAGTTATCTAAATCTCTAAGCATATCTAATAAGATCGATTGACCTTAGTCAATTTCACTTGTTATTTATCAATCTTATCCAATACTGCTCGACCTCACTAGATTTCTCCTACATTTCATGGGTTTATATGGTTATTTATCAATTCAAACCGAATTTCCATCAACTTCACGTAATTTCGTTTTTTATCCGTCAATCTTATCCAATATCGGTAGACCTCACTCAATTTCTTTCGGATTCCATCATTTTCTCTAGTTATCCATCATTTTAACTGAATGTTCATCGACCTTAGTCAATTTTACCCGTAACCTATCAATCTTGTGTTAAAACGAACTCGTATGTTAGGTTTATTTATCAACCTTCGATATGAAAAAAAAAAAAACAAAGAATAGTAAAAAAATTAATGATTGAGGATATTTTTATCGACCTTTGATTATACATAAATGTTTATTTTGAATATGTAAAAATGAATTAGGAAAATAAGAAATTAAATCGATAATTGTTCCACTAGACAAGAATAAGGGATAAGTATAGGGTGCCAAACGCTTTATATATGCTGTAGAACACTAAGAAGAATTCATTTTGTAGACTTTTAAAGGAAAATAAGGTTTCGGACAAGTACGCATCAAACATTTCTCGTTGTGTGAACCTTAAAGAGCGGAGGTTTATAGGTCTAAAAAATCACAATTGCCATGTTAAATCGAACTCGTGCATCCGATTTATTTATCAACCTTCGAATTACATTTTTTTAAAGTGATATATTTAGTCCATTTCACACCTTTACTTGAATTAGTTCAATTTTGGTGTATTTTCCTAATACCACCTTCAAATTGAACATAAATTCCTATAACTTCTCAACTTTGATTTGTCCAATTTGGGTTCTTCGTGAGCCCTCAAAGCAATAGATACGATTTACCCAAAATCTAAACATGTTAATACACAAATGATAAAACTAAATGAGATCGAAACATTTTGAGTGAAATTGAGTAATGTTGAAAAATAAAGAGCAAAATTGAACGAGACTGACTAATTTGAAGTGAAATTGAGTGAAACAAGTGAACACCTTAAGAGAAATTTAGTGCAATCAACTAAAATCAAGTTCAATTGAAGGATACTAAATAAGATTAAGCAATATTGAGCGAGGTTAATGAATATTATATGGGATCGGACAAGGTAAATCAATATTGATTTTGAACTCACTAACTAAGCTTCGATCTATTTTGAATTCACTTGATTTTGTTATATTTCACTAAAAATCACTCAATGTTTCGTCAATCTCACTTGAGCTCATTCAATTTTCATCAATCTCACTAAAATTCCCTCAATTTTGTATCGAACTCACTTGGATACACTCAATGTTGATCGATCTTTTTTTTTTTTAATCGAATATCCATCGACCTCATTTGACCTTGGTCAATTTCACCCGATATTCATTTGTATCACCCTATCTTACTCAAAATCAGACTATCCATCACTTAAATTTTATGGTTCACTTAAATTTGCTTGTTATCCGTCAATCTTAACCTATGTTGGTCGGCCTCACTCAATTTCTCTTGGATTACATCAGTTTCTCCTATTATCCATCATTTTGAACTAAATATCCATCAATCTTAGGTCATTAAGAAAAGTATGAAACAATAGTCCATTTAGGGTTCCAGAAAAGATTCCCACTCAATCGACTATGTCATTAAGAATAATATGAATAACAATGGTACATTTAGGGTTTCCTTGAAAACTCATACTCAATCGACTAGGTCATCAAGCACAATATGAAAAATACACATACATTTAGGGTTCAACTTAACTTTTTACCAATCTCACTTGAATACACTCAATTTTGATTGATCTCACTCATATTATATCAATTTTTATCAGTTTCACTCGGATTTATTGAATTTTATTCAACCTCAATCAATCTCATTCATTTTTTCATCGATCTCGCTCGAATTTATTCATTTTCATCAATTTGTTCATATTCACTTAATATTGTTCGATCTCACTTGAATTCACTCAATATTCATCGGTTTACCCGACCTTAGTCGAAGTCACTCGTTTTTCACCGCTCTCACTTGGATTTGGTCAATTTTTCCTTGATCTCACTCAGATTGATTTTTTTATCAATCTCATTCCAATCACATAACATTATTCGACCTGACTCAAATTCACTAAATTTTCATTGATCTCGCTCTAATTCACCAAGTATTATTCAATAACAATATCCTGAATAACCTTTTCACGGTACCCTAATCCTAAACCTATTGATGTTCGTCATATTATCCTTAATAACCTCTTCCATTAAGTTGGAATCTTCACTGGTACCCTAACCCTACCGATGTTTGTCATATTATCCTCGATGACCTATTCCCCTCACCGGAACCCTAAACCTACAGAATTGTTCATATTATGTCTTTAATGACCTTTTATACTAAGTCGAAATTTTTTCCAGGACTCTATCGTCGATAACAATATCTAAATTGACCGAAGTTGATAATAAAATTGAATGCACCAATTCATTTTGGAATAGAGAGAACCACACATGATTCTCACATATTTATCTCAATCCGTATGAGAATCCAAAATCAAATTTGTACCATCCAAAAAAACTCATGATCCATATGACTACCCTTATCCACCGTCCAAAATTTCTATTCAAAAGCCTAAACAATTTTTCTCCCTTTATTTTTCTTTTCCACTTTCTCTCTCTTTCTCAGTTCAGCTCTCTAACCCTCCGCCCCAAACAAAACCCTAAACAACAAATCAACTATTTCGAACAAGAAGAATTACCCAAAGCTAAATCAGTTGATTTACTTCTCATACTGATCTCTTTTTCTCCCTCACCTATTCTCAGATCTGTAAACTCATTTATCCTAAATGTAACACGTTTCTCAGATTTTCCCACACCTTCCTTGAATTTCCTTCTTAACAATTTCATAGATTTCTTTTCCCTTTGTTTTTGGAGATGGGGGGTTTCTGGTCTAATCTAACATCATTGACTAAGCAACGGTGTTGTTGCAAAACCAAGAAAAAAGTGGGTGCAACAGAAGATGGACATGGAAAAGAAGAAGAAGAAGGAAGTGATTCATGGGGTTTGTTTCTCAAGCTTCAAGCTTTACAAACTGCAAAAAAAATTTATCTGACTCTAATAAACTCGGGCATGGAGGTTTTGGACCTGTTTATCAGGTACGTAAAATGATTCTTACTTACCAATCAAGGTATACTTAATTTTCCAACGATTTCATTGTGTTTGAATTGAGATTTCATGGGTTTCTGCCAAATGGTGAGCAGATAGCAGTAAAGAAGCTGAGTTTGAATTCAAGACAAGGAACTAATAAATTCACAAATGAAGTGAAATTGCTGCTGAAAATTCAACATAGACACTTGGTTAGACTATTAGGATGCTGCATATAAGGTTCAGAGAAGATGTTGGTCTATGAGTATCTCTCGAACAAGAGCCTGGACTACTTTCTCAGCCAAGATCATCAAGTAGAATGCGCCTATGGTGTTCGAAGAAATGACTGATGATATATTGTTTCTTTCTGTTTGAAGTTGATGGCCCAGCTGATATCCAGTCTTGAATATTATTGATGTTAATAAAGTATGTAAGGTAAGAGGTGTTACTGCCAACCAAATGGCCCTTGCATATGGGAAAAATAATAAGATACGAGTACTCAGTCCGTAATATCCAGTACAGTAACACCAACTGCATACATCATCACTACCATCCAATAGTGGGAAGCTCGAGCATCACATCAACAACAACAAGCTTGTGCAGTCACAATATTGACAGTTCCAATATCATCAGTAGCAAGTTGTCGTGCTCACTACCATCTCCAATACCACAGCTGCAGGGAAAGGCACCATTAGTTACCACAAGGCCACAATACAACAATAGTGAAGGTTAGTTAAAGGGATTGAGGGGTATGAGTTCTGTTGTGCTATGAGTTCTGTTGTGGCTAAAGACAAGTTCAGGTAAATTCCTATACATATATGTGTTTTTATGAGGTAGTTCTGTGCATTGATAATTTATTTTGATTGGATATCTAATTATGACCTAAGTATAGTTAGCTTTACACATCAGATGACTTCCATCTAGTAGAGGACATATTAAGATTCTTAGAACATTCGTATTCTTATTACGTTTCCATCTAGTTCATATGGCTTTATTGATCAGTGTAGTGTTGATATTACCACTGCACAATGTAATCCTGAAATGTACGATGGACACTTCCAAAAGGTTGTCCTTCAACATAGAAAAATGTTGCATTTAGCATTCACTACCGTAGTAGAGTTCACTTTGAATGCAGGTTTGACATAATGAATGGGGTTGTGTTTCTGACGTTAAACCGTGTTATAGTTTCAGCACTATATGTGATCCTTATTTGAACATATTTCGCGGGGTAATTCCACCACTTGGAGGATTAGATCTCTCTCCAATATTAGCATTCCTCGTTTTAAATGCATTAACCAGCGCTGCAACTGCACTTCCTGCTGAACTTCCAAGTACAAACGAAACAACAACAACAACATCAAGACAAGACCTTTCTTCATCATCTCGTTGACAGTTTTTAAATATCACTATAGTACAGAAGAAATGGATAAATAGGGTTTACGGAAACTAATCAAAAACAAGTCTTTGAACACGAAAGTTTTGTACGGTAAGAGTTTCTAACTCAGAACTATTTTTTGGCTGTAAACAAGCCCTGCTGCTCAGACTTAGGTTTTCTTTCTCTATTTTGTGTGCTGATTCTTTTCTACATCGTTTTGGGTTTCACTTTTGGTATGACGAACACTCTAGAGTGATAATGACATCTTATGAATTTCTCTGCATCCTTGAAACTTGTATATTTACTTCAATTGTAAGTTTTACTGCTAAGTTACCTCAGGTTTGTATTAGAAGGTATTTGCTCAACTAGTTGACCCTGAGGTTTGGATTCATGTTACTGCTAAGTTACCTCATTTCTCTAATCCTGGCAATTTCAGTTTCTACACATTTGGTGATTGTATGGCATATAAATTTTGAGTAGGACTCTGCTTTTTGTACCTGATTGTATTTTTTATTGTTAAGCGACTGGTAAAACTTTGAATTCTTGTACAGCGTGATGTATTTTTGATACCTACCAATGCGATGTTTTATAATCGCCAAGGTACCTTCCACTTCAAGCAGGTGAGAATTTCATTTATGACTTGAATAATCTGTAAAATATATTGTGTAATCATGAAACACTTACTTACAAAAAAAATGGATTTAAGTTACTATGATGATCTTTTATGTGTTTATTATAAAATAATTGAGAACCTTGTCTTTCTCCAGGGTTTTGCCATATACGAACTAGCAAGGAAGGTTTTTTATGCTGTGAGACATGATCCTAGAATCTATGAAGTGGCACCGGCTGAGATAATACTGAAACCTGGTAGGAAACCAGGATCTCATAGTAGAGCATCACCACCACCACAATGTTATGTAAGATGGTGTGTGTGTAAAAACATTGTAAGAACAACAAGAGAGAAAACAAACAAATTAACAAAAGGGGGTGTATGTAAGAGAGGAGGGAATTTAGCAGTAGTTTCTTAATTACTACCAATTTGTATTTTGTTTTCTTTTTGTGTTATTGTTGGGTATATTACCACATTATGATGATGGAATATTTATTAGTAAAAGTAATTCATTAAGATGTATGTACTAATCATATTGATTAAGAAATTCAGCCTCCATTATTCATAACCATGTTTACTTCTTTAATTATTATCTCTGCTTCTTCTTATTCAATGTCTTGTCTTTCAAACAGGATCCTTAATCCCGCTAATTATGGAGGTTAATGAAATCATTTTAGTACCAAATAGCTGTTAGAAAGGACCCTAAATTGTACACTTAAGTCTAATGGTAAGCAATTTTATTGAATATTCCTCAATATCACCAAATTTTATTCATTATCCATCAATTTGACCAAAAATGAAGTAATTTAAACACACGCATTATTTTCGTTTTTTAAGTCTAAAACATACACACAATGATCCTTAAATTGTTTATCTGACCAATAGAAAGGCAAAAATATCTGATCCAATGGATATCAATATAGATTTAGGAAATCATTATTCTTTGGATTTTTTCTCAGGTTATTTTTTTTTTCTTCCATAAATACATATTCCTCGATATTTAAATATACGAATATTTTAATAATTAAAAAATATATAATATTTAGACAAAAATAATTAAAAAATAATCAAAAAAGGGTGTTCTAACCAAGTATAATCGTACTAAAATGGACATATACGATTTTTTTTCCAATGAGTCACACGGATCACAATCCGTATGACTAGATATAACTAGGTATAAAGCGTTGATGGATTTTGATCACACGGTTTATCTTTTCCCTCAAGTAATTCATTTTTTAACATGGTGGCTTAAACTTAGTTGCTGAGAGAGGTTTGAGCAACTAATTCATTTTCTGTTGCTACGAGTCTGTGCCTCAAAGTGAATAGCTACATGATCACTTTTTTAGATGCTATAAATTACTTGAAAAACGGATCTAGCAATTAAACATATTTGGTCGTGGCTCAAACTTAGTTGCTGAGAGAGGTTTGAGCAACCAATTTATTTTGTTGTTGCTACGAGTCGGTGCCTCAAAGTAAAATAGCTACGTGATCAACTTTTAGCTGCTATAAATTACTTGAAAAACGTATCTAGCAATTAAACATATTTGGTTGTGGCTCAAACTTAGTTGCTGGGAGAGGTTTGAGCAACCAATTTATTTTGTTATTGCTACGAGTCAGTGCCTTAAAGTAAATAGCTACATGATCACTTTTTTAGTTGCTAAAAATTACTTGAACAAAGGATCTAGCCATTAAACACATTTTTTCGTTGCTAAATAAGAGTGGACACAGGTTTATAGCCGCTAAAATTTCTGGCAGTTGCAATTTTAGATGCTGAAACTATTAAAGCGACTAATTTTTCGAGCTCTTGCTAAGATTTCGGTCGCTTAAACCCGTTTTTCTTGTAGTGTCTGGTGTCTTACAAAGATGATAACTGGTACCTTTTATAGGCATCACAAACCTTAAGCCAATTTCCTAAAACTCTACGAATTCTATATAAGGATACTACTTTTAAACTTAAACCTAAGCTTAAACTAGGAAACTTATTCAAACTAGGAAACTCATCATATATTGTCAAACTTCTAACAATGTAGGACAAATCTCCACACGCCCTCTCACGTGTAAGGCCAGTCATTCGGCCTAACACGTGGACCTATATACGAGTGACC
>JAJJMC010011265.1:0-10111 GCA_023531435.1 Papaver californicum | reverse complement strand
CCCCCCTCAATCTGAATTTCTTTAATTTCAATATGAACAACAATTCAACCTTAACTAATTTGGTTGACTCGAATCTAACAAGTACAGAACTAAGGAACATATTGGTAATAGATTGAACTAAAAGAAAAAATTTACATTTTCTACCTGAAAAATCTGACCATTAATTGAAGGAAAATGGATAGGCTAAGACAGAACCAAATAATTCTTTTTCTCCGTATTTTTTACTGACGAGCCATAGCAATTGCACCTATCAAAGAAACTAAAAGAATTATAGAAATAAGCTCAAAAGGAAGAAAAAAATCGGTTGATAAATGAATCCCGATTTGTTGACCTTTATTTATCAAATCTTGCTCCAAAATCTGGTTTGATCTTGTAGTCCAAATAACCCCGTACCATGCCGTATCTGGGATAGTAGTTATTAGTGAAACAAAAATACTTGTACAAACCAGTGAAGTTACCCCATCCCCAACAGTCCAAAGACTGAAATCATTGTAATATTCCGAGTCGTTCATGAACATAACAGCGAATATGATTAAGACGTTTATGGCTCCTACATAAATAAGGAGTTGTGCAGCAGCTACAAAATGGGAATTCGATGGAATATGAAATAAGGATATACAAACAAGAACAAATCCTAATGAAAAGGCGGAAAAAATAGGATTAGTAAGTAATACCACTCCTAGACCTCCTATTATAAGACCCAACCCCAAAAAAACTAAAAGAAAATCATGTATTGGTCCAGTTAAATCCATTATATGTAAAATAAGAGATAAATAAGTCGAAATGTTTCATAATCTTATTGACTAGACCAGAAAAGGAAAGTTACCCTGTTTTTATGATAAGTGACTTTTTTATTAAATCCTATACGGGGTGTGGGTTGATGTAGATAGATTAATTCATTCCATTTCTCTATCCGATTGCTTATATATTCATATATTTCGAAATTATCGCGGATATATTCAATTCTTTTTTATCCAAAGTAAGCCGTGATTCTCGCGAATCACCAATAAATAAGAGCTGGTTTTTTTTCGTTATTAACCGAACAAAATAAAAGAAGATCCGCTCCTTTAGATTAAAACGGAATCTTAGTAATCGGTAATAGTTCTTGAATCAAGGAGTTTACCCGTGGCTTTTTTTATTTGAGTGGAATTCATAATGGTTCGAATCGTGTAATCTCCAATTACTGTCATTGGTAACCGACCCAAAGCAATTTGATTATAATTCAATTCATGACGATCATATGTAGAAAGTTCATATTCTTCAGTCATTGATAAACAGTTTGTTGGACAATACTCGACGCAGTTCCCACAAAAAATACAGATTCCAAAATCAATACTATAGTTAAGCAATCGTTTTTTTCGAATATCCGTTTCCAATTTCCAATCAACAACAGGCAGATCTATAGGGCATACACGAACACATACTTCACAAGCAATGCATTTATCAAATTCAAAGTGGATTCGACCGCGGAAACGCTCAGATGTGATCAATTTTTCATAAGGATATTGAATAGTTACGGGTAAACGATTCGTGTGGGATAAGGTAATCATGAAACTTTGACCAATATACCTTGCAGCTCTTACTGTTTGTTGACCATAATTAATGAACCCAGTTACCATAGGGAGCATATCGTGAATATCTATGAATAATTTGAAGTTTCTTTCTCTTGTTTGAGAGAAGTTCTAAATCGAGAATAGAATATCGTATGCCCTTAGAGTGAAAAGAGTTGGAAAGAAGTTGTCAATAATAGATTACCTAGAGAAATAGGTAAAAGAAACTTCCACCCAAGATTTAATAGTTGGTCCATTCTCATCCTAGGTAAAGTCCATCTTGTTGTAATAGGAATGAACAGGAACAAATAAGCTTTAGCTAATGTAATAAAAATACCAATTGTCATTCCAAAGACTCCACCCACTTCATTAATTTCGAAATGAGGAAGAAATATGTACGGAAGAGAAAGATTCCAACCTCCTAAATAAAGAACTGTTACAAATAATGAAGAAACTAGTAGATTTAGATAGGAAGCAACATAAAATAAACCAAATTTGATACCTGAATATTCGGTTTGATAACCTGCTACTAATTCTTCTTCGGCTTCTGGTAAATCAAAGGGTAATCTCTCACATTCTGCTAGGGAAGAAATTACAAAAACTGCAAAACCTATAGGTTGACGCCACAGATTCCACCCCCAAAAACCATATTTTGACTGCGCCTCAACTATATCAACTGTACTTGAACTGTTAGATAATTATAGTAGGTGATAACATCACTGCTTCCATCGCTATTGCAGAACCGTACATGAGACTTCAGTCTCATACGGCTCCTCGATGGCCTTAACTAAATCTAAGGACTGGTTCGGTATTATCTCGCTATGTGTTAGTAGGATAGATAGAATCAAGATGTATCGAGGAGTCACAAATTAAACCAATGCAATTCCGTCTGCTATAATAGAAAAAAGGGTGCTTCCGAATTGATCTTATCCTTTCTTATTTTAGTTTGTCTTTATTCAGTAATAACTTAATCCTTGAATAAAATACTCGTTGTCTAAGTAGGTATTTCAACCTATTTATTTCGTTCCTATGCTTCTTTCTACGAAAAGTAAAAGTGGGCTTAAAAAAAAGGATTACTTCGTTCCTGATAATTATTTATTTAACCTGTGGATAGGACCATACTCGGGATCGGGATCGTGGGGAAGTACTACTTGATTGTTTCTACCAACTTAAAGCCCCAGTATGATTCCGTTTATGCAGAAATACCTTTTTTGGTAACTTCCATTATCTCCGTTACTAATCCTTTGTGTATCTTGGTGTTCCTAACCGTCCACTCATTTTTGCTCGATCCCCGGTATGGTAATACATACAATATAATAGAATAGTTAAAACAAAACTCCAGCCAGTTGATCTTTTCTACCCGCTTCAAACCGTGATGACTAATCAACCAACCTTGGGGTAATTTCTCTTTTTTTGCTTAGCTCTTGTACATAGGGAATGAGTCTCAACCTTTTTACTGCTAATTTCTAAGCTGTTTTGTTTCACTCATATAACTATCTGGTTTAGGTCATCACCCCGAATGACGAATAAAAAAAAAGAATCTCTATTCACTCCATTCAACTTCTTTCCTAGAAAAAATGAGGTAAAAGTTCATGCCCCAACGAATCACACGTAGAGATATTGATAACACACATGGAGTTAATGGTATTTCATAACTAATCGATTGAGCAGCAGCTCGTAGACCACCCAAAAAAGAATATTTATTATTTGAACCATATCCTGACATAAGAAGTCCAATAGGAGCAATACTTGAAATAGAAATCCATAAAAAAACACCTATACTGAGATCAGCTAAAACAAGACGATATCCAAAAGGAATTACTGAATAACTTAGTAAAATGGATATGACTGCTATAGAGGGTCCGAGACTGAATAAAAAAAAATCTCCTCTAGATGGGAGAAGATCCTCTTTAAAAAGGAGTTTTGTCCCGTCTGCTAGAGCTTGAAGAATTCCCAAAGGACCCGCGTATTCGGGTCCAATACGTTGTTGTACCCCCGCAGATATTTTTCTTTCTAACCACACAATAACTAGTATTCCTATCGTGATTCCCAATACAGGAGTAAAAATAGGGACAAGCAACCATATAAGACCATAGACCCCTTTTAAGGATTCCAATCTGGAAAAAGAATTGATAGCCTGTAATTCTGTCGTATCAATTATCATATTAACGATCAACTTCTCCCATAATGATATCTATACTACCTAGTATCGTCATAATATCAGCCAATTTCATTCTTTTAACTAACTGAGGAAGAATTTGCAAATTGATAAAACCCGGAGGACGAATTTTCCATCTCCAAGGAAAAGCACTATGATCCCCTATCAGAAAAATCCCCAATTCCCCCTTTGGGGCTTCTACTCTCACATAAAGTTCTTGTTTCGACAATTCAAAAGTAGGAGATGTTTTTTTGCTAATAAATCTATAGTCAAAATCATTCCAATCGGAATCCCTTGCTTTATCAAAGCGTCGGGCTTCTAAATTTTCATAGGGCCCTCCCGGAATTCCTTCCAAAGCTTGTTGAATTATTTTTATGGATTCTGTCATTTCACCGATTCGGACTAAGTAACGGGCTAATGAATCCCCTTCTTTTTGCCATTGTACTTCCCAGTCAAACTCGTCGTAACACTCATAATGATCGACTTTACGAAGATCCCATTGTATTCCGGAAGCTCGTAGCATTGGTCCTGATAAACCCCAATTTATTGCCTCCTCTCCACCAACAACGCCTACCCCCTCAACGCGTTCTAAAAAAATTGGATTTTGCGTAATAAGCTTTTGATATTCAGCAATCCCGGTTAAAAAATAATCGCAGAAATCTAAACATTTATCTATCCAGCCATGAGGTAGATCAGCAGCTACTCCTCCGATACGAAAAAAATTATGCATCATTCGCATACCTGTGGCAGCTTCGAATAGATCATATATCAATTCTCTCTCTCTGAAAATATAGAAGAAAGGAGTCTGCGCACCTATATCCGCCATAAAAGGGCCAAGCCATAATAAATGAGAGGGTATACGACTCAGTTCCAACATAATGACTCTGATATAACGGGCTCTTTTAGGAACTTGAATATTTCCCAGCTGTTCTGGTCCATTTACCGTTATTGCCTCGGTAAACATAGTAGCTAAATAATCCCAACGTGTTACATAAGGCAGATATTGGATAATTGTTCGGTTTTCCGCTATTTTTTCCATCCCTCTGTGTAAATAACCCAATATAGGTTCACAGTCAATAACGTCTTCACCATCTAGAGTAATGATGAGTCGAAGAACGCCATGCATCGATGGGTGGTGAGGACCCATATTGACTATCATGAGGTCTTTTCTTGTAGCTGATACAGTCATATTTTTTCCCCGATTCATTATTCCATGAATTGCTGAAAACGAAACAAAGTTCATAAAAATTCAAGATCTAATAAATCAAATAATTCAAACGAAATCTGAAAATTAACTTAACTAGTCTTTGGCTCCCGAATATCCAACCGACCAATTAATTCTTTATAACGTA
The DNA here is from genome assembly GCA_023531435.1 of Papaver californicum. NCBI lineage: Eukaryota > Viridiplantae > Streptophyta > Magnoliopsida > Ranunculales > Papaveraceae > Papaver > Papaver californicum. The sequence continues at coordinate 5,051 of JAJJMC010011265.1, read as the reverse complement.
TTCTATTTTTTTTTACAAATAAGCCAGCAACCGTTGCCGTTTTCCCAGAGTTTTCCCTAGACCTCTCTGAGATAAAAAGTCTTTTTTGTGCTATTCCAAATGGAAAGTGAGTCTGCGCAGTTTATTGGTGAAACTGAATACTTGGAATTCAACGGACCCCTTAGTTTTATTCTTTTTCTTCTTGCGAAATAACCGAGATGAATGCTTTTTTTCTCATAAAAAGAGCGCTTCTCCCTTTTTTCTTGTAGACAAAAATGGAGTTTATCGATCAGTAAAAATAATACCGGTTTTTGAATCTAGTTCAGGTATACACAAATTTTTTTATATACTACCTTTTCCTTTCAAATTGAATGAATTAATCCAATTTGCAATTTCATTCGGATATAGATACAAAAGGGTGGTCGAGTTCTTCAACTCCCCCACAAAAAAAGAAAGGGAAAAATTGATCCGAAGAAGATTTTTAGGTCATTGAATAAAGTATCCTATACGGGAAACCAGAATAGAAATTAATATAACACAAACGTGCGGGTACATTTGTTTGCCTTCATATATCATGCCATATCTGGCACGTTATAGATAGGAAGGAGATTTACCATCAATTAATGGTAAATCGTGGATACATAGATATCCTTGACATACTGAAACGACTTCCATTACTGGTATCAAACCAATAGCGATTCATACAAGCTAAATCCTCTAATCGATAATTTGGCCAAAGAATAAATTTCAATTTCAGAAATTTATTTCTATCTCTATCGAAATTCTTTGGATCTTTATCAAGATGCTTGCTCTCCTCCAAAAAAGTGCCGCAGTTCCTTATGTTGTTCTTATTGTAAAATGTTTTCTTTCTATCCAAAACATTTATTTTTTCTGAGTTTAAACAAATTCGAATTCTCAATTCTCTACGACATCTAGGAGCTAAAATATTTTCAGGAACAACAAAAGCATAATTTTTTTCATCTCTCTTTTCAAGCACCCTTTCATGTCTATGTCTTTTAATGGATTCATCAAAAGAATTCTTATAACCGGTTTCTTTTTGTTGGTTTTTTATATTAGTTTGGTGATTACTCTTATGGACCAGTGAAATAACTATGGTTTGATACATAATAAATAGTCCATCCCCTTGTATAGACAGGCGAACAGGTTCAATAATCAATACTCCTTTGTTTATCAATTCTGTAAGATTTAGATCTTTTTGAATCAGCAATATATCCAGACGCATTTCTCCTCTTTGAATAGAGGATATCGCTATTTGCTTTGGATTGTTCAGTCTAAGCAGGAGACAATATATCTGGATACTATTGATTATTCTTTGATCCAAAGAACCATGCCATCTCAGTTGAAAAAGAAAATATCTTTTCAGGAAGAAATCAAGTTCCGCTTCTGTGGTGCTCTTCCATTTATTTTGATTTCTACTCTTTTTCATGTATGAGTCACTATAATCCTCTTTAACCTCTTTTTGTTGGTTTGATAGATCTGATCCAAGATCTTCTTGGGCTGATTCTTCTTTTTCTTCTTTATTTTTATTTTCTAATTCAAGATCTTTTTTTTTTTTCTTTTCACTAGTGTTTTTATTTCCATTAAAATGGAAAAGAAGTGATTTTGTTGGTATAATCCACGGTTTAATCCTATATGCATCATATAGCCCCAACAATTCTGGGAAGAACCAAAGTTGCAGATTTGATATGGGGCGGTTTAGTATTTCTTCATTCATTCCCATCCAATCAAAAAAAACAAATTTTCCACTTGATAGTTTTATTTGTTTATCAATCGCAAGATACGAAAGATCCTTCGTATCAATTTGATTAATGATTGAATAATAGTTAGTTCCTGTTTTAGTATTTTTATTCATGCGGGTCTCAGTATCCATATTAGCCCAAGCCTCAATATCGATCTTCTTTATAAGACAAAAAGAAATGATTCTCCAATCAAAATATTTTCTATCTGGATTTTTATCCGTATCAACAATACAATCTTCTCCTAGATAATGACTCATATATATGCCTGCCGGCATAGAAAAAATTGGGGGTTTATTTGTGTTGTAGTTATAGGGAATTTTGAGGCTTCCCTTTACTTGTAATGGTGCTAGAGAAATATATGAATCCTTACCTTCTCTATAATTGATATATTTCTGTGATAACAGATCATATCCATACTGTTTTTTAAAACTTTTGGTTTTACTCGATAATGAATCCATCACATAAGCATTTTTCTTCTTATAATGACATAAATTTTTTTGTTCATATGAATCCAATTTTGTTGATGCCTTGTTTGAAATTGTATGACTTTGATTGACTCCATTTCGTTGTTTTTGCAGAACTAATTGAGACGATGTAATCTTCGATAAATTATATTTATAGTTATAATGACCGTTTAACCAATTTTTCCACCCATTCGTTTCAAAATTGCTAAGTTTTTTATGTCTTGATTCAGAATAAAGTATTCCTTGTGTTCCAAAAAAATGCTTTATTCTATCCTTAAGAAAAAAAGACGTTCCATTATATTGAAGTACAGATCTCATGTGATATTTGTTAATCACTTGGGTTTGTGATAATTTGTAAAATACATATGCCTGTGACAAATCAACTGGGGCACAAAAATGATGTAAATTCTTATTACTTATATTAGAAAGTGCCCTCTTTTTAGTCGAAATAACAGGAATTCTTTTTTTTTTTTTTTCTTCCACTCCTTCTTTCTTTATTTCATCGTTGTAACTTTTTTTATCAATCTCCCCTTTTTTTAAGTCTAGGGAAAATTTTGCATTGATCCTGGGAATATTAATGAGATATAGAAGGGTGTCCATATATATCTTTTCAATCAAAAAATTAAAAAAAGAGTGTCGTTTACGTATTAATCTAGCACTTCTTCTTTGGAATATCTGCCAAAAATTTTTTGGCGCTTCTAATCTTTTATCGTTACAACTTGTATCGTTAGGATTAATATTTCTATCTGGAATTAGAAATTTTTTTTTCTTGTCATTTATTATTTTTTCCATTTGATTCTTAATTGTACTTGTCCTATCAGCCAGATCCTCCATTTTTTTTTCTGTTAGTGAATAATTTGTCCAATACATTGATCTAATTCGACTGGACGATTCATGAACTATCTTATTTTCTTTGAGAGAAATTTTTTTATTTTCACTCGATTCATATACTTTTTTCAATCCAACTAATAGAATTGGATTTACTTTGCCAAGCTCTTTTATTCTTTTTTTTAGAAAGAAATCCTTTTTATGAGTCCAGCTTTCTTTTTCTTTTGAGTCCTTTAGAAACCCTTTTGTTTTTTCTTGTAAAACTCTTAAACCTCGAAAACTTTGTGTTTTTTTTTTTCTTATTTTGTTTTCTAGTTCTTTAAAAATGGGTTTTAAAAACGAAGGTCGTCTTCGAGGAGAACCAAAAGGAAATTCAGTTTCCATCCCCCAGACTGTCAAAAAGCAAGAATTTTCCTTTGTTCCCCTTGGATTTCTATGATGGGATCGTTGCTTAGAGCTGTTCCAAGGTTTCGGATAGAAAGGGTATAGGATCTTTATCTGAATACCCTCTGTTAACCAATTTTTTGGAAATTCCATTTCGGATAATTGAACACCATTATAGGTGCATTTAACATGCATTTCTCTACCCCACTCCCTCCAATCCTCGTTCCACTCCGGGGGTTGAAATAATAAGATACGGCTGATGTTTTTAGCTATTATCAATGAAGGCAATCCAATATATTTTCTAAAAATTGAGTGGGCTATTAACAAGCAACCCCTTATTGATTGACCAAATAGAACAGTATCCCAGCTTTCCGCCACTGCTAGCCGGTCATTTTCTTCCCCTTTCTTCTTCCTTTTTTGATCCTTTTCCTTTGCTTCTTCCTCAAAACTTGAATTTTGGAATTCCGTACTTTTTATCATCCAATTCTTAAAAAGAAGATTCCAAATTCTGGAGGTATCAGCGGAAAAAAAAACCTTTTTGTAGATTCTGTCCAAAAAAAGGGGGGAATGGATATTTGTTTGAAACGGTTCCCAAATAACTGTTTTACGTCTTTGAGCGCGCATAGATCCTTTGATTATATCTCGACGAAAATCCGATTCTTGCGAATAACGTAGGACAAAAACTTCTTCTACTTCATCATTAGTATTCGTTGTACTATTTGTACGTTCGGTATCTGTAAAAATTACTACATGGTTGGCCTTTCTTGACCTAATTTCATGATCCTCCGCCGTTTCTTCTTCAATTTCTCCGTCTTGTTGCTCCAAACTGGTAATCAATTTGTATGACCGTTGAGGAACCTCTTTACGTATTTCTTTTATTCCAATGGATTCTTTTATAATTCTTTGATTATTTCTATCAGGTGTAACCGCATCAAATAAAAATTTCGTTCCATTTTCTGAATTAAGTTTTCCTTCTTCTGGAAGGAAGGATTTTCCCTCCAATTTTTCCTTTTTTTCTTCCAATTCTTGGTAGTTTGTGGGAAATATATTATGAAATTTATTTATCCAAATCCAACCTTCGGCCGAGAAAGCCTCATTCATATTCAAACTTGAGTTGAAATACTTTTTTTTTTTTTCGCTTCCGCGGCGGGTTCCATTCAAAAAAGGATCATACCCTTCAGGCAGGCATTCTTGTTCAGTTTCATCATTGCATAATCTAATCCTTTTTTCAAGTACATCCAGTTTCAGAGACCCTCTTTCTAGAGCATCAATTCTATTGAAAAATGCGTTGTTTATGTTCTTCTTTTTTTTTTCATTGGTATAAACCCAATGATTATACAATTCTTCAGAAGAGCTTTTTTCTGTTGTGGACAAAAGTATCTTTCTTTTTATCATTTCCAAAAAGATTGACAAACTAGGTGGATATGTAAAAGATATTCTTTCTTTTCCATCACTTTCACATGTAAAAAAAAAAAAGTGTGACATTTCGTCTCGTACAGCATCTTCAAATTGATCATTTTTTATATATCGCAATGGGCGATTCCATCGTTTATAGTCGAAAAGAAGAGTAACAAGAGGTTTTTCAAACCAGAGGAGGTCTTTATCTTCTTTAAGTTTAAGTATTTCTAACTTTGAA
>JAJJMC010011259.1:0-17992 GCA_023531435.1 Papaver californicum | reverse complement strand
TTCAAAGTTAGAAATACTTAAACTTAAAGAAGATAAAGACCTCCTCTGGTTTGAAAAACCTCTTGTTACTCTTCTTTTCGACTATAAACGATGGAATCGCCCATTGCGATATATAAAAAATGATCAATTTGAAGATGCTGTACGAGACGAAATGTCACACTTTTTTTTTTTTACATGTGAAAGTGATGGAAAAGAAAGAATATCTTTTACATATCCACCTAGTTTGTCAATCTTTTTGGAAATGATAAAAAGAAAGATACTTTTGTCCACAACAGAAAAAAGCTCTTCTGAAGAATTGTATAATCATTGGGTTTATACCAATGAAAAAAAAAAGAAGAACATAAACAACGCATTTTTCAATAGAATTGATGCTCTAGAAAGAGGGTCTCTGAAACTGGATGTACTTGAAAAAAGGATTAGATTATGCAATGATGAAACTGAACAAGAATGCCTGCCTGAAGGGTATGATCCTTTTTTGAATGGAACCCGCCGCGGAAGCGAAAAAAAAAAAAAGTATTTCAACTCAAGTTTGAATATGAATGAGGCTTTCTCGGCCGAAGGTTGGATTTGGATAAATAAATTTCATAATATATTTCCCACAAACTACCAAGAATTGGAAGAAAAAAAGGAAAAATTGGAGGGAAAATCCTTCCTTCCAGAAGAAGGAAAACTTAATTCAGAAAATGGAACGAAATTTTTATTTGATGCGGTTACACCTGATAGAAATAATCAAAGAATTATAAAAGAATCCATTGGAATAAAAGAAATACGTAAAGAGGTTCCTCAACGGTCATACAAATTGATTACCAGTTTGGAGCAACAAGACGGAGAAATTGAAGAAGAAACGGCGGAGGATCATGAAATTAGGTCAAGAAAGGCCAACCATGTAGTAATTTTTACAGATACCGAACGTACAAATAGTACAACGAATACTAATGATGAAGTAGAAGAAGTTTTTGTCCTACGTTATTCGCAAGAATCGGATTTTCGTCGAGATATAATCAAAGGATCTATGCGCGCTCAAAGACGTAAAACAGTTATTTGGGAACCGTTTCAAACAAATATCCATTCCCCCCTTTTTTTGGACAGAATCTACAAAAAGGTTTTTTTTTCCGCTGATACCTCCAGAATTTGGAATCTTCTTTTTAAGAATTGGATGATAAAAAGTACGGAATTCCAAAATTCAAGTTTTGAGGAAGAAGCAAAGGAAAAGGATCAAAAAAGGAAGAAGAAAGGGGAAGAAAATGACCGGCTAGCAGTGGCGGAAAGCTGGGATACTGTTCTATTTGGTCAATCAATAAGGGGTTGCTTGTTAATAGCCCACTCAATTTTTAGAAAATATATTGGATTGCCTTCATTGATAATAGCTAAAAACATCAGCCGTATCTTATTATTTCAACCCCCGGAGTGGAACGAGGATTGGAGGGAGTGGGGTAGAGAAATGCATGTTAAATGCACCTATAATGGTGTTCAATTATCCGAAATGGAATTTCCAAAAAATTGGTTAACAGAGGGTATTCAGATAAAGATCCTATACCCTTTCTATCCGAAACCTTGGAACAGCTCTAAGCAACGATCCCATCATAGAAATCCAAGGGGAACAAAGGAAAATTCTTGCTTTTTGACAGTCTGGGGGATGGAAACTGAATTTCCTTTTGGTTCTCCTCGAAGACGACCTTCGTTTTTAAAACCCATTTTTAAAGAACTAGAAAACAAAATAAGAAAAAAAAAAACACAAAGTTTTCGAGGTTTAAGAGTTTTACAAGAAAAAACAAAAGGGTTTCTAAAGGACTCAAAAGAAAAAGAAAGCTGGACTCATAAAAAGGATTTCTTTCTAAAAAAAAGAATAAAAGAGCTTGGCAAAGTAAATCCAATTCTATTAGTTGGATTGAAAAAAGTATATGAATCGAGTGAAAATAAAAAAATTTCTCTCAAAGAAAATAAGATAGTTCATGAATCGTCCAGTCGAATTAGATCAATGTATTGGACAAATTATTCACTAACAGAAAAAAAAATGGAGGATCTGGCTGATAGGACAAGTACAATTAAGAATCAAATGGAAAAAATAATAAATGACAAGAAAAAAAAATTTCTAATTCCAGATAGAAATATTAATCCTAACGATACAAGTTGTAACGATAAAAGATTAGAAGCGCCAAAAAATTTTTGGCAGATATTCCAAAGAAGAAGTGCTAGATTAATACGTAAACGACACTCTTTTTTTAATTTTTTGATTGAAAAGATATATATGGACACCCTTCTATATCTCATTAATATTCCCAGGATCAATGCAAAATTTTCCCTAGACTTAAAAAAAGGGGAGATTGATAAAAAAAGTTACAACGATGAAATAAAGAAAGAAGGAGTGGAAGAAAAAAAAAAAAAAAGAATTCCTGTTATTTCGACTAAAAAGAGGGCACTTTCTAATATAAGTAATAAGAATTTACATCATTTTTGTGCCCCAGTTGATTTGTCACAGGCATATGTATTTTACAAATTATCACAAACCCAAGTGATTAACAAATATCACATGAGATCTGTACTTCAATATAATGGAACGTCTTTTTTTCTTAAGGATAGAATAAAGCATTTTTTTGGAACACAAGGAATACTTTATTCTGAATCAAGACATAAAAAACTTAGCAATTTTGAAACGAATGGGTGGAAAAATTGGTTAAACGGTCATTATAACTATAAATATAATTTATCGAAGATTACATCGTCTCAATTAGTTCTGCAAAAACAACGAAATGGAGTCAATCAAAGTCATACAATTTCAAACAAGGCATCAACAAAATTGGATTCATATGAACAAAAAAATTTATGTCATTATAAGAAGAAAAATGCTTATGTGATGGATTCATTATCGAGTAAAACCAAAAGTTTTAAAAAACAGTATGGATATGATCTGTTATCACAGAAATATATCAATTATAGAGAAGGTAAGGATTCATATATTTCTCTAGCACCATTACAAGTAAAGGGAAGCCTCAAAATTCCCTATAACTACAACACAAATAAACCCCCAATTTTTTCTATGCCGGCAGGCATATATATGAGTCATTATCTAGGAGAAGATTGTATTGTTGATACGGATAAAAATCCAGATAGAAAATATTTTGATTGGAGAATCATTTCTTTTTGTCTTATAAAGAAGATCGATATTGAGGCTTGGGCTAATATGGATACTGAGACCCGCATGAATAAAAATACTAAAACAGGAACTAACTATTATTCAATCATTAATCAAATTGATACGAAGGATCTTTCGTATCTTGCGATTGATAAACAAATAAAACTATCAAGTGGAAAATTTGTTTTTTTTGATTGGATGGGAATGAATGAAGAAATACTAAACCGCCCCATATCAAATCTGCAACTTTGGTTCTTCCCAGAATTGTTGGGGCTATATGATGCATATAGGATTAAACCGTGGATTATACCAACAAAATCACTTCTTTTCCATTTTAATGGAAATAAAAACACTAGTGAAAAGAAAAAAAAAAAAGATCTTGAATTATAAAATAAAAATAAAGAAGAAAAAGAAGAATCAGCCCAAGAAGATCTTGGATCAGATCTATCAAACCAACAAAAAGAGGTTAAAGAGGATTATAGTGACTCATACATGAAAAAGAGTAGAAATCAAAATAAATGGAAGAGCACCACAGAAGCGGAACTTGATTTCTTCCTGAAAAGATATTTTCTTTTTCAACTGAGATGGCATGGTTCTTTGGATCAAAGAATAATCAATAGTATCCAGATATATTGTCTCCTGCTTAGACTGAACAATCCAAAGCAAATAGCGATATCCTCTATTCAAAGAGGAGAAATGCGTCTGGATATATTGCTGATTCAAAAAGATCTAAATCTTACAGAATTGATAAACAAAGGAGTATTGATTATTGAACCTGTTCGCCTGTCTATACAAGGGGATGGACTATTTATTATGTATCAAACCATAGTTATTTCACTGGTCCATAAGAGTAATCACCAAACTAATATAAAAAACCAACAAAAAGAAAACGGTTATAAGAATTCTTTTGATGAATCCATTAAAAGACATAGACATGAAAGGGTGCTTGAAAAGAGAGATGAAAAAAATTATGCTTTTGTTGTTCCTGAAAATATTTTAGCTCCTAGATGTCGTAGAGAATTGAGAATTCGAATTTGTTTAAACTCAGAAAAAATAAATGTTTTGGATAGAAAGAAAACATTTTACAATAAGAACAACATAAGGAACTGCGGCACTTTTTTGGAGGAGAGCAAGCATCTTGATAAAGATCCAAAGAATTTCGATAGAGATAGAAATAAATTTCTGAAATTGAAATTTATTCTTTGGCCAAATTATCGATTAGAGGATTTAGCTTGTATGAATCGCTATTGGTTTGATACCAGTAATGGAAGTCGTTTCAGTATGTCAAGGATATCTATGTATCCACGATTTACCATTAATTGATGGTAAATCTCCTTCCTATCTATAACGTGCCAGATATGGCATGATATATGAAGGCAAACAAATGTACCCGCACGTTTGTGTTATATTAATTTCTATTCTGGTTTCCCGTATAGGATACTTTATTCAATGACCTAAAAATCTTCTTCGGATCAATTTTTCCCTTTCTTTTTTTGTGGGGGAGTTGAAGAACTCGACCACCCTTTTGTATCTATATCCGAATGAAATTGCAAATTGGATTAATTCATTCAATTTGAAAGGAAAAGGTAGTATATAAAAAAATTTGTGTATACCTGAACTAGATTCAAAAACCGGTATTATTTTTACTGATCGATAAACTCCATTTTTGTCTAAAAGAAAAAAGGGAGAAGCGCTCTTTTTATGAGAAAAAAAGCATTCATCTCGGTTATTTCGCAAGAAGAAAAAGAATAAAACTAAGGGGTCCGTTGAATTCCAAGTATTCAGTTTCACCAATAAACTGCGCAGACTCACTGTCCATTTGGAATAGCACAAAAAAGACTTTTTATCTCAGAGAGGTCTAGGGAAAACTCTGGGAAAACGGCAACGGTTGCTGGCTTATTTGTAAAAAAAAATAGAATACGTTATAAAGAATTAATTGGTCGGTTGGATATTCGGGAGCCAAAGACTAGTTAAGTTAATTTTCAGATTTCGTTTGAATTATTTGATTTATTAGATCTTGAATTTTTATGAACTTTGTTTCGTTTTCAGCAATTCATGGAATAATGAATCGGGGAAAAAATATGACTGTATCAGCTACAAGAAAAGACCTCATGATAGTCAATATGGGTCCTCACCACCCATCGATGCATGGCGTTCTTCGACTCATCATTACTCTAGATGGTGAAGACGTTATTGACTGTGAACCTATATTGGGTTATTTACACAGAGGGATGGAAAAAATAGCGGAAAACCGAACAATTATCCAATATCTGCCTTATGTAACACGTTGGGATTATTTAGCTACTATGTTTACCGAGGCAATAACGGTAAATGGACCAGAACAGCTGGGAAATATTCAAGTTCCTAAAAGAGCCCGTTATATCAGAGTCATTATGTTGGAACTGAGTCGTATAGCCTCTCATTTATTATGGCTTGGCCCTTTTATGGCGGATATAGGTGCGCAGACTCCTTTCTTCTATATTTTCAGAGAGAGAGAATTGATATATGATCTATTCGAAGCTGCCACAGGTATGCGAATGATGCATAATTTTTTTCGTATCGGAGGAGTAGCTGCTGATCTACCTCATGGCTGGATAGATAAATGTTTAGATTTCTGCGATTATTTTTTAACCGGGATTGCTGAATATCAAAAGCTTATTACGCAAAATCCAATTTTTTTAGAACGCGTTGAGGGGGTAGGCGTTGTTGGTGGAGAGGAGGCAATAAATTGGGGTTTATCAGGACCAATGCTACGAGCTTCCGGAATACAATGGGATCTTCGTAAAGTCGATCATTATGAGTGTTACGACGAGTTTGACTGGGAAGTACAATGGCAAAAAGAAGGGGATTCATTAGCCCGTTACTTAGTCCGAATCGGTGAAATGACAGAATCCATAAAAATAATTCAACAAGCTTTGGAAGGAATTCCGGGAGGGCCCTATGAAAATTTAGAAGCCCGACGCTTTGATAAAGCAAGGGATTCCGATTGGAATGATTTTGACTATAGATTTATTAGCAAAAAAACATCTCCTACTTTTGAATTGTCGAAACAAGAACTTTATGTGAGAGTAGAAGCCCCAAAGGGGGAATTGGGGATTTTTCTGATAGGGGATCATAGTGCTTTTCCTTGGAGATGGAAAATTCGTCCTCCGGGTTTTATCAATTTGCAAATTCTTCCTCAGTTAGTTAAAAGAATGAAATTGGCTGATATTATGACGATACTAGGTAGTATAGATATCATTATGGGAGAAGTTGATCGTTAATATGATAATTGATACGACAGAATTACAGGCTATCAATTCTTTTTCCAGATTGGAATCCTTAAAAGGGGTCTATGGTCTTATATGGTTGCTTGTCCCTATTTTTACTCCTGTATTGGGAATCACGATAGGAATACTAGTTATTGTGTGGTTAGAAAGAAAAATATCTGCGGGGGTACAACAACGTATTGGACCCGAATACGCGGGTCCTTTGGGAATTCTTCAAGCTCTAGCAGACGGGACAAAACTCCTTTTTAAAGAGGATCTTCTCCCATCTAGAGGAGATTTTTTTTTATTCAGTCTCGGACCCTCTATAGCAGTCATATCCATTTTACTAAGTTATTCAGTAATTCCTTTTGGATATCGTCTTGTTTTAGCTGATCTCAGTATAGGTGTTTTTTTATGGATTTCTATTTCAAGTATTGCTCCTATTGGACTTCTTATGTCAGGATATGGTTCAAATAATAAATATTCTTTTTTGGGTGGTCTACGAGCTGCTGCTCAATCGATTAGTTATGAAATACCATTAACTCCATGTGTGTTATCAATATCTCTACGTGTGATTCGTTGGGGCATGAACTTTTACCTCATTTTTTCTAGGAAAGAAGTTGAATGGAGTGAATAGAGATTCTTTTTTTTTATTCGTCATTCGGGGTGATGACCTAAACCAGATAGTTATATGAGTGAAACAAAACAGCTTAGAAATTAGCAGTAAAAAGGTTGAGACTCATTCCCTATGTACAAGAGCTAAGCAAAAAAAGAGAAATTACCCCAAGGTTGGTTGATTAGTCATCACGGTTTGAAGCGGGTAGAAAAGATCAACTGGCTGGAGTTTTGTTTTAACTATTCTATTATATTGTATGTATTACCATACCGGGGATCGAGCAAAAATGAGTGGACGGTTAGGAACACCAAGATACACAAAGGATTAGTAACGGAGATAATGGAAGTTACCAAAAAAGGTATTTCTGCATAAACGGAATCATACTGGGGCTTTAAGTTGGTAGAAACAATCAAGTAGTACTTCCCCACGATCCCGATCCCGAGTATGGTCCTATCCACAGGTTAAATAAATAATTATCAGGAACGAAGTAATCCTTTTTTTTAAGCCCACTTTTACTTTTCGTAGAAAGAAGCATAGGAACGAAATAAATAGGTTGAAATACCTACTTAGACAACGAGTATTTTATTCAAGGATTAAGTTATTACTGAATAAAGACAAACTAAAATAAGAAAGGATAAGATCAATTCGGAAGCACCCTTTTTTCTATTATAGCAGACGGAATTGCATTGGTTTAATTTGTGACTCCTCGATACATCTTGATTCTATCTATCCTACTAACACATAGCGAGATAATACCGAACCAGTCCTTAGATTTAGTTAAGGCCATCGAGGAGCCGTATGAGACTGAAGTCTCATGTACGGTTCTGCAATAGCGATGGAAGCAGTGATGTTATCACCTACTATAATTATCTAACAGTTCAAGTACAGTTGATATAGTTGAGGCGCAGTCAAAATATGGTTTTTGGGGGTGGAATCTGTGGCGTCAACCTATAGGTTTTGCAGTTTTTGTAATTTCTTCCCTAGCAGAATGTGAGAGATTACCCTTTGATTTACCAGAAGCCGAAGAAGAATTAGTAGCAGGTTATCAAACCGAATATTCAGGTATCAAATTTGGTTTATTTTATGTTGCTTCCTATCTAAATCTACTAGTTTCTTCATTATTTGTAACAGTTCTTTATTTAGGAGGTTGGAATCTTTCTCTTCCGTACATATTTCTTCCTCATTTCGAAATTAATGAAGTGGGTGGAGTCTTTGGAATGACAATTGGTATTTTTATTACATTAGCTAAAGCTTATTTGTTCCTGTTCATTCCTATTACAACAAGATGGACTTTACCTAGGATGAGAATGGACCAACTATTAAATCTTGGGTGGAAGTTTCTTTTACCTATTTCTCTAGGTAATCTATTATTGACAACTTCTTTCCAACTCTTTTCACTCTAAGGGCATACGATATTCTATTCTCGATTTAGAACTTCTCTCAAACAAGAGAAAGAAACTTCAAATTATTCATAGATATTCACGATATGCTCCCTATGGTAACTGGGTTCATTAATTATGGTCAACAAACAGTAAGAGCTGCAAGGTATATTGGTCAAAGTTTCATGATTACCTTATCCCACACGAATCGTTTACCCGTAACTATTCAATATCCTTATGAAAAATTGATCACATCTGAGCGTTTCCGCGGTCGAATCCACTTTGAATTTGATAAATGCATTGCTTGTGAAGTATGTGTTCGTGTATGCCCTATAGATCTGCCTGTTGTTGATTGGAAATTGGAAACGGATATTCGAAAAAAACGATTGCTTAACTATAGTATTGATTTTGGAATCTGTATTTTTTGTGGGAACTGCGTCGAGTATTGTCCAACAAACTGTTTATCAATGACTGAAGAATATGAACTTTCTACATATGATCGTCATGAATTGAATTATAATCAAATTGCTTTGGGTCGGTTACCAATGACAGTAATTGGAGATTACACGATTCGAACCATTATGAATTCCACTCAAATAAAAAAAGCCACGGGTAAACTCCTTGATTCAAGAACTATTACCGATTACTAAGATTCCGTTTTAATCTAAAGGAGCGGATCTTCTTTTATTTTGTTCGGTTAATAACGAAAAAAAACCAGCTCTTATTTATTGGTGATTCGCGAGAATCACGGCTTACTTTGGATAAAAAAGAATTGAATATATCCGCGATAATTTCGAAATATATGAATATATAAGCAATCGGATAGAGAAATGGAATGAATTAATCTATCTACATCAACCCACACCCCGTATAGGATTTAATAAAAAAGTCACTTATCATAAAAACAGGGTAACTTTCCTTTTCTGGTCTAGTCAATAAGATTATGAAACATTTCGACTTATTTATCTCTTATTTTACATATAATGGATTTAACTGGACCAATACATGATTTTCTTTTAGTTTTTTTGGGGTTGGGTCTTATAATAGGAGGTCTAGGAGTGGTATTACTTACTAATCCTATTTTTTCCGCCTTTTCATTAGGATTTGTTCTTGTTTGTATATCCTTATTTCATATTCCATCGAATTCCCATTTTGTAGCTGCTGCACAACTCCTTATTTATGTAGGAGCCATAAACGTCTTAATCATATTCGCTGTTATGTTCATGAACGACTCGGAATATTACAATGATTTCAGTCTTTGGACTGTTGGGGATGGGGTAACTTCACTGGTTTGTACAAGTATTTTTGTTTCACTAATAACTACTATCCCAGATACGGCATGGTACGGGGTTATTTGGACTACAAGATCAAACCAGATTTTGGAGCAAGATTTGATAAATAAAGGTCAACAAATCGGGATTCATTTATCAACCGATTTTTTTCTTCCTTTTGAGCTTATTTCTATAATTCTTTTAGTTTCTTTGATAGGTGCAATTGCTATGGCTCGTCAGTAAAAAATACGGAGAAAAAGAATTATTTGGTTCTGTCTTAGCCTATCCATTTTCCTTCAATTAATGGTCAGATTTTTCAGGTAGAAAATGTAAATTTTTTCTTTTAGTTCAATCTATTACCAATATGTTCCTTAGTTCTGTACTTGTTAGATTCGAGTCAACCAAATTAGTTAAGGTTGAATTGTTGTTCATATTGAAATTAAAGAAATTCAGATTGAGGGGGGTTTGGTTAATGCTGCTTGAACATGAACTTGTTTTGAGTGCCTATTTATTTTCTATTGGTATTTATGGATTGATCACAAGTCGAAATATGGTTAGAGCACTTATGTGTCTTGAGCTTATACTGAATGCAGTTAATATGAATTTCGTAACATTTTCTGATTTATTTGATAGTCGCCAATTAAAAGGGGACATTTTTTCTATTTTTGTTATAGCTATTGCAGCCGCTGAAGCAGCTATTGGGCCAGCCATTGTTTCGTCCATTTATCGTAACAAAAAATCAATTCGTATCAATCAATCGAATTTGTTGAATAAATAATGGTAATTAGATGAATGTGTTAATCATACAAATAACGAATAAAATCTTTCTCAATACAAATTAATATTATATACGACAGAAGCATATGACTCTGTTTGCTAAAGAGTAATAAATCAAAGTATCTTGGCCCTCTCTCATGACCAAATATATAAGTCAATTTTTTAGAAAACAATTTTGGTTAATTATTGATTCGTCTGGTGTCTACAATATATGATTCCATTTTTTTACTAGATCGAAAATTCATGATGTTCAAAAAGTAGATAGATCCAATGTCACATTCAGTAAAGATTTATGATACATGCATAGGGTGCACTCAATGTGTACGAGCCTGCCCCACAGATGTATTAGAAATGATACCTTGGGACGGATGTAAAGCTAAGCAAATAGCTTCTGCTCCAAGAACAGAAGACTGTGTGGGTTGTAAGAGATGTGAATCCGCTTGTCCAACAGATTTCTTGAGTGTCCGAGTTTATTTATGGCATGAGACAACTCGCAGCATGGGTCTAGCTTATTGATACGTTCCAGAAAGCTTAACTTGAATCCATTTTTTTATCTTTACCGACAAAACCCCGTGCTCGAAATCGAAATAGGCTATTTTCTCGAGTACGGGGTTTTCTGGTCAAAGTGTATCTTATCTTGTCTTTACTACGAATTATTTTCCTTGGTTAACAATAATTGTTGTTTTGCCGATATTCGCGGGTTTTTCCATTTTCTTTCTCCCCCATAGAGGAAATAAGGTCATCCGATGGTATACTATATCTATATGCCTAGTGGAACTACTTCTAACGACCTATGTATTCTGTTATCATTTCCAGTTGGACGATCCATTAATTCAATTAGAACAGGATTTTAAATGGATTAATTTTTTTGATTTTCACTGGAGACTCGGAATCGATGGACTTTCCATAGGACCTATTTTATTGACGGGATTCATCACAACTTTAGCTACTTTAGCGGCCCGGCCAGTTACTCGGGATTCACGACTGTTCCATTTCTTGATGTTAGCAATGTACAGCGGTCAAATAGGACCTTTTTCTTCTCGAGATCTTTTACTTTTTTTTATCATGTGGGAGTTAGAATTAATTCCTGTTTACCTACTTTTATCCATGTGGGGAGGGAAGAAGCGTTTGTACTCAGCTACAAAGTTTATTTTGTACACTGCAGGGGGTTCTATTTTTCTCTTAATGGGAGTTCTCGGTATGGGTTTATATGCTTCTAACGAACCAACATTGAATTTTGAAACATTAGCGAATCAATCATATCCTGTGGCATTAGAAATAATATTCTATTTTGGTTTTCTTATTGCTTATGCTGTCAAATCACCGATTATACCTCTACATACATGGTTACCAGATACCCACGGAGAAGCACATTACAGTACATGTATGCTTCTAGCCGGAATCTTATTAAAAATGGGAGCATATGGGTTGGTTCGGATCAATATGGAATTATTACCCCATGCTCATTCCTTTTTTTCTCCCTGGTTGATTATTGTAGGCACAGTGCAAATAATCTATGCAGCTTTAACATCTCCCGGGCAACGCAATTTAAAAAAGAGAATAGCCTACTCTTCTGTATCTCATATGGGTTTTACAATTATAGGAATAGCCTCCGTAACCGATCTGGGACTCAATGGGGCCATTTTGCAAATAATTTCTCATGGATTTATTGGTGCGGCGCTTTTTTTCTTGGCAGGAACGAGTTATGATAGAATACGTCTCGTTTATCTCGACGAAATGGGAGGAATAGCTATCCCAATGCCAAAAATATTTGCAATGTTCAGTAGTTTCTCGATGGCTTCTCTTGCATTGCCGGGAATGAGTGGTTTTGTTGCCGAATTGGTAATCTTTTTTGGCATAATTACCAGCCCAAAATATCTTTTAATGCCAAAAATACTAATTACTCTTGTAATGGCAATTGGAATGATATTAACTCCTATTTATTCATTATCTATGTCACGCCAGATGTTTTATGGATACAAGCAATTTAATGCCAAAAATTTTTATTTTTTTGATTCTGGACCACGAGAGCTTTTTGTTTCAATCTGTATCTTTCTGCCAGTAATAGGCATTGGTATTTATCCAGATTTCGTTCTCTCACTATCTGTTGACAAGGTAGAAGCTATTTTATCTAATTACTTTTCTCGATAGTTTGCATGAATAAGGCATAAAAAAAAAGCTGCGATAATAAAATTAGGTGGACAATAAAAGAAAAAGAAGTGAATTGTAATCAGATACGTTTGAAGTTTTAGAGAACCGGTTCAATCAAGTAGTAATTGAACCGGTTCTCTAAAACTAACACAAACTTTCATTACATATGCGATTTCTATGTATTAGGTCACGTCTTCGATTAAGATGCTAATGTGAATGAACCATAACTATGTAGGCCTATTCCTAATAGATTGACCCCAAAATAGCATACCCAAATTATAAGAAATCCCATAGAAGCTACAATTGCGGAATTTGTGCCTTTTAAATTTTGGTTGGTTCTAATATGTAAATAAATAGCAAATATAGTCCAAGTAATAAATGCCCAAGTTTCCTTGGGGTCCCAATTCCAATATGACCCCCACGCCTCATTAGCCCACACTGCGCCTGAAAGAATACCAACCGTTAAAAAGATAAACCCTAGACTAATGACACGATAACTCCAACGATCCAATTGCTGAATCAATTGATACCTGTGATAATTTCTAAATGAAAGTAAAGAATTGTTTAGTAAAGCATAGCTTCTTTCATTTACATATTGAATCTCATCAAAATCAAAGGAAAATGGCCCAATTAATGAATGCTTGTTTTTACCAAAGACCCATAGGCTTTTTCGAAATGTAATGACTAGAAGAGATACTGATAATAATGATCCACATAAAAGAGCTGCATAACTTAATATCATCATACTTACGTGCATCATTAACCACTGAGATTGGAGGGCAGGTACTAATATTGTGGATTGATGCATTTCAGTCAAAAGACCTGAAGTAGCAAATCCTTGGGTAAAAATAGTACTTGGTGCGGTTATTGCGCTTAAATCGTTTTTATTATTCCATATTTTAGGAACCATATGAATAATGGAAAAGCCCCATGAAAGGAATAGTAATGATTCATATAAATCACTTAAGGGGAAATGTTCCGAATAAATCCAACGAGTAACTAATAATCCTGTTATACAGAAAAAGGTAGCTATCATGCCCTTTTCTGACGAATCATGTAGTCCTATGGTTTCGTGGACTAATAAGGTCATCAAATAAATCGTAATTACAATTGAAACAATTGAAAAAGAGATGTGAGTTAATATATGTTCTAAAGTCGAAAATATCATAAAAAATCCTAAAAAAAAAAAGGGAGTCCTTTAACACTGGAACGGAAATGATTAATCCATTTCATTTTCATTATAAGATTTATTGTATCTCTTTTAGAAGATGCCGCCACTCGGACTCGAACCGAGATGCTCTAGCACTGCTTCCTAAGAGCAGCGTGTCTACCGATTTCACCATAGCGGCTTGCTCGAAAGCATAATAGCCCATACGCACTCAAACGTCGAGATTGTAAGGAGTCAATTCAATGTAATATTTTTTAGGAAAAATGCAAATCAAATACAGGCCTATTCCTATTTCTATTTGAACGTTCAATAATCTCTTATAGGATGGTTTTCATTTTAACGATGGACTTTTCGAAAGGTTTCAGCTCTCCCAAAACGAACAGCTTAGTAGGAACTAGAGAGTTCTGCTCTCAATTCAGGTATAGAAGTAAAAAAAACCTTTCTTTTTTTATTCTTTTTTTATGATTTCATGGGTCCGAACAAAACGAAAAAATCTATTGTATCCATAGTCATTAATAAGAAAACCCTCAAAAGAAAAGTGAAACTTTCTATCAAGTACTATGTTTTTTCGTTTGACCAAAAAAACATAGTACCCTTTTTTTATTTAGGAAATGAAAGGCTTCCTATCCTAAATACGACAACCGATAGTGCGGCCTCATATTTATCAGTAAAAAATATGAGTTAATGGGAGTCGTTCATCTTATCAATTTTATTAGCAAATTCTTCGAGGCATATTGATTTAGATTATTCCAAGACTTGTTTATTTTTTTGTTGCACAAAAAAACTTTTTGAATTCCCGGTAGAAAGAGATTTTGCTAAGGAAAAAGCTTTTAGCGCAGCCAAATATCCTTTTCTTTTCCAAATGTTTTTACGAATACGCTTTTTTGATATAGAAGTACGTTTCTTTGGAACGGCCATTTTAAAATAAAGAGGTTACTCATTGTTTTAGTTGGATGTGAAAGACATGTATTGTTCAAAATGCGTCATTTTTTTCTTTAGCTCTATATTTATTCCCTAGATCATACTTTCTTGATAATATACAATATGGATACGTGTGAGTCCCATAGAGGATTTCTGGAGAAAAGTTGTATATCTTAATTTTTTCTTTATTTTCGGAATACTTTATTCCTTTTTTTTACGTACATTATAAAAAAAAAAAGAAGCCTTTTGATATACTAATCTTCGTTCGAATCTATATCTGTGTCACCGTCATAAAAAAAAGGGCTACGGCTCATCGTATTCTCTTTTTTTTAATAAAAAAGAGAAAAATGGAAAACGCTTACCTTAATTGAAGAGAAGAATACTGTAACCTTTTTTCTATCAATTCATCAATAGAGTACAGTACCCTTAGTTAAATGAAAATTTCAAAAAAGGAAAACCGGAATGAGACTGATATTGAATCAGTTAATATAATAAACACTTGAGAAAAAGCCATTTAACTAAGTCCTTTTTTCAATTCTACGCAAAGTGGGTATCAAAGTGCCGGATATCGTAGAGTTTTCTAGAAGTATCCGTTGTTTTGGTGGAATAGAAGCTACTCGAGAATAATTAGTAAAGTCTTCCAAATATACTAACTAGAATCACAAGATCTTTTTTGGGGGTCAAGTTTTTGCTAGATCCTATGCTCAATAAAGTTATTGATGGATCTTACATACCAGAATAAAGTACTTTTTTTACTATAATTAAATTACTTAATTGTTTTTCCTTGATCAATGAATATAATAATAAAGAAATGAAAATTTCATATTATGATTCTGTATCTTCCTAAATATCCTAGTTAATCACTAAGTGGTACCTTTTCAAAAAAACTTGATCTTTTGACCGCTTGTAACTTCTTATTTTTTTTTGGAGGGGAAAGAATTAGAAAGATTTAAGAATCCAAAATTCTATTTTAGTTCTTTCTTTCTTTATTTTATTGCTCTTTCCGAAAGATATCAGAGCTGGTGAATTGAAAAAAAAAAAGTTTGATTTTCTTATGGAACATACATATCAATATGCATGGATCATACCTTTCGTTCCACTTCCAGTTCCTATAGCAATAGGGGTGGGGCTTCTCCTTGTTCCAACGCCAACAAAAAACCTCCGCCGTCTCTGGGCTTTTCTTAGTGTTTTATTACTAAGTATAGTTATGCTTTTTTCAATCGATCTGTCTATTCAACAAATGAATGGTAGCTCCATCTATCAATATTTATGGTCTTGGACCATAAATAATGATTTTTCTTTAGAGTTTGGCGACTTGATCGATCCACTTACTTCTATTATGTTAATATTAATCACTACTGTTGGAATTATGGTTCTTATTTATAGTGATAATTATATGTCTCATGATGAAGGATATTTGAGATTTTTTGCTTATATGAGTTTTTCCAATACTTCCATGTTGGGATTAGTTACTAGTTCAAATTTAATACAAATTTATTTTTTTTGGGAGTTAGTTGGAATGTGCTCGTATCTATTAATAGGTTTTTGGTTCACACGACCAATTGCAGCAAATGCTTGTCAAAAAGCGTTTGTAACTAATCGTGTAGGGGATTTTGGTTTATTATTAGGAATCTTAGGTCTTTATTGGATAACGGGTAGTTTCGAATTTCGAGATTTGTTTAAAATAGTCACAACCTTGATTGAGAATAATGGTTTAAATTCTTTTTTTCTTACTCTGTGTGCCGCCCTATTATTCCTTGGTGCAGTTGCTAAATCTGCACAATTCCCCCTTCATGTATGGTTACCTGATGCTATGGAAGGGCCTACCCCTATTTCAGCTCTTATACACGCTGCTACTATGGTAGCAGCGGGAATTTTTCTTGTAGCTCGACTTTACCCTCTTTTCACAGTTATACCTTACATAATGAATCTTATTTCTTTGATAGGTATTATAACCGTACTTTTAGGAGCCACTTTGGCTCTTGCACAAAGAGACATTAAGAGAAGTTTAGCGTATTCGACAATGTCGCAGGTGGGTTATATTATGTTAGCTTTAGGTATGGGATCATATCGAGCTGCTTTATTTCATTTGATCACCCATGCCTATTCAAAAGCATTATTATTTTTAGGCTCCGGATCCATTATTCATTGTATGGAAAGTATTGTTGGATATTCTCCAAATCAAAGTCAAAATATGGCTCTTATGGGCGGTTTAACAAAATATATGCCAATTACAAAAACTTCTTTTTTGATAGGTACACTTTCTCTTTGTGGTATTCCGCCCCTTGCTTGCTTTTGGTCAAAAGATGAAATTCTTAGCGATAGTTGGGTATATTCACCTATTTTCGCGATAATAGCTTATTTCACAGCCGGATTAACTGCATTTTATATGTTTCGGATGTATTTACTTACTTTTGCGGGGCATTTAAACGTCTATTCTCAAAATTTCAGCGCTAAAAAAAGCAGCTCGTTTTATTCAATATCCATCTGGGGTAAAGAAGGACAGAAAGTAATCAACAAGAATCTTTTTTTATCAACAGTAAAAAAGAAGCAAAGAGTTCCTTTTTTTTCGAAGAAAGCATATTCAATTGATAGGAATGTAAAAAAAGGAACGCAACCCCTTATCACATTTACTCATTTTAGAAATAAAGAAAATAATCCATATCCTTATGAATCGGAAAATACTATGCTTTTTCCCCTTCTTATATTAGGATTCGTTACTTTGTGTGTTGGGTTTATCGGAATTCCTTTAAATTATAGAGGAATGGATTTGAATATATTATCAAAATTGTTAACTCCATATATAAACCTTTTACATTCAAATTCGAGCAATTCCGTGGATTGGTATGAATTTCTTACAAATGCAATTTTGTCAGTCAGTATAGCTTATTTAGGAATCTTTTTTGCGTTCTTTTTATATAGGCCTGTTTATTCATTTTTACAGAATTTGGACTTAATTAATTCATTTGTAAAAATGGGTCCTAAAAGAGGTCTTTGGGACAAAATAGTAAATGTGATATATAATTGGTCATATAATCGTGGTTACATAGATCGTTTTTATGCAACAACCTTTAATACCGGTATAAGAGGACTGGTTGGATTCACTCAGTTTTTTGATAGACGAGTAATTGATGGAATTACAAATGGAGTTGGTATTACAAGTTTATTTGTAGGAGAGGGGATCAAAAATGTAGGGGGCGGAAGAATATCTTCTTATCTATTCTTCTATTCATTTTTTTTATTCTTTTTTTTATTAATATTCATTTACAACAATTTCTGATAGAGGAGGTCTTTATCTTCTTTAAGTTTAAGTATTTCTAACTTTGAA
>JAJJMC010011250.1:552836-595682 GCA_023531435.1 Papaver californicum | reverse complement strand
GCATCCAAGATAAAAACCATTTAGTTTAAAACTCATTTTCTCCAACAGGTTGAAGTCATGCCCATGATCGTAGGGAAGACTCTAGAAACCATATGCCTACTACTCATTCACCAAACAATGTACACACAACCTGATTTTTCCTTATTGTGGGTGTACAGTTATACCGCACATGTTATAGACCACCAAACCAATACCCTAATGAGTATTTCCCTGTGACATATTTGATGTCTCGTAAAATTGATGGTTAGGTCATGTGAATAACTCACTTAATTAATTAATTAATTAATTAAATAGTATGCTAATGTTAATTAATTAAGGAGGCTGACTACTATAGTGTTAAGTCGAGTAAGGTCAGTAAGTTTATCAATGACTCAATACATCAAGTAAAATATATTATTTGACATTATCTAGGCATTGCATCTTAATAGTGGCAGTCGTGGGTATGGTGATACCATTGGTAGTAATTTATGACAGATGATGGCAGTTAAATAACAGCTTAAGGCGATAAAATAACAGGTTCATATTAAATAACAGTAATGGTGATATCAAGTAGATCAGTGAACTACTTCATGGCATTAGTTTAAGGCGATGAGTCACCATGAAGGAGCAAAGATAATTATGTCAATAACAGCTTGATATTGACAAAGAGTCATGGAAGCTAGCAACAATGCACGAACACTACCCTGCTGCCATCGTCTACAGACAATTAGTCCTATGTAACCATGCATGATTATAGGGATGCCATGAGACCTGGGAATCACTTCATACACAATGCGCAATCATGGAATCACTCAGTGAGTAATGCAATCTTGTGGCATCTCTTTACAGAAAGTGTCATCTCATGATATGTTCAATAGGTTCGTGGGCCCCCCTCTGAGAGTGATTCGCGCTAGTGGCATCACTTTTTGAAAGGTGGCATCTCGGAAGCACATTCGGTGCATATCTTTGTTAACTATGCACAGATATGATATCGCTGAACCTTATTCGTAAAATATGTTAGGTGTTAGCTATCTAGTAAGAATACTCGATTACTAACCATCAGTGGCTTGGTGCATAAATTAGAGTAGCCAGTAGGCAATAAAATCGAGTGGCATGTCTATAAATCTGATTTTGTTGTCCATAATACTAAAACAAGAAATAATATATTCCCAATATATGATTCTTTTAATCTCATACGACTACACCTATACTAGTTGGTGTCAAACGAGATAAGTTTTTCTTTCAACATAATTAAAAAATTATTAAAAGTTTAAGATCCCCAATATATATTCTAAGAAAGAAGGGTGTTTAGCTTGGACATATAACGGTTAAGATTATCTCTAAGTTGGACAACTGAGATCATGCCTTGTCCAGCGGACCTAATTGGATTCTAATCGGAGATGCTTTCCTAATTGAAATTTGATTCAATTTGTCAACACCGGGGTTGTAGACCCCGACTAACGCTGATTCTGACTCTTACCCAACTATAGATAACCCTAAACTAACAATTATTAAAGGTTGAGCCCGTGTTGTAGGCCCATGTGATACCTAGTCATTAATTAAATTAACAAATTTAATACTCCCTCCCTACTATTTTTCATCCTCAATACCATTTTCGCCAGTCCAAAATATTATCCATCTTCTATTTATAGTTGTTCACTCTCATTGAACTCTCAAATATACCTTTGAATTTTTCGTAACTATAAATTTATTTTTAATGGACTCAATTTAAAACCTTAAAGAGTATGTGCATAAATAGGAAATAAATGTAGCTAAATATTTTTTTATTTTCATTCCTTTAAAAGTTTCTACTTCATGAGTATAATCTTTTTATCTCTTTCCTCAAACACCATGAGTATAATTAAGCTATCCCATCTAGTGTTTACATCTAACAAAATTTTACAAGCTGCTCCATATAGTGATGTGGCAAAAAAAATGAAAAAATAAATAAAAACTAGTAATCGATGTAAATCACCCCCAAAGAAGATGTTTCGTAAGTATGCCTCAGGAGCGTCAACTAGTTATTTATTAAATGTTGAATGAATTTTTTCTTTTCTTTTTTGATTGAGAAACATCTACTAGTATATGTTATGTTAAGTATATTCACTAGGGTTTCATGTATGGTTTCTACAGTGTGATGTTTTTCTAACAATTTTTTGTTTGGGTTAAGAAAACTTATGGATATTAGATACTTGTTTGATTTGTTTGAGTTTTATAAGTGTCATATGAAAGAGAATAAAATGGTTAAAGTTTGTAGATAAATTATTGTCAGATTAAGAGGACAATGTAATTGAGTCAGACAACATGTTTTCAATAGAACAAACCAATATTTGTGACACTGTAAGTGACATACCAATATGCTTCAATGGGTTTACTTATGCCGAATGACCTAATAAATCCTTATGTGATAAGGAATAACTCATTATATTAATCATGCAAAATCGATTGAGGATCCGACGAAGGAGGATGCTTCTTCTTTTGTTCCTTCCTTGTGGGACAAGAAAGCCAGGAAACTTTCTAGATCTCACCAGATGCAAAAAGTATTTGCACTTTCTTTTTTAACCTATAATTCTTCTGACATGTTTCTCTAAAAAAATTATTATGACTTTTCAAATATGTTATTCTTGGGCAGTTACAATAGCAGATTTATAGTGTTAGAAAAATTCCACAAGGTTATAAGCTAGTACTGCTCATCGTTATTGTATAATTATCATGAGTAATTAAAAAATGACTCTAGTTTTAAAATTTCAACATAAGATAGAAAATATAAAAGGCCGGGGTTTTAAGTTTATAATGTCATGTGTGTCTCTTCTGCCTCGGTATCGTATATGATTGTGATGTCGACTAGAGTATGCTTTTTCACCCCAATTTCAGTTGATAATTAAAAAGTTGTTGTGTAATAAGTAAAACCATGATTCAGATGACCACCTTCTATCACTTTTAGACCAAGTTTGTACTCATTCTTATCAAGTTCTACAATTTTTTCCTTCTGAAATGCAACTTTTGTCACCTTCGTTCACAATAGAGAAAAATTAGGCACTGGTTAATTAAGTTAACACTAATACAACCCTGGTCAAACCCAAAGTCAAACTAAATTGACTAAAATCAAGGTTTCTCCTATTAATTTCCGAGTGTCATATCTTCTTCCTCTGGTGTTCGAATGACAATAATTTTTTTCGAGATCTATCTAATGATACTAATATATATTCAAATTGGTATTTTATTGTTGACTATATTTCTTCTTCAATAATTCAATGAATATCTCATCACATACGTAAATATCACCTGACCAGTCAAATGATATTGACTTGATTCCGGGTCATTGTAGTTGGCTTGTTGTAAAATGAATGATTATTATAGGCTAGCCACTCGGATTACTTTATTACGTCTTGAGTTTGATCGTAACCATGTTTGGTTTGATTCGCATCCGGTGCCAAGATGCAATCCTTATTTTAAATATTCCCCTCCCTGGGTGCATCCTAGGGATTTTATTTCTGATGCGGCACTTGGTGGATTTCGTTGGATTATGTGGGCAGTCTTAGTTACGTGTTTGCAAAGAAATTGCAAAATATGAAGTTCCTTTGGAAGACATAGAATATGAAAAAATTTAGTGGGCTTGATAGGAAGTTTAAAAAGTTAGAGTAAGGTGGAGGTTTTAATCTGCTTGAGGAGACCCATCAGTGTTTGAAGTTCAGGTCTTACAGAGAACTAGTGTGGTGTTGTAGCGGCTGAAATTAACTCAAAATAAAATCATTCTTTAAGTATTAAAGGAGAAAGAGTTTATGGAAGGGGACAAAATACTGATTATTTCAAGGAAGAATTGTTGATATGACCCCATTTTATTACCTCCATTTCAAATATGACCCCGTTTTTTAACTATTACAAATATGACCCCGTATTTTTAACTATTACAAATATGACCCCGTTTTTTGTAGGAAGTGTTTGGATACAACCTCAAATAGTAAAAAAAATTTGACTAAATTAAATTAAGATCTTCCTTTTTAATTCGTTATTAACCCATATTGTTTAACTTCTCTATAATATATCATCAGGTTGGTTAACTTGCAACTCTCGTTTCTTGGACATCATGAAAATCCATCTATTATCTTCTCTTTTGATAAAAATGACGTGTTGTTACTGTGTACGAATAGATTTTTTGTATGACATACCAAATTCTGACTTAAAATTCAACCAATTACCAATCTATTATACTTTAGTTTATTCAAACCAAGATGCTCAAACTAGGTGTACTCACAGTCATTATAACGTTTGAAACAAACAGAAAGCAAGTATGAAATTAATTAGAAGACAATAACAAAAACATTTTAAAAGACTTAATAAATTCTTCAATTGAACTTCAAAATGCAAAACCCCAAATGAACCCGATGATCAGGCTAAGACTACAATAAGTTTTACCCCAAATGAACCCGATGATTAGGCTAAGACTACAGTAAAAGTAATGCCATCAATCAATCAACAGTTAATTCGATAAAGCTATCAATCAAATTAAATTAAGATCTTAATTTAATTTAGTCAAAAAAATTACTA
This sequence comes from Papaver californicum, assembly GCA_023531435.1. Taxonomy (NCBI): domain Eukaryota; kingdom Viridiplantae; phylum Streptophyta; class Magnoliopsida; order Ranunculales; family Papaveraceae; genus Papaver; species Papaver californicum. The sequence goes on along the minus strand of JAJJMC010011250.1, from coordinate 591,155 downwards.
TTTGAGGTTGTATCCAAACACTCCCTACAAAAAATGGGGTCATATTTCTAATAAAAGAAAAAAACGGGGTCATATTTGTAATAGTTAAAAAAACGGGGTCATATTTGAAATGGAGGTAATAAAATGGGGTCATATAAACAATTCTCCCTTATTTCAATCAGAGTGGCTAATAATAAAAGAAGGTAAAATGCTATCACTAAGTTAGATATAGATAACACACTGTTTTGATCAACAAATGATTAAAGATGAAATGAAATAGTTTTATATCCACAAGTAGGTTTTGATCAACATAGGAACATAACTTTTGTGATGCTTCTAATGAGGGGACACAATTTCCACAACTAGGTGTTGAAGAGTTGAAGATGTTGGGGGCCCTATTCGGTAAAGATGAAGTGGTGAGTATCACTAAGGCTTTAGGCCCTGATGTTTATATTATCGAGTTCTATGTAACGTTTTTTGGGACATCATTAAAATCGACCTTTTTTATATTTGCAAGAATTTCATTCTAATGGATCTTTAGATCGGAGAATTAATTGTTCCTTAATTTCTCTGATTCAAAAAAAAAAAGAATGTTCCTATATTCCTAGAGACTTCATACCAATCTTCTTGTAGGCAGTGCTTATAAAATACTCTCAAAGTTTTTAGCAGTTCGCTTAAAGAAATTTATGCCAAGATTAATTAATTTTTTATTTTCAGGGAACTTTTGTTAAGGATGGACATATTTTGGATGGAATTCCTATTGTTGTGAATGTATTGATTCTAGACTTAAGATGAAGGTGGCAAAAGTGGTGTGTAAGATTTATATGGAGAAAACTTTTAATAATCTAGATGGTATGTTCTTCTGAAAATATTAGAATCTCATGTCTTTATTCATCAATTAATGAATTGAATTCGTTGGTTTGTTAGAATGACCCAGCTTTCTTTCTCGGTGAATGGAAGTTCTTATAATAAGTTTAGGACTAATAAGGGACTCAAACAAGGTGATTCTCTTTCGTCTTTCTTATTTTGGTAGTATAGATTTTGACTAAGTTATTTAATAAGGCAGTGGAAAGGGATAATATCTCTGGGTTTCAGGTTAAGGACGAAGGACGAAGGACGAAGGTACTTCTATCTCTCACTTGTAGTTTGCTGATGATACAATTATTTTTTTGGATGCTAACGTTAGAAAAATTAAATTTCTTCGGATTATCCTTAAAAAAAAATAAAAAATCTTACGGTTTTAAAATTGAATATGGAAAAACGTTCTATAGTTAATGTGGGTATATATGATGTTATTAATGATTTGGAAGATGATATGAATTGTTAAGTCGGATGTGTTCCTATGAAATATCTTGGAATTCTTGTAGGTTCATTTAGGGCTGCACATTGGAAAGGGTGGGTAGGATATGGCATATTCCGCCACTCTACCCACAAAATAACGGGTAATAAAATTTTACCCGCCACCCTATCCGCCGTTATTACGGCTCGGGTAGGATGGGTAGCGGGTATAACCTTTTTTGTTTTGTTTTTTTCCTGTAGTTGTTCTAGTTTCATTGAAGACACCAACAAAAGTTCTTAAACAATGGAGATGATCTGTTGAGGCCATAAACTTCTTCCGGCCTGCATTGGGCCGATACTACTATCTCTGCACAACAAAGAAAATATCAAGCCTGTTATAAGCTATAATAATCATTTCTAGCTAGAACAAGTTATTCTGCTAAAATCAAATGACAAATAACTTGTTCGTAGTTACCTGCTAAGGAAGACATGGTGATTATTGTAAGAAGAAACAAACCAACAATAGAAGAAATCCTAGTAGACACCATGATGGTTAATTATAATCTAACTTGGGAACTTTAGCTGGATTTATGGATTTAACTACAATTATTGAGTTTATTGTTTCGTGTTTAGTCGTGCAAACAACATTATTATCAATCATTGTATACCATCCTCGCGCATTGACTCTCTTGATCATTCAATAAATTTGTTTACTCAGTACTTGTTGGTGGTGATGCTGGTGCCCCAAGAAAGTTCATGGAAAGATCTTAATTGCTAGCAGACACTGCACAACACAGGCAATAAAATGGAGTAGGACTGTCGCATGATTTGGTCATTTTGCAAAGAAATTGAGTCTGTTTAGAGCAATTTTTTTTTTACTTGAATAAATTTAAGGAATACAGCTTTTAAGAGTGAAATTGCTGGCATTCCCTTTGATTTTTGCACCTTCAGGAATCAACCATTGTGGTTGATGCAGACATACGTGCTATAGCTTTTCAGGTGTTGCTAGACTAGCTTAGTTACATAAGATGATTGCAGACTGTATAAAACCTCGTGTCGATTAAACGTTGGTAGACTAGTTATAAAAACTGATTGCAAGATTACAAGAAAGCGCAAAGATTATGCGCTTTCACAAAATTTCAGCTATCATCAAGCTTAAGAGAACAAAAAAAACTAAAATGACGAGTGTGATTTCGATTGTTAAGATCATTACAGCACAATGTAACAAAAAAATATTATAGAATTAGGCGGGTAGGCGGGTAGAGTATGGTAATTTGGAGTTTTACCCGTCACTTTACCCGTTTGATGGTGGATAATAAAACTTTATCCATTATCCTTCGAACGGTACCTAAAAGTTAATCCTAGGTAAAATAATATACTGTAGAAGTACTTTCTTTGGATTCGGAAATCAAAATCGTACAGGGCAAGCTTAAACAACGATAATAGCCGTTCCGCCCTACTTCGATCACAAGGAGAGAAAATGGGTTGATTTTAGGTCTCAACCCGCCTCACGCCCAGAAAGTAAAAGAATTTGTGTGTTGAATTGTGTGTAGAGATGTCATGGGGTGTTTCCACGCCGCATGTTGCTGTAACCACCATACCAAAACCCCATGAATAATCCCTCCATGTAATATAATTTGATTTCTCGTAGGAATTGGTGGAGTCATGGACTCAAAGCATGTGAGTAAGATAGTGTTATCCATTAACTTCTCCAGTTTTACCACTACTTTCTCAGTCTTGTGAGATTTAATTGTTAGCATTTATGCTTAACTTTTATGTAGTGCATACATAACATTTTCAAGAGATTCAGCTGTGGAAGTTTGCAACTTGAGACAGTGCTTGATGCGACTCTCCAATTAGATGGTATGCGTCTAGTTTGCGTTTTCGTTCAGATATGGCTTAGCCTCTATTCTGAATGTTCGCAATTTTGTATAATCATCGTATTCTGATTAATACAAATGGTGTATATGGATACACATGAAATAACAAGAGTTTAGCTAGGTAAAGCCCTGAAATTTTGGAGGAGCATACATATATAAAAGAGCTATTAGGTTAATTTATCCACGAGCTGAATATGCATTCTCAATGATTTTGCGGAATTTAAGATAGCATTATGTATTCATATTTCTAATGTTGGGTCAGGAATTTATACAAAGTTATCTCATGCTTCTGCAGCTAGGCAAAAAGCAATATTACAATTTTCTCCCTTGTCAAATCCAATATCTACAGGTGGGTAGGATAAAGATATGGATAAAATCATGGTGGGTAGGGTAGAAATAACGGGTAGGGATGGATATGTGCACCACTAGGTTTCAATTCCTAGTATGGTGTTTATTTCGGAGGATATGTTAGAAAAATGGAAAAGAAGCTCGACCCATGGAAGATGAAATTTCTTACGAAGACGTGTATGTAGTTAACTCTTATAAGAAATTACTTCTACTATTATCCCTTTATACTATTGTATATGGTGGGATTTTATCAAGGGTAAAATTGTAAGATTCATTATCTAACACCCAAGACGCAAGCGAATGGTCCAAATACCTAAAAAGGCGTTTTTATATCAAACCCGTCAGATGCAATTCTGCATTGCCATTTATAACGTTGTGAGCTGGGAGAAATTGGTGATAAATATAGGGAAGAGTTATATACCAAACCTTTTTGTATGGATTTCCTCTACAAACATACTAAAAAATCACAGTAATCGGACAAACGAGCTAAGATATATGATCAAAACATTCAACTAAGTCGCAGCTGAAAAATTCTTGAATTTTTCCTGAATTTTGTCTATTTCGTCTTTTTGAGGACCTGATCGAACTCAAAACTCAAATCCTTCGAATTTGGGAGGTAAATGGTCTTTTGTTCATCAAAAAAGTTGGGTAGATCATCAAAAACATACTTCGTATGAAGATTTTACAGCGTTTTCAATGAAAACCCTAAATCTGAATTTTTTGACGATGAAGTTTCATGAAATTATTCCTTCTTTCACTAAAAGAAAAAGAAAAAGTCGAGATGGAAAAGGATCTCTGTCCGTCCAAGTCCAAGGGGATGATGCCTCCTTACCAAGTCCTTCTTAGCTTAAAAGTATTAAGCTTGTCCTTCTTAGCTTAAAATCATTAAGCTTGTCTTTTTAGTTTAAAACCATTAAGTTTGTCCGTCTTAGCTTTAACACAAAGCTTGCTCGTCTTAGTACTAGCACAATACTTGTGCGTCTTAATCTAACCACAATACTTGTGGGTCTTAGTTAAACACAAATCTTGTATGTCTTAGTCAAGCACATGTCTTGTGAGTCTTAGTCTTTCCACGAACCTTTGCGTCTTAACATAGCTTCAAGACTAATGCGTCTTAGTATAGCCTCAATACTAATTAGTCTTAATACAAATGCAAATCACGTGCGTCTTAGTATTTGCTTCAAAACTAAGGCATCTTACCCTTTAACACAACACTTGTGCGTCTTACTCCATTAGTCATAAACTAATGCTTCTTAGCATTAATCCTAAACTAAAGCGTCTTAGCAATAATCCTAAACCTAATGCGTCTTAGGTATTTAGACTAATGCTAATGCGTCTTAGGAATTTAGCCTAATAATAATCCACCTTATACACGGGTTCAAACCTTATCCACCTAAGCATGTCCTACTTAGGTATTAGCCTAATACTAATTCGTCTTAGGCATTAGCTCCTAAGCTCATCCACCTTAGCATTAACATTATTTGGTTTTGCTTCACATATGCAAGATTCAGAACCCTAGCTTGCCTATCAAAGGCCATACTAGGCCTCACTTATATATTTTTATATGTGTGACCTCTCACACATATATTTTCATGTGTGGCTTGATAAGTGCGTAATTTACATGTTTTTAGTATCATTTTGTTACACTTATTTGCTAGATTTCATGTGAATTAACTTGTATTATTATTACTTTTTTAGGTTACATCTCTAAAAGAAGTGAAAATTAATTTCTTTAAAGGAAGAATTACTAAAGACCAGTGAACTCTGTCAAATCCAGGATTTTTTCTCACCGTGATAAAAAGGATGAGAAAATAAAACGAACGACGAAAGAATGAAGTCATTCTGACTTCGTATGAGAAGGTTATAGGCAAAACAAGAAATGAGGGCTAGATGATCATTTCAATGGAATTTACTATTGGCAATCTATCGTAGGCTAAGGGGCAGCTGAGGTTAGATGTTAAAGGCACCGCTCTTTTTACTAAGGAATGCCTACTATTTGAATTCTATTAATAGCGCCAGGCCATTAGCTAAGGGCCACCTTCATCTTCTTCAAGTTTCCGACCAACAAAAATCAGGTTAGGTTATTCCGGCTGCTTTTAGGTCACAGATCAATGGATATGGATTTTGGGATTCGAATGGGCATCAATGGAGCTGAGTTTGGTAATAAAGTGAAGGAAGAAAGTTGTAGGCAGTGAGCTCGATTAAGTTTAGAGGAAAAAGTATGGATTAACGAGTTCTGTTGCTGCCAGGGCCATCGGGGATTACTGATCATCATGATTCGATGACAATGATAATTAGAGGTCGAGTACTGATTGCTGTGTTCAGGTTTACGACATCAATGGCGTTCTTGCAGCTGAGGAGAGTGAAGATGGATAAGAACTCGAAATATGGCGGAGCTGTGATCATGGCAGCGAGGTTCTACCGGTGATTGATGCTGATCGGAGAAGGGTAGATTTTTGTTTCAGTCCAGTTGATAGTTCGGTGGCTATGGATTTTGGAGATGGAATGAAGCTGTGATGGTGGAGCAAAATCAGGGAAGAAAGAGTTTTGTTGTCATTGAACTCGGTTTATCAAAACAGAGATGATTGACTGGTGATTTTAGATGTTGTGATAGGTGTGGCTGAGTTTAATGGTGGAAGTGATGAGATTCTTGGCAGAGAAGGTGAAGTTGTGATGACAGTGAGTTAACGACAGTGGCGGAACCAGGTTTTAAGGTAAAGGGGGCTGAATATTTTTTTTGATAAATTGAATGGACTAAACTATAAAACTTAAAGAAATATGGAGGCTAAATTTTAAAATTTTCAGGATTATACATGAAATATTAAAGAAACTAATGACTAGTTAGGGATTATGGGGATTATAGGGGGGGCTAGAGCCAGGTCTAGCCCACCCTTAGTTCCGCCATTGGTCAATGATAAGATGGCACTTGATGGAGTTGTTACTGTAACGATGAAGATTGGTGAACTGGTGGTTGTAGATGTGAATGGTGATGATGGGTTGCTTCTCTTGGTGAGTCTGTGTTGGCAGTTTGAGTTTCGAATAGGCAGGGAAGGCTTAAGTTAGGGAAAATTTCGAGTTTAGAGTTTGTGAAAACTCAGGACAATCTACGTCTAGCTTCTACCTAGCCGTAGAACTGAAGGAAGAAAAGAAGAAAAATGCAGATGAACTCATGACCAAGTTAGACCTGGACGTAGAAAAAATCAAAAAAATCACCGAGGAAAGATTGAGTTTATCCTGTCAGCTCCCTGCAATTGACAGGCCAAATATAAATTTGAAACCGAATCGGATTGAGCTTTCCTCTTCACTGTACGCGGCCCATTTGGTTGTGTAAGCTTAACTTAACGTTTTTGGCTATTTTGAGCGGGTTTGACAACCTATTTCGACAGGGATTCGAGCACGGATAGTTCTATAATTTGGTACCTGTATAAGAGACACTTCTATTATTTATTGGGATACTTTTTAGACTTAGATTTTACATAGAGAAGGGAGAAGAGAGATTAATTCTATTTTCTAGGGTTTACCCCTTTAGGAGGGAAATCAAGCTATTTCTTTTTCTTTCTTGAACCATGAGTAGGTAATTTGTTTTATTGGTTTTGGTCTCTCTATTTTCTAGGGTTTACCCCTTTAGGAGGGAAATCAAGCTATTTCTTTTTCTTTCTTGAACCATGAGTAGGTAATTTTTTTTTATTGGTTTTGGATGTAATCCTAAATCCCATACATGTAAATCCATTTGGCTGGTTGGTTTTAATGTTAATGATATATTTTATCGATTACGTTCTACTGTTTATATCGCCATGTATGATTGAAGACTTGTTCGTTTAAGTTGCAAATTAAATGGGCATGTGTTCATATCTAAATCTAAACTAGGGTTTGGAGGTACGGAATAGTCGAAGGACCCGGTTACAAGTAGCATGGTGTTATTACTGATTGTATTCAAAACCTTCATGTAATTGCATGTAGAAGCTTAACCTAGGTTAAATCCGTGTGGCTCTTGCACCGGATTGCTTAGAATAACCTCAACTCACGAAGACCACTGTTTTCATTGGGCTAAACTTGAGTGGCTCTTGTGCCAAGTTATTCATTGGGAATGATTCAAAGAGTGGCTCTTGCGTCTTTGATGATACAAGGAGTTTTGTCGGAGTAGACCTGCGATAGGATGCTCTAGGGTTATTGATATGAGAAGGATTGAACGTTAACTCGAATCGATTGACGAACTTGTTTGGTGATGGAAGATGAAACCTCTAATCAGTATTTTTTTCCCTCTTATAATCTTTATTTACTTTTGTTTTATTTTATTAGTATAATTTAGTATAGTAATTTTACAATCCCCCCTTGGTTACATAAGAAGTCAAAGAAAAATAACAATTCACAGATCTTCGTGGGAACGATCCTTACTATTATTATACTACTTGTTAGTATTATTGGGAAATATCTTAAATAATTTGTGCGCAAACGACATGCATCATGACTTCACATAGATATTCTCATGCTCAGCAGCATACGTTTATTTATACCAAAACAACCATGTCAATGCAAATTGACCTAGTTGAAAACATTGTTCCTCATAAATAAAATAAATAAATATATTTTTTATTTTAATATACTAGACTCATCACGCTAGTCAAGCAAGACAAGTCTTTAGTCAAAAGACCAAGCAAGTCTCATTCGACTTAACATATGTAGTACTTAATACTACAAAATTACACGAGACATCAAATGTCACAAATGGGGGGATATTCACTAGGGTATTGGTCTGGCGGTCTACGATACGTGGTACAACAATGTACCCACTACAAAAAAAAACTCAGGAAAGTTCGATCAGCAGTTGAGTAGGAAGTGGTAGGTTGAGCAACCGTTCATTCAACCTTAATCGAAGTGGGAACAGTTGCTATCACTTTCTCCACCTTCTCCACTCCACTACTACTCAACCATCGACACTTTCTTCCAGAGAGGAGGTCAGGTGAACGATTACAATATCTATGGTATAAATAGATTCTCAATCTACTGAACAAAAAAAATGACAAGTCTAAGTCTGAGACAAGTCTAACATCGAACAACTCAATCATTCAATCTTCTCACATACAGAGAATTGTTCATAGTTATTCACACCTACTACATCCTACAGAGTCTGATACTCTGACCTCAATCCTTCTCTTACTTAAGACTAACAATTTTCCTTCCTTTATGACGGAAGCAAGACTGGAACGGTCGTTGTTTGGTTTAGGCCAGGATTGTACATATTGATCTCTCGAATCTAAATAAAGTACTTAAACAGTACAAATGTTTAAGGATTATACGAACATTCATCTTCTCATCCTATTTTTCATGATTTACCCTCTGAATTCGTTTTCTCCACAAACAACTATATGTTTATTTTTAGTTTACTTGTAACACTAGAGAAACGTATGGTAATAATTTTGTGGAACTTCTTTTGGGTTTTTTATTTACTTCATGGAAGATATGATAGATTTCATAGAATAAAATTTGTATACCTAAGGAGACATGGGATCTAAGTTTGAAGTATTTGGGTGCTACTAATAGAGCATTATTATCCGAGTAGATTTGGCGCTACAATAAGGAAAAATTGGCTTTATGGTATAAAATCGTTAACGAGAAAATGGAGACTCAGATCTTATAACAGTGCCCTGGGATACTAACATGTCACTAGGTCGTGGTATGTGGAAATGAATTTCGAAACTAAAGTTACTATGTAGGAAAATGGTGTGTGTGCACAATTGAAAATGACAACTTAGTGTTATTTGGCATGATATGTAGTTTAATGGAGGTCTTTTAAACCTGGCTATATTGGGGCCTACGGGAATTATTTTGGCCCTACTAAATTTTTCTCCCAACTAGAGTGTGGGATAAGGGGTGTCTATTTAGATATTATAAAAATTACTAAAATACCATCTACTCATTAATTACCCCTAATACATAAATCAAAATATAAATACAAAAAACTTTCCAAATTTCATTACATTCCAAATCAAACAAAATCTAAATAAAAAACAAAAACAAAGAAAAAACTTTCCATTTCTTCTCACTCCAAAATCTAAAAACCCTAACCTAACTTTTCCAAAAACAAAATCCCATTATCCGGAGTTAACTACAAGGTAAATCTCTATAAACCATTTCTTATAATAGCATTTGTGATAGATCCATGTGTAGAAATCTTTGTGTTTGTGAATAAAATTCTTGTTTTTTCCAGAATCGTTGGATGTGGATCCATCGTATCCATCAATTCTCGTTTCATATTCCTCGTACGAAGTTACCGTTGCCAGAATAATTGGATATAGAAGAACATATCCGACGATTCTAGTTTGTTTTTTCTAACTTTTTCTATACTGGAATCGTTGGATAAGACATCTTATTATCCACCGATTCCTTTGCTTTCATGTTTTACTACTATATGATGAGAATCGTTGCTTACTACAGACCATATGTAAAGATTTTATATATGAAATTTATTGTGTTTTATCAGTAAGAAGAATCGGTATCTAGACATACTACCTAACTAACGATTCTGGCTTGGTCTTTTCATGATAGCTTTTACAGTTTGAATCGTTGGATAAATATGGTCTTATCCAACGATTTTGTTCTGTTAATTATATACATAATCTTTTGCTGGTGATTGAACTAAAGATTATTGTTGTTGATTATTAATTGCTTCAACTAGAGATTAATGATTGAATTTTTTTTTGTTCATTTTGTTTATTTGTATAGCCATTATGGATGGTCGCAAAAGGGGTTATGGCCCAACAAGACAATGTGACATTGATAAGAGGCCACAGAAAAAGGTTGTCCGAGACCTCAGCTTCCCCAGCCAGACCAAACAGGAAGAAGTCCTGGAACTCCTGCGTTTATTGGCAATGGAAGAGCTTGAGGAGGTGATTGAAATAACATTCGTCTTAAGAGAAGATATTTCTAATTGGAGATCCCAAGATGCAATACTTGAAGAGGCTGCTGTTGAAGATGTTGCTGCCGCTGCTGATGATGATGGTGTCATTCCTCCTAAGGCTGCTAATCAATGTTTTTAATACTTGTTGGCTATCCTAAACTAAGACTTACTGTGTTACCTAGTTTGTCTTGTTTTAATTAGATACTTATTTTTATTTTGTTGGGGGATGGATGAATGAACTTATGGTTTAATATGTTATATGAATGGTTTGAATTTCGTTATTCGCTGTTACGTTAAATTATTGGTGGTAAATAATATCAAATTTTTACAATTCTGATCCAGAACCAGTGGAATTGCATATACATGTCCACCGATTCCAGCTCCACTTGTTGTGATAATTGCAGGTTTTTTCAATAGATCCAGAATCGGTGGACAAAACAGTTATGTATCCAACGATTCCGAATGACTCTTTGGTGTATGTGATTCAGAATCGGTCGACACGTATGTGTCGTATCCACCGATTCTGAGTAACTTATTTTTAATTTTTCCTGTAACTGATTTATTTTAAAAAAAAAAAATCCAAGAAAAATTCAAAGTAACCAAAAAGCAAATCAATTTCATTCATTAAAAGTGGTTGTTCAATATATGAAAGCTACAAACAATAGAGATATAATAGTTCATTTGTTAACAAAAGACAAATACTTAATGATATAAACCCTTTGCGTCTTCTTCGCATAGGTTTGTCCTTTTCCCAGTGACTTTCAATCTTGCCACTTCTCTCACAAACAATTTCCAAATAATTATTCCTCAAACGTTTGCCTAAGACTAATGCTTGTTTGATCTCTATCCCTTTGTCCATAAACCATGACTTTGCATCGTCTCTTTTCCCACACCAAATCAGTGTAGTAGTTGTTAGAAGTATCAGGCCCCATCTGAGACACGGGTTCAAGTTGATCGTTGCCGAGTGTTTCAACAATCTACAATACATTTCAAAAAAATTATCCTAACAGAATCGTGGACATAAGACAATCATGCGAACGATTATAAAGAATCGTCTTTTACCATATTGACCGATTCTTCCTTGTCTACATTTTTGAAAAAAATCATACGAACTGACTTGTGTACCGATTCTAACATTCAGCAAAGTGGAACTCTCTGGACACTTTTTCAATTAAAATCGACGCATAGAGCAACACCTATCGAACAATTATGTTTTTGGGGAATTTTGGGAAAATCTTCAAGGGATGGAGTCGTTCGATAAATAAGTCCATAAATGTCGATTGTTTGACCTACCAATCCCGCCAAATATATACCAGAATCGGTCGTTGTTCATGACCACATCCACCGATTTCGGTTCATATTCTCCAGGAGATATAAAATCGTTGGATACGATGTTATCTTATCCAACGATTCTGGGTAGAACATAGCCCAAAAAACAACTCAAAATATTTTGAAAAAAATCTACTTTTGGACAATTATATGGTTGAAAAACATGTTTGGAGATCCCAATAACGTATACATGATGATTTGAAGCATTAAAACCTTCATTTTCCCGGTTAGTTTCTTCATTTGCTTGAGTAAATTCATCAAATATGCCTTGGTTCACACGTTCTTGTTCATCGAACAAATAATCCAAATTGATAGGATCGAACTCTCTTTTGTAGTCTGATTGGTGATACGTAGATGTACCCACTTCATCATCACCACTAGAATCCTCATAGTCACTATAAATTTTCATCTTTACTACGAAAAATCACAAAACCTTAGTTTTCCCCAACTTTTTCTCCTTCTTCTACAAACTTTGAAAACAACTCTAATCTAATTCTTACAATCTATCAGTAATTATAATCTAGTTTTAATCACTAACTGAGTTTAACTAACATTTGAATTAATTAATACTAATCAAACATATTAGATAATAACATAAATAGTTGGATAAGTGATTTTTTCATTTTCTTTCATAATGACCCTATTTTAACTTTTATTGGTATAACCAATATAATTCCCTAAGCCCCAATATAGCCAGACTTGAAATCTTATTTTCTTTTAATGTACAAGAAGGCTGCTAACAAATGGGGTAAAATCAAGAATATAAAACAAAGCCTGGTCAACTTACCTTCGCTAAGCGGTGGTCAAGATTTGATTTAGGAGGAGATAAAAAGTGGTTGAAATTTGTTCAGGAATAGGATGTGGATCCGGATCTCTCTATGGATAGATAGATGAACGGTCCAGATAAAAGACAGCTGTATACAATAGGAAACTAATAAAAAAAACTCATTTCTGAAATCCCTTTTTCTCTCCAGCTTCGCCAAAAGATAAATTCTAGGGTTTCAGAAAATCTATTTCAAAAGACATTGATTAATCCTTTAAACTAAAATTGAAGTATCAATTAGCACTCGATTCAACAAGCAAACTTGAATTTCGACATCAGCAACACCTGTTTATGAAGATTAGTCTGAGACGATTGAAAAAAGTTTGAGATAATTATTACTGGCAGATAAATCTTGAGATTCTTCAATTAAATCGATTGAAATTAACAAGGTAAATTTAATGATTCGTTTTGAGTTTAGTTGTTTCGGATTTGGGTTTAATTGAAGAACAAACTGATTTAGTTCTTTCATATAATCAATTTTGGGGGTTTTCATTTGAATGAAACCCTAGGTTTCTGTAATGGGGGGATTTAAATTTGGGGTTTGCATGGTTTTCTTTGTTTAAATCATGATGTGATAGTTCGATCTTTACTGGTGAGGAATGGGGTTTAGCTAGATTTGTCGAATCCTCCATGAGGAGGACCTCCTTTCTTTGTGAGTGGATTTCTACCGATCTATTGAAAGTCAATGTCCTTTTTCATGGTCTAAGTCTTTTCTCATTGTATATGTAATGAATTCACAGATGGAGAGACTACTGACATGGATATAGAAACATGAGCCAGTTGAAGTGGTTTTGTGTTAAAATAAAGCTATATGTGACTGCAAATTGTTGTTATTACAGGTCTCTGGAAACTTGGTTCACCGAAACTCTAAAAGAAAGCTTAGAAAGAGATATTTTGGTCAAGTAAACGGTGGTCATCGAGATTTGGGTGGAAGTGGGACTCCTGGTCACATAGATGTAGAGGTAACAAAACCTATACACACATATGGTTGGATTGTTTAACTATAAGCGTTGTTGATGTTATTCTTTTGAATTCATTTTGTTCGATTTTTTTGCAGGTGGATTTAAAGTTTGTGCATAAAACTCTTTAAGGGATGCTGCTATGGACCTCCATACGAGTGCCAACTGGCAGGTCTACTGGGTAAGCATCTCGATTAATGAAGTTTGTGGATTCTCTACTAAGGCTTCTATCAATTCTCTGTCTTTTTTTTTGGGACAGGATCTCAATGGCTTCATGAGTTCAGGACTCTTAAGCTCATTATCCGTCGGTGCAAATTGTGTGTGGCTTCTATGTATTCTTATAATAATTTGCAATCCAATAGATTACCCGATTGCAAAGATAATTACCATTTATGTAGTTCAGATCGCATTAACCGTACCGTTTACGATATTTCTAATGGTGTTTTAGTTTGTTTATTTTTCTTATAATTTGGATAATCTAACGCTTCAGCTCTCAAGAATTTGTTGATGTAGATTGAAGTAAATTCTTATATTTTGATGTACCTTCAGGTTTTAGATTGTGTACTTGGACATAATTATGCATTATTTCGGCGAGCATGACTAGGGCTTACCAGTCATGATAATTTGGATTGTGTAGAAGGTAAGAGTGAAGCAGAAGGTGGCAACATTGAGTTTCAAGATGGGAGGAGGATGTATGTTGTGTTAAAAACATCAACAGGAAATGTTCATGAATGATTATATTTCCAGCTTTTCGCAGTTGTGATCTCTTGCCTAAACTAATTCCCTTGCAGTCATGAGTACACATTTGCGGAGTGAACCTTTAACACTACATTGATTCGTCGAGAGTACTCCTGTATTCAGGTATATAGTTTTATTTATTTTTGTGAGCATTTTGGTTCCAACAATCATTTTTTGTTAATTCTAACTTATTTTTATGCAGGTTAAAGTGCCTTGGAAAAGACAAGCCCTCACCCCATTCTATATTGCGAAGGTATTCTTATTTCGTAGATTAAGAAGACAGTGCCTCCCTAGTTTCAGTCTCGGTTTGTGAAACTGTTGTTTCATTAACCTAAGGAGAATAAACTACAGTGAGATCTGTTAGTAATATTTCTTTCATTTCTTGATCATTAAGAGAGAAACAATTGTTGAGTTTTATTGTACAGTGAATGTTGTTAGTAGTATTATATGGTTAGAAACTTAGAATCAAGCAGGCATACTTTCATTTTAGATACCATTACGTTTATTCTGATGGTGCCTTCATGAAACAGAAAAGTTACGGATGTCTTCACTAAAGCTGCTGAGTACATGGAAATTCTAGTTCGTAGGAGTGCCGCAGAACCTCTTCAGAAATTGTCCATGTTGGTTAGGAGTGAGTTAAACTTGGATCTTAAAAATATTCGAAAAGAACATGTGAAGTTTTGGAAGCAGCACCCCTCTCAAAGGAAAACCGATTCCATATCTTTTGTCTGTCTAATTTTTTCTTTAGAGTTCATGGTTTTACAAGAGTACTTAATCAATTTATGCGTATGGTCTCAATTTTTGTCCTGTGAAATTTGTTGTCAAGCTGATTTGTAGTTTGGTGTCAACTCGATTTTGATTTTAATCCAACTTTGAAAATGCAGTTGATTATTGAGTAGTTGAATATTTTGTATGTCAAGAGTCATCTGTATATGTAGGTTTGTAAACTGCACAATAATTGTTTGACAAAGTGCCTCAAACACCTTCACTTATAACTATCAAATCATCAAATATGATGTGACAAATATGGGTGCAATACTTTTTTTTTAAGCAGTATGGACAAAATACTGATCAGTACTTTTGAACTACATTTAATAAGGGGTATGGGCTACCAACTGTGGTTGGGAGTACCGTTTTGATGATCCATTGGTCAAAATTTGTTTGGATTTTATGAAATGGTTTCCCCGAAACTTCTGGCATCAATCCATAAACAGGGTTCTTCTGCTTCCAATTAAAATGAATCTGTAGCATAAGTTTTAGATTTTTCTATGAAACTTTTTAATTTTACATTAAATTTAAGGTTTTAGATTAGATTTCTCATACAGTTTTAGTTACTTACAGAAGGATCCAATTAAATTTAATTACGATTATATTTTGATATATCAAACTGGATGATTGGTTAGTAATTGATTTTAAATTACTCAGTTTTTCAAGTTTTAAATATTCATGAACTTTGGGTCATTTAGTGAAATTTTTTATCTGGTACATACCTTACAGACATAACGTATTCTTTTTTTTTTTTAACTAAAAGACATAACGTATTCAAATGATTAAAAATGCACAAACAACAGAAAATATTACTACGTGAATGACGATCGTTACCTAAAATTAAGAGTAGACTATGCAATTCATAATATTTCAAATGAATATATCCGAGTAAAACAACAGAGCAATAGGGTGACATTTGTGTTTATTAATTTGGACACGATACGAGGTTGAGAATCTTTTTCGGAATAATAAGTGATTCTTGATAAAAGACACTGCTAAAACCGTATATATATATATATAAAAAAGAATTGTTGAAGCCTTTTTGGAAAGTGGTGGTGGTATTATTGAATATCATGGGAACAACAAAACAGCTTCTCATGCGAGGGAGCAGTTTTTCATAACAGTTAGTCAATAATTTTTGTGAATGGTATAGGGTTAGGTTTCGATCGTTGATTTATATCAAAATGCCATGATTTTCATGTTTTCGTTTCAAATTTCAGTATTTTCCATAAATATAGTTTAACAAAATTATGCAGGGAAAAACCGTTACAGCACATAATTACACTAACCATTTTGATCATTTTGCAATGGTTATAAACGTCCTCCTGATTTTTCGGAACGTTTATATCTGTTGCAATAACGTCGTAGCAAAATATTTACTGTATTGTACAATGGTTATAACGTTGCTTAATTTAATTAAAGCAACAGTTATATAAGTTGCTAAATAGGTTTATATAAGTTGCTTAATCTAATTAAAGCAATGGATAAATAAATTTAAACAACGTTTATATAGCGGTAATCGGTTAGGATAACTTTGATTAGGTCCCACCATTAAAATTGGCAGTCGTTATTTTCTTTTGTATCCTTTATATCCGTTGCTAATTATTCACAACTAATACAACCTTATTTAGTAACGTTTATAACGTTGCAAATTTAATTTAGGTTTTAAAAAAAAGATTTGCAAAAAGTGAATTCTGTAGATTTCAGCACCTGCATATACCATTCTAGACCTCAATCATGCAACTGCATCCCATTTTTGATGAACTATAAGACCCAATTTATCATACGGAAGGGATTACAACAATCATATACATGTTATATGTTTGATCATCACAACCAATCAATCAAGTACATGTAATTATATCAACATGTGATGGATGTTGATAACAAGTTCATACAATGAGCAGTTGGTATCAAGTTCTAATGAGCAGTTGTTAACAAGTTCTATAATGAGCATTATTACCCCTAATAAACTTGTACAAAATTGTAATTTTGGTTTCAGATTTGGGTTTCTTTGAAGCTACATGAACATAATTCCTTTTCAGATTTGGGTTACCTTGAATGAACATGAATTTCAGTTTTAGATGTTGTGGTTGTAGAAGTCGAGGGGACGATAGCCAGAATATACGAGAGGGAACCAAGTAGATCCATTTCTCCATCACTTGCCTAAGGTGTTCCATCTAACAAGAAGAAAAAACAATAAATTAGCTAATTCTCCAACTATGTTGGTAATATATTGACCAAAATAATGGTTTCAAACTCGTATGTACACCTTGTATACCGTATCTTTATTGAGCCATTTGAGTGTCTACCGTAAAGTTGTCCTTATAGTAGAGGAGAGCGTTAATAGCTTTATTGCAGTTCTAACCAATCTCCGGAACTTGTGCATGGACACAAGAAATGCGCTGCGCTTTTCATGAAATTCATGAGGAAGTTAATATATGAATAACTAACTATAAGCATAAATTTTGGAGATGAAAGTGTTGAAGTGAATCCAGTTAATCCAATAGGAGAAAAAAATAACAAAAATAGTATATAGACTTACCAATTTAGTTTGAAGGAAATAATCAGTTACGTTCCTCTGCCATCCAGGAAATGTTTGAAAAATATCCCAGTGACTCTCTCACTCTCTACAAAATGAAATGAACATGAGATAAAAAGTTCTTTTTTTTTACAGGAAATTAGCAGATGTCGCCAAACAAAAATAATTTCAAGCCTTTCCGGGTAAAATGAACTGAACTGAGCATTTGAGTTTGAACTAGACTGCAGTACAAATGCATTTCATACCTGGAGCAAAACTGCGAGAGTCAAATTCATTAAAAACACTAGGTTCTTGGTTTGCAGGAGCAATAGTTGGACAAAATCCACTGGTCCTAGGACTGTGAGTTGTGCTTCCAGTTGGATACGATACTTTGGCAGTTGCTTCCACTATGGGAGTATCTCCATCCCTTTCATCCAAGAGAATGTCAATAACCAAAAAATGATCACAAAATAAAAAACATTGTAATATTAAAAAGTGAGTGTTACCTTTCATCATGGACAGGTCTTCAAGCATCACTTACTGCTTCTTCATAACTAGGGGGTGCACCGATGTTTTGTTTAGAAAATTTCTGTTCGAGCCCCTGTGAATGGAAAAAAAACAATTTGGATAAATAAATAGCAAGCTTGTAAATGTGTGGCGAACCGTAGAACTTCCTTTCTAATGGACTGATTTTCAACCCAATTAGCAAGGCTAAACCCCGGTACATCACTTGAAAGCTAAATAGAAAATATATATTCATTTCCTGAATCCAGTAATAATGAGTGTCGTAAACCAACAACAAAAAATAGAAACAAGAAATAAAATGGTTATGGCAAGGTATTTTTTAATACTAGATGCGGTAAAAATAACATAAAGAAAAACAATTGTGGCTCATTAGATAAAATCAACAGTAACAAGGCCCTTAGTATATAATACAAACATTTTTCTTCTTCGTCAAAGCGGTGCCAGGAAAACCACTTGGAAAAAACATGTATACCAGTGTCAGGAAAACCACTTGGGACAAATCCTGAACTCCTTAAACTTGAAATATTATCGACTCTAATGCTCATGTTGCCTCATTAAAAACCTCGTCAGGAAAACCGCTTGGGACAAAACCTAATCAAAGGACAAGAGTAAAACGGACGTCGCCCGATAACGGTGTTGGATACGCATATATTGCCTCGTTAAAACCTTGCCAAGGAAAACCCCATGGTACAAAACCTTAGAGAAGGAAAAAGAGTACAACACGTTTAAGTCCAGCGGAAGATTCTACAAGTTTACTGTACCCGAAGTATAAGTTTATTAAAGCGGTTGATGGTGCAAACCATTATACAACTTTCAGAATAACTGCTTTACTATTCACAGTTTGTGGATGATTGACTCCCTCGCATTTAGTTTGCCGCTTTAACTTCAGGCCTAACAATAAAAGGCGTTATGTAAACTCATTTTTGTCGTAGAATTATATTTAACCTTTAAAATTGTAACCTTCAAAACAAAAATTAGAACAACAATATAATGCATGCACTATCACTACACCAAAATCACTGATATACAAAATTAATGCAACAGATAAATTAATTAAAGCAACATATATATCAGTTGCAAAATATGCCATGAGAAATAAAAAATATAAATTTACAAAATCTTTATTAGTATTTTTCAGATTTCAATTAGTAAAGAACCTGCACTTTTAGAAATTTTAGAAGCCTAAATCTAGTCGAATATATAAAAACCCAAATTTAAAAACTTCAAAATTAAGTGATACTTCATAGAAAAGTTAGAAGAAAATTTTACTTAACATGTAAGACTAAGTGATACAGCACAAAACAAGCTACAAAACTTCTAACAGTTGATACACACCTTCTCTAAAGCCTATAATCTGATTTGCAATATACCTCATCTTATGGGCGCCAAACGGGTGGTGACTACATAAATATGTCTAAACAAGTTGATGTTTCTTTCTACAAAAAGAAATGTTTAAGATCAACGAGAGTGATAGGCATCAAGTATATTTTCATTATAAACCAAGACAGTTTTAGTTTGTTTATATATCTATGTACCTCACCTGAATAATAGCAGTCTCCTTCTAAATGAGCTAAATCAGTATAAGAACAAGTATGGATCTCTTGAGAATAATTTTTCCTTCCGAATCCTGATTGTAATATCTTGAGTGCTACGGAGCAACTCCATATGTGCCTACAAAAAACAAACAATGACGACGTTAGTGATTGCAGTTGTTTCCATATGCAGCACAACAAAAAACTACTATAAGACAAAGTGAAAAAGACAAAGACAAGTCTCATGAGATCCAATAGTGAAAAAGAAAAAGAAAAAGAAAAGTCCGAGGAGAAGCATGATCCATGAATAGAAATGAGTTGAATAAGTACAGTAGTTCCAGCCCAACCCACTTGAACAGATCTCCACAAAACAACAAGGTAAAGACTTAGCTTTGGAAAGAATAACTAAATTCTTTAAACCCATTTTCTCATTCTACATTCCCCCACCTTGGCACAAAGCAAACACCTTTCCACAACTCGACAAGCAAAAAAGCAAACACATTTTCCATGACCTGTCAATACTTGACAAGAGTTTAACAATCAATGAAGAATGACATGACATATGTACAACGGATAACTAATTCAATAGGTAAAAAATTATAAGATGGGGATAGGCATATGAAACATCTGTAAGCATAATTACAGACTTAACTACATACTTGTTTTTTGTAACTTTAATTAAATCTTCCAAGTACAGGGTAGCCTCAGAACTAGCATTAAGTTCCTTCCAAAGAGAACTCAACCATAACCAACCCAAACATGTGCAAAACCTAACGGAACAAAAAATCCCATACAATATGTTCTTCAAAGAATACGCATAAAATGTAGTAGTACTCAGGCAGGAAAATCATAACATAAGGTAAGCCAAGATGTTACAAGTTAAGTCAAGATCTCCAATAAGGAATGTTAATGATGCTTGCATATATTTTACCACTTTCCGGATCTTTGACCTTACAAAATAATTTCTATCACGATAGCTATACAAAGATAATGTACTTACTTGGTCTATCCAGTCCTAAGCAAGCACAAAAAGCAAAAAACAACATAAAAGTGATACCCCGTAGCAAAGCATAGAACACATAATTGACCATACACTTCTGTTTGTTACATCCAGAAATCATGAGATTCCAAATAATTCTAGTTTTCTTTGTCATCACATCAACCCTTAAACCTCAATTATATGGGAAAGATGAAAGTCACGTACATAGAATTCATGGAAAATCCGATGTTGTTTAGCCACCAACAAGAGCAGATAGATTGTATATGGTACTTCTGAGCTGTAAAGTATTTATTTCTAGGTACATAACAGATAGATCTATCACCTTCCGCTTTAATGGATCACATAATAATGGTGCTAATTTAGTAGCACAATAAGTATCATTAATATCAAAAATTGGATACTTTCTTCTAGACAAGTTTTATGCTAGCATGTACTCTAACTTTAGGTCGAGAAAATATTTCAATTGTAGCGAGATCTAACAGTTTAGTTTGAGTGTAACTCTATCAAGAGCTTTTCAAGAAGCCAATGATGATATCATCGAGATATAACTATGGAGATAACTAACAACCCCGTTCATCTTCTACCACCCTTTTTACGCGTGTTGTCAGTAGGAATTGGGGTAACATCTTCTGTAAATCGTTAGAAGCATAAAACAACAAGTTATAAATTATATTCAACAAGTCAAGTTGACACCAAAATATGAAATTTCGGAAACATGTTGGCTCCAAATTATATTGTCAACAAGCCAAGTTGATAACAAATTATACCATTTCATTTTTTTAGTATTTTTATTTATATTTAAAATTTAAAGACGATGGTTAGGCCGTATCATGGATTTTAATTTTATACGGATACCTTAAAAATCCATTTTTCTATAATTTTATTGATAAATAAATTGGTGCAAAAAATTGGTTTTGACGAGTTTCAAACTCAGATCACTGTACCATCACCTAATAACTTTACCAATGTATTACAACAACATCGACTTAAAAATCCATTTCAGAGTAGCCATATTTAAAAAGTGTTTTTGTTGTTAGTATTATGGTTTGAGATTGGAAGAAGAGTAAAAAAGACGAAAAAGAATAAATAGATAGAGTATATTTATTGGTGCAAAGATTGAAATTTAAGTACACGAGAAAGACGGTAGTTAACTTTAGGGTTTGAGATGTTTGTTGGAAAGCCAAAAGAGTCTGTTTACTTGATCAAAACAAATATATTTTATATGAGGACAAATTAAAATGCAACCCCAACCCCAATTTCTTCAAATCTAAGTCAATTTTTTTAAAATATTCTTTAAGATCTTCCCGTTACATTATAAACTCACTTTAATTTATTTAAATTGTACTAAAGTTTATCTAGATCACCGAAAAATTAGAAGAAATTGAAAAACGTCGGATTTCATAAATTTTGATTGATTTTCAATTTGTTACATTTTTTAAAGCAAGCTCACTATGAGAATTTATTTAATCCAAAACTAACTCAAATAATTTTCTAATAACCAAATTAATCAACTAATTAATCAAAATTAATACTAATTAAGCAAGGGTAGGTTAGTCATTATAGAAATTATATAGATAAGTGATGTATTGAGATTATTTCAAAATGACCTTATTTTGTTTTAATAGTAGTCCCTAATTAATTTTTGGTGTCCCTCAGATTCACAAGGTTTAATTATCTAGTGTGTTTAATTTACATTTGTGGTTGTACGTTCTATTTGTTTTGTAAGAGGAATTCTTCCTCATATTCCCTGTGGTTGTGTAGTCCTGCTAGTTTGTTGTAAACCAATTTCTTTTTCGTAGTGTGTCTTATAAGTCTGTGTAAGGCCTTGTAAGCCTTTGTAAGTCAGTGTGTGAGTTTCTTATTACTAGCCTGTGTGTGGGACTGAAGTGCTACTCGTCCTCTGGCTCTTGTTTATTGCTTTTTCTTTGACGGTTATTGTATTAAACTGCACTAGCCAAATTGGTACACCTTGAACTGTAAGTTCACCCTTGTACAATAATCACCAAGTGGAGAGAGTTCGCAGGACAACCTACAACAACAGCTACCTTTTATATTTCAACAGTAAAAGCACCTCAACCCTTCAATCCATATTCAGCACAACACCAACTAGTCTATCTGTTATTTCAAGTCATTGCAAGTCCTTCCAGCTGGTTTCTCGTATTTTCGTCGTCAATCACAATACCCTTGACGCCATTTTTTTGGAAAGTTCACACGACAACTACATCAACAGCCTGTGCAGTACATTTCGGCTGAAATGACCGAAATTTCGCCGGAATTGCAGATTTCGGGGTAAAACCGAAACGAAATCCGATATACCGGTACGGCCATTTTTTTTAAAAAAAAAAAAAAAAAGCGAAAAAGAAAAATTATCCTTGTTTTAGGGTTTTGAATTGTTAATCATATTTTTTATGATATTTTAGAATTATATAGGGATATGATAATATCTATAATTAATCTAATGATCTCGACTAGAATTGTAATATTCTTGTTTAATTAGCATTTTAGACGATGAACTTTGAAGTTGTCTTGTTTCTCTTGTGTTTCCACTTTGAACTTTGTATGAAATCTATGGATCTATATATTTTAGATGATTACTAGTTTTTCTTTCTAAACTTTGTGAAAAATGTTTGTTATAACGTGTTAAAATATATTTATAGTTATAAAATGTGAACTAGTATTTTCTTATAAAATTATAGGTATAAAATATATGGACAGATATTTCACCGCTATTTGAAACCAAAATTTTCCCGGTATACCGGCATACCAGTGTATCGCTCTCGACCGGTACGAACCAAAATCCGGTATGGTACAACCTTGCTCCTACTACAAATCTAAGGCGTAACCATCTCATCTGTGGTTACTAATCCAAATTTCAGTAGCAATACCAAAGTTTGTTCCATCTATTCTATTTTCTGTTCATATTCACATCGACACCATTTACTAGACATTGGACTTGAGCCTCTAGTCTACACTTTACCAACTCTAGTAAACCCATTTTTGGGCGTAAGTCTTCAACTCAAGGACTCAGATCTAGTACCCACCTAACAACATGGCGATCATCGCTTGGAAATGCCAAGGGATCAATCAACCCACGACTGCCCAGCATCTTGAGGACTGATTGCTGCCCATAAACCTTCAATTCTACTTCTATCTGAAACACTGGAAAATGAAGTTCGCATGACAAATTTGCAACAAAATTTAAGTTTTCAACACATTTTCATTGTGCCAAAGATTGGACACAAAGGTGGACTTTTCCTCATGTGGAAGGATGATCTATAAGTCAACATCTTGCTCCACTCGCAAATTTACATACATGTCAAAATCACACCGCCTCCACCAGCTATGCCTTGGATTTGCACAAGAATTTATGGCCCGCCACATCCAGAAGCCATAAGAAACCTATGGGAAAACTTTGGACATGTTTTCCCACCTTTTATTATGCCTTGGTTATTAATTGGCGATTCTAACGAGGTCACCAATCAGGCGATAAAAAAAGGTGGTCGAGAGGTCACGTTTGCCCAAACACAACCTTTTCTCAATATGATAGATGAGTGTGGGCTCATTGACCTTGGTTTTCAAGGGGATCCATTCACATGGACCAACCGTCAACAAGACGATAGTTTCATCATGGAAAGGCTAGACATGGCAATTGCCACTCTGAGATGGAGAAACACCTATCCACACGTAGCAATAATGCATCTACCTCGTATTGCCTCGGATCATGCTCAATTACTACTCCTCCTGCAAGTTTTAACCTGGAAAAGATCCAAAAACTATAGGTTCGAACTATGGCTCTTATATCTGCATATCCATCAAGTATTTAATGGTTCTTGGACAAAAGAAGCAGACATGGACCCATCAGTAGAACTCCAACTCAAGATGATAACAACGAGCAAAGTCCTAATCCAATGGAATCGAGCTACCTATGGACATCTCCCTACTATGATCAAGGCATCTACAACTCAAATCCAAAAGACACAACACCAATGTGCCACACAATCTGGACCTATGTTGTCATATATGATCCAACATGAGAAAGATATGCCACTTGGCCTTCCTACAAAGTCATGCGACATACTGGCAACATCGAGCGAGAATCCAATGGCTACCACCAGGTGATCGAAATACTACCTTTTTCCATACTACAACAATAATCCACCGTAGTTGCAACAACATTCAACAACCGAAATATCATCAGAACAACTGGGTCACAAGTAAAGATAAAATCATAGAACTACTGATAGATCATTTCACTGATCAGTGCACAACACCAGCCACCACAATAGATAATGAGTTGTTTGATACTATTACTCTGAGGTTAACCCCTCGACAATGCTCATCACTTGTCCGTATTATGTCTCCAGAAGAAATCAAAGATACCCTCAACTCAATTGGATCAGATAGAGCACCCGTACCTGATGGATACACCAGTAAGTTCTTTAAATTTTTTTGGGAGACCACCCAGCCACAGATAATTGAAATGGTCCAAGATTTTTTTACGAACTTAAAAATTCATCCGCTGGTGAACCACACAAACCTTACACTAATACCTAAAGGGTGAAAACCCAACCAAATCAAGCCAGGTCAGACCCATAGGATTATGTAATGTAACCTATTAAATTATCGCAAAAATTATGGTAAACCGTCTGCGCTCCTTACTACCTTTTATTATAAGTGATAAACATATCAGTGCGACACAATTATACCCATATTTATACTAGCTAGACCTTATTTGGCTAATATATTCGTTTTAGGCTTTTTATAGAAAATATAAGTAAATCCGATCACCCGTAAAATAAAAGGCTACTTTGCAAGTTAAAGCGATGTCTGCAACTCACGGCGGCAGAGACAGACAAGCTAATTATGGGCTACCAAGTTAACTATTTGAGTTAGTTGCACCTAACCATTTCACGGCATATCATGAGAAGGAAATGTGCCAAGCATGTAAAGCTCATGTGGGGGTATAAGAGAATTGTGGGACGTGGCCAGTTCTGGACCGGATATTGTTGTGGAATGTAAAAGAGCATACAACACATTCTTTGCTTCTCCGATGAAAGCAGGATTCTCATTTCTTAACCTAGCAGCTGCCTTCAATTTCCGTCATTCATATTTGTTGCTGTGAGTTCGAGTACAGAATAAGAAAAGAGATGAGGAACTGAGAATGGCTATCAGATCGAGAATTGGGGCTGAGAAGAGAAATCAGAGAGGAGAAGCTATCGAAGCAGCAGAGAAAGAAGATGTGGCTGTCTGTGTGATTTGGTTCTACAACAACAACAAATTTAGGGGTTTTTGTATGAAGTCGAGATTGGGTTTTGGTAGATAGCAAAGATGATTAGAGAAGCTGATTAAGGGATTGAATAAAGAGATG
The DNA here is from genome assembly GCA_023531435.1 of Papaver californicum. Lineage (NCBI taxonomy): Eukaryota > Viridiplantae > Streptophyta > Magnoliopsida > Ranunculales > Papaveraceae > Papaver > Papaver californicum. The sequence goes on along the minus strand of JAJJMC010011250.1, from coordinate 565,209 downwards.
GGGTTGCTGCCGTGAACAGGGAAGATTGAGGATGTGCTGTTATGGGTTTCAGGTAGAGATGGATTTCTGGGTCCGAGTATTCTTTGATTTGGATTCGAGTAAAGCTAAGAGTGGCTGTTGCCGTGACTGTAACAGAGAACAAGAGACTAGGTGACTGTCGAGAGAATTTGGAGATGGATTTGGAAATTCTTGAGAGAGTTTGGAGCAGGGAAAAGAAGTGATGGGTAGTGAGTGATTTGGTTGTTTGTGGTGATTTTGAACTGTTAGACTCTTGTCATCTTGGAAGAAGAAATGGAGAAGCTGTTGCCACTGCAAATTGGTCATGATAATAAATCTCAGATGAAGAAAAGTTGGTATTTACTGTTGAATGAATGAGTTTATTTTGAATTGGGAAATCATAGCAGGGAAGGAGTTAGAAGCGGTCGAGAAGTACAAACGATTCACGCATCAATCTTTCTTGATATTGCACAACTTGATGAAATTCCCAAATAAGGGATCTGTGTGTTGCGGTGATTAAGGTGAAGGTGGCGACTAGATGGCTGAATCAGTGGTGAAGCCGGAGTTAGGAAAGAGTCCGTGTGACTGGATGGGTCTGTGTGTTTGCTGATTTGAATCGGTGGAGCTGAACTGAATTGTAGCTGGAGTTGGACTTTAGAAGGGCCTGAATTAGGAAATTGTGGTCGGTAGTTGAATGGGCCTTGGCAATACATGAATGGTCCGGTTTGTAGTGAATTCGAAGTCTTCACACCTATATATACCACAACAAAACAGAGACTTGATATATACTTTTTACGCTGTATACTCTTGGCTACAGAGCCGATATCATTAAAAACCTTTAAACATCATTGAATTTCTTTATCAATTTCGACGTTTTAAAAAAACTATGTCTAATTAAATCTCTTATTAGGGTGAAGAATAAATTTGTAGTATTATTTTTCTTGTGTTTTAAAACTAGGGTTTTCAATTATAAAAATTTAATGTTAATGTTTTGTCTCTCTTTTAATATTTTATCTTTCTTGATAATTTTACATGTTTTATATCACGTATAGTTCATTATTTGATTAGTGATTCGACTATTTATGTCACGTATACTTAGTGTTTCGAAATTCTACCTTAGGTTGAGAACAAACAAATCTTTTTGATAATTCTTATCTATGATTCTTAAATGAAATACCTTTTGTGTACGAGTAGCTAGATTTGCTAATTTGTATGAGTAAAATCGATACCCTTTGTGATAAACGCAAGTGAACTCTAATCTACAACGGATTTCCGCAACCTTAACATTTTTCTACTTTTGATTACAATCTATATTAAATTGCTTTGATTTATTCGTTAGCTTATTTCTTTATTATAAAAATCCAAAAAATACTTTTTAAAACATCCTTGACTCGAAAATTACTTGTATTAGTTATTAAAAGTGATTCACATCGTATTTGTTGTTGTTTACATCTTTAGACACTGTGTGCTTGCAGTAAAACAAAGTCGGTTTTCCGACGCATCAATAAGCCCTTACCAGAGTGTGTTTGTACCTTAACGATCCATCCATGATAACATTGCAATAGCTGGGGAACTGTTCCATCATATTCGCTCAACACCCACGTTAGCAGTTCTGAAGATCGTACTAAAGTTAAACTTCCGAAAAGCTTATGATAGCTTAGATTGAGGATTTATCAGAAGGGCATTTGTGGAATTCAGATTCCCAAACATGTTTATTGAGTATATCATGTTATGCATAACCACGGTTACAACTCTATCAACATCAATGGAACTCCGCATGGGTATATATCACCAACTAGAGGACTCAGACAGGGGGACCCTCTATCCCCTTATGTGTTCATCATTTGTGATGAGATTATGTCTGCTAACCTGGCAAAAATGGAGCATATGCAACTTATACAAGGAATTAACATACCCAGGAAAACACTACCAATTCTTCACCTTCTGTACGCGGACGACCTGCTCATCACCTGTAAAGCATCGATACAAAGCTGTCAACACCTACACCAGTTGTTACAAACCTATTCAACATCGGCAGAACAACACATCAACAAGAACAAATCCATCATCATTCATCACCCCAGGTTACCACAATATTTTATTGATGAAATACAACATATTTTCAACATACCTACTTCGGACACTCCACTGATCTACGTTGGGGTGTTGTTCAAACATGGCCGATCTTCTGCACATATGTTCACCCATATGCTCGAGCGGATGGCAAGAAAAGCCAAAGGATAGAAAGCAAAATGTTTAAACCCGACGGTCAGGTTAGTACTGATAAAAACTTCTCTCACCCCTACAACTAACCATTTGATGCAAACGCAGCTACTACTAGTTCACGTACACAACAAAATTGACCAGATAACCAGGAATTTTTTTTGGGAACATGATTCTACGGTTAGGAAGCTACATCCTTTGGGATGGGATAAGTTATCGAAACGAAAAATTGAGGGAGGTTTGGGTATCAAGAAAAGTAGAGCACACAATAGAGCCTTATTCAACAAAAGGATTTAGTAGATCCAGGATAAAACAGATTTAATATATTCAACCCTATGTAGGGATAAGTACCTAAACTAAAAATCCTTATTTTAATCAGATACCTCGGCCCCTCAGGCATCCAGTCCACAATGGAAACAATTTTTTTTATCTAATTTCGACAACCAAACAATTTTTGTTTCACTACATTGGAAACATCACATCCACTCCTATCACTGCAAACTGGATCCCGCACCATCCACCTATGAACCACTCCCAGTGCCCAAATTTGGCCTTAATGGAAGATTTAATTGATCCACACAGTTACACGTGGAATCATGATAAGCTGACACAACTACCGCCCATAGCAACTGCAAAAATCATTAGCATCCACCTTTCGTAAGCAGGTCCTCTGGATAAAATTGTTTGATCATTCACCACAAATGGAAAATACTCATCTAGTTCCAGGTACCGAGTCATCACACAGTTACCAACCCCTACTTTTCGACAAATCTTACCAACTACCAATTATCTCTGGACACTTCCATGTCCACCAAAAATATAACTTTTCTTGTGGAAAACACTAAATAAAGGACCACCTTCACTATACTCAATAAAATCAACCTAACCCCTTCCAACCTCTGCCCATCCTGCAATCTCTACCTGGAATCAGGTGACCACATACTTTTAAAATGCCAAACAACGGTTTCATCTTGGAACTTTCTGTACCAAGGATACACAAGAGATACAGGGACCAGACACGTGGTACTCCCTCCTTATCACTCATCCACCACCATCCATCAACTTCTAAACACAAACCTACCGGCTATGGTCACAATTTCCTTCTACTTCCTGTTGTGGTCGCTATGGTTGTCGCGAAACGAATGGATTTATACAAAGAAACGATCAATACCTTTAAACATTAACATCTTGGAAACAAAGATAGCACATGAATTCACATGGGCCAATGTTGTGATGCCTCCCCACCTTCCGGATATGATACTGATTCCGAGACAAACCAACCACCATCGTCTCACACAAATGATCTCAGTAGGATGGACACCACCAGCTGCACACTGGATTAAAATCAACACTGATGGAGCAAGTAGATGACATCCAGGCCACGCTGGTGGAGGTTTCATTTGCAGGGACACCTTAACTGACATGGTTGTTGCAATGGCACAACCCCTAGGAATCACGATTTCTCTACTAGCGGAAACCTGGGCACTACTCATGGCATTACGGACAACATCAGCCAGGAACTGGACAAAGTTTGCATTAAATCGGACTCTTTGAACCTGGTCAATCATATCAACAAAAAAAGCTAACCGCCTTGGTATCTGCAAGATATGATAACTGAAATGCAGTTCCTCCTACAAATGCTCCACCAACACTCGTTACAACTCATCTATAGAGAGGCTAACCAACCGGCCGATGCACTTGCAAATCATGCAGCTGACAAGAGCCAACAAGGAATTTATAATACAACTTTTTAGGAATACTTGGTTCCTGACTTTCTAACGAGGTTTGTTTTAGAAGACTCGAGGGGTACGACATAACCACGTGTAATCCCACTTTAAATGCTCTAATCTTTCTTAATGCTTCAAAAAAAATGTAACAAAAGAAAGAGTAGTCTTATTAAAACAAATAAACATATCAACTACAAACAATTCTTTCATAATTTAATAATGTACATAATAAAATGTAAGAAAATAGGACACTATTGTTACATCTAAAAAGATATTCAGGTTTCACATGTGTCTTAAACAAACACAACAAACAAAAGTACAAACTGCAACATCATAAGGATCGATATTACAGGTATTGGCACCATCCTTGATAATCACAAAATAGGCAGGGAGCTCAAAAGTGTTCAAATTTTATTCCATATACAAAATATGACATGAAATGAATTTAAGGAACCATTTTTTTATACCCCTAACCTGTATTTAAGCTCTTAAGAGATATGATGACTAACCTGTATAAGTTTCTAAAAGCATAGTAAAGCTAGCCTGGTTAATTATCTTTTTTGTCCCCCTGCAATTAGGACTACAATCATAAATTGAAGCTAAACTAAACTTGCACAATGTGGGCCATTCAACATGAAAGATAGAAAAAAAAAGGACCAAAAATCAATCAACACTTCACAGATGCTTACCTTAATCTGACAACCAAAAGATATCTGATATTTTATGAAGAAGAACCCATACTTCTGTAATTAAAGAATTTTATAGTCGATTCAATATTCAAGATGGGTAGCTTGATTCGGGCCTGAATGCGACAACTTCAACGTCCAGCAGATTGGTCAAACGAGTGCTACACGTCAAACAAAATCATGATTAATAGGCCATATAAACCTAATACAAACTCATAGTATCTACATAATGCCAGAGAATTAACTATAGCTAGTCGCCTAGTCAAGCGGTTGTGTATTAGGAAATCGCTTTTTCCACCATTTGCTTGCAACAAATTAGAATTGGTAAAATGTATTAGGAAATTGAGAGTATAAAGGTAATGGTTTAATTGATAATATAGTGCAAGCATGACTAGCGTTTTTAGTGCAAGCACACACCTGTAGTATCTAAAGAGCAAGAGGAATATATCTTGTTTCATGCACACCGGAGGAAATTATGTGCTTGGCTCAAAATCAAGTTAAGTAGATTTCTTATAAACCCAAACTTACTACCAACAAAGGGGTATCAGAGCAAATTCTGTCATTTATACTCAGAAAGAATCTATAATAGCAAATTATGTACTTGGATCAAAATCAAGCAAAGTAGATATCTTACAAACCCAAACTTACTTCCAATAAAGGGGTATCAGAGCAAATTCTATCATTCATACTTAAAAGGAAACTATAATTTGTCGAAAAATTATGTTATTTATAGTTGGTGATCAAAGACAATAGGTAGGCTATTATACCCCCAACTCAAAATTTTACATATAAAATTATAAAATTCCCTGGTCCACTCGAATTGAACAATATATATTAGTGGGCGTATAGGTTTTCATTTTTAGATCTTTTAACAGTTCATACCAAACAATATATTAGTGGACAATAATGTTTACCAGAACAATTTTATGTAAGAACGACACCTAATTACCTAAGAGGAGACCTTATAAGTCGTCCATGATGGCAGAGAAACAGATTGGTCGAACCATTGTTGTCAAACTTACTGTGACCATCTTAGTTCTTGCAATAATTACAACGCTAGAGACTGCTAAGCATGGTTTTTTGGCTGTCAGCTCTTAAATCGGTTGAAACTCAAGTACTAAAATACAAACAAACGGAGTAGATAACAATAAATGAAGCATAGTCACAATTATATTTGATAGAGGGAGAGCAAATATTGCAGTAACAGAAATTCCAGATCCAATCATCAAAATCAAAGCAATGAGTTAACTGTGAGCATATTCATTCACAAACATAACATATCATTTTAATTACATTGATCATGTGATGAAAAGTAAATTTAGTTGGCTAACTAATTTCCTTGAATATGAATAACATTGAACATATTAAAATATATAAAATACTGCATAATCATACCCTATACAAAGGAGTCATGTCATATTAGATAGATGGCCGGATAACAACAAGAAGGATCTAGATATAGACGTTGTGGTTTTATTCTGTTCTTGTGTCCAATCAGTTAAAGTTTGCGGGCATCCAACGTAAAACCAATTGGCAATGAGTGGAGTGGCCCTTCGTGTTATATTTTAAGTTCATTATGGGGATATTAGCAATGTGGGACTATTATCCTTCACACCCACCCCCCACACCCACGTGTAGGGCACTCTCTGTGGGCCTCTTACACGTGACCATTGTACAGGTAGTCATTGGGCTTAGTGTCGTAAGAGTCTGACTCTGATACAAGGTTAATGTCTGCGTACATTTAACTCAAAACCAATTGGAAAATGAGTGGAGTGGCCCTTCCATATTATATTTTAAGTTCATTATAGGGATATTAACAATGTGGGACTATTATCCTTCACACAATCATTTCCTGGAAGAAATAGTAGACAATGTTTATAAGTTTTAGCCTTTCTATCAAAAAAAGTTTATAAGTTTTAGCCAAGCTGAAGAAAATAAGGGGAACAAGATATAGGTCTTGCAATTGTGGATGTGCTTGATTTAACTCAAAAGCCTCTGCCGGTAAATCAGAACTCCTAATCTGGAAGAATAATAACAATCCAAAACAGAATAAATAAAAACCATCACCAGCAAAATTCGTAAACCAACAAAATCAATACAGACAGAACAGGAAAAACAAACGCCAGATATACCTTGAAATATTTATATTGCCTCTTTGATTCTCTCTCGCATATTATTATATCCTGCGATATCAACAACAAAGAGAAATAATTCAATAACAATCACAACATTAGAATTAGGGTTTACAAAACAAAGGAAATAAAAAGTGAAATAAGAATTAGGTTTCCAGAGAAGCTATTATACTCAAACATTAAGTATTCAACCCACACCCTTCTGTATATAAAAAAAATAGACAAAAAGGAGACGAAACCCAAGTATATTATTGGTCAAAAATGTCTCAAGTGGGACCAAAAGCTCTACGATTCGAGCTTGCTTCAGCTTTTAACCACAACAGAGGAAATTCTTCTAAAATTATATATAAAAAATATAGGTCGTGGATTATAACCCTAAAGGTTTCACTATTCGTGCATAAAAAACCCATCAAAACAAAACTAACACAAAAACCTCATTTAACATAATATGTCTAAATTAACCTTTTAGTTTGAATCATCCCAACAAAAACAAAAAACAACCCCATCCCCATTCTCAATTTCAATTCTCTTCTCACCACCAACACTACCAACACCAACCACCACCACCAGCTAGCAAGACCACCACCAACCATCACCACCACCACCACCAACTACCAGCACCATCATCCCCACCACCACCAACCACCATAACTGCCACTGTCACTACCATCGCCAACTAACACTGCTACCGCCAGCCACCACCACCAACACCATCTCCACCGTCAATACCAGCACCAGTCCACTACTACCAACCAACATCACCATCAACATCAGCACTACAACCACCATTGCCACCAACATCCAACGCCATTGCCACCATCAACACCAGCAGTATCCCACCACCACTAACCAGCAAACACTACCACCGACCAGCACTACCATCAACACCATGCACAACCACAAGCCAATAACCACCATCAAAAACTTACCATATCACTAAAACATTGGTTTCAACGATAAAAATTAGGCAAAAATATGTTGAAACCAAATTAGGTTTCAATATAATAATGTCATTTCACTAACACAACTTCAACGAAGAAACCAAATGCACCAAACTAAATAAATTAGGAAAAAATAAGCCTTCAAATGAGAAGGTGGAGAATGTATACTCCGAGTTTTTTGGAGCACACAAATTTGCAATCCCTTTCATCAATTCAATAAGCCTTTAAATGAGAATGTGGAGAATGTATACTCCGATTTTTTTTTTGAAGTACACAAGTTTGCACTCTCTTTTCTTTGTTAGTTATTATCGACTTGAATAAATCCAAATTATGCTTTGACTTGTAAATTGGGTATAAAAGATAATATATTGGATCGGGTTATAACACAATCAACCCATTCAGTCAATAAACCAGCCCTTATGTACTCTTTTCCATCCTTGCTCTTGAGGTAAATCGTAGAGAAAAAAATATTGACAAATTTTTTTTTTCCTTTTGGCAAGCAATTTTTTTAGATCTTTTAGATTAGTGATTCCGATCCCATCAAATTCGATCGAATAAAAAAAAGAACTTATAACTGGAGAACTTGAGGACTAAAAATGTAACTTATCGGTGATTGAATTAAAATTACAAGTAAAATTTGGGTTAATTGATGTTTGGTACTCAGGTTTTGACCAGGTTTAGTGTTTGGTCTAACATTTGTCCAACGTTAGGCTTGGTACCTGAACTGACGGTTGACCCGAGTTGACAATGTTAAATGCTGACTTCTGTTTAGTAATTTTAAAAAAATAAAATAAATAAATAGTTAACGTCGTTAATAGCGCTATTAACACGTGAGTGTTTTAAAAACTCACATGCCTTCTGATTTATCGTACGTCTATGATTGTTCAGATCCAACGGTCGGATTTTTAGATTTTTAAAAAACATGACTGTTGGATGGAATTTACAAAAGCAGCTGTAGATATCCTAATTTTCACCACCATCACCTGCAAATTCTCTTCTTCTTCAACAACAACTCAGTTCCTGAAATTTTTTCACACAGAAGCATACATAATGGAGGGTTCGAGCTCATCTTCAATCCATTAACACACAAGAAGATGATAAAGATAATAATGATAACATATTGTCATTAAGTTGTTCATAAAGATGACAACTAAGATACTGTCATACTGTCATAAACAAGTAATAAAGATAATAACCTAGCAACTGCATATGTTGTTCACAACCTTTAAACATATAATCCCTAGCAACTGCAGTGGTCCAAAAGATAATAACTTATCAACCTAAAGCATAAATGACTATTCACCAGTTAGGTCAATAGTAATTCCATTAAGGGCATTACATGTAGCCCTTTAAATTCTTCTTATCCTCCTTGGTGGTGAAGTCAGGCCAGGTTGAAGCAGTTCTGCAGGTTCATGCAATGTTGCAGGCTCAGGAAATTCTGCAGTTTCATGCAATGATTCAGTCTCAGTGTCTCTTTTCCTCTTTTGTTATACAACACCACTACTGGTTCTAACACAACCACCTCTTGGACCACCATTGCCGCCTCTCATATCAACTCATGGAATCCCAATACCAACAATGTTGCCTCTTTTTCTATACACAGTACCTGGCCCACCTCTTCTTCCACCTCTACTCCCACTTCTAGTACCTGGAGTCCAACCACCTACACCACCTCTTCCTCTTGTAGCAGATCTACCAAGAGGTACCCAAACTGGTGGTGATACCTCTTGAAGTTTTTGTACATATGCCTAACACAATACCTATGGTGATGGTTCACATCACTAAAATTTGTGAATAGGTCTTTCAGAAAACACCCATCTAAACCTCAATAGGTCTACAACCATTATTAAAACCATACATATAACTATTATAAACTATACATACATGCTTGAACTTACTACTTTTATCTGTTGCACAACTAGCAATGCTACCTTCATTCCTCTTTAGTATTTGGTTGCAACACTCAGGGATCACGGCATACTTGTCTTCAGAGTTACTAAAAACTCTCTCCATACACATATGCCAAGCATGCCAAGCTGTCCAGTATGAGATCTCTACATAATAAACCCTATTCACTTCATCCCTGAAATTCTTTGGTTTATAGTTTGGATGAGCTTTGAACACATCTAACATAACCCTAAATACCCACCTGCAAAACATCACAACTAAATAAGTATAACAATGTTGTGAAAATATAAAATAACTTAGAAAAAAAATCAAGAAATAAATTAGAAAAAGTTAAGCCAAAAGTTATTTCACACCTTGATTTAGATAAGGGATTATTGATTCCATGTGTTGGTGTACATATGTGCTCAAAATCACCATTCTTGCACCTAAATGTCACTTTATCCTAAATCCTGGAGCAGTATACATTCCATTTGCAGTTTGATTTGTTCTTGCATTCATAATGTTGTTGAATTTGGGTATTCTTTTTCTGGACAATGTCAAAATTCTGAAAGATGTTCTGATCCTTGATGTAATCCCTGCGTTCTAGATATGAAGTCCATTCCTGCCCAACAAACATCTTTTCCAATATTGTTGTGTTATTCTTCCAAGTCATCAACTCTTTCTCTTTATAAAATCTGCATGTCTCCTTCACATAATCCTTATACTCTACACTCTTCTTAATCACACTTGTTAACTGCTCAGTCAAGTCATCTTCTTCATCATTGGAGTTCTCCTGTGGAACTTTATTTGCTCTTCTTCTTGGTCTGACTCACCAGCAGAGATATACTCTTTTCCAGGTCTACAATCATCAATGCTGACTAGCTTTTCTTAGTTGGTTGCACATCTTTTGTTTCTACTTGAGTAACTGACTCAAATGGTAACATCCACATCAACATTTACTTCTGGTTCTACTTGAGTACCAGTACCACCATCTCAAGTACAATCATTTACAGCACTACTAGACCCACCACCAATTTAACACCTTTTTTAACAACTTTCTTTACTTTTCTTCCACTACCAACATTTTCTACACCTTCCCTAACTTCATTTACAACAGTACATGATCCAACTGCATTAGACCCACCATATGTTTCCACATTTATATTGTCATCCACATTTACAACACCTCCCTGACTTGAAACAGATCCATCTTGATTACCTGTAGTACTACTTGGCTTGTCATACTTGTGTAACTGAGACAACCAATCTAATTTCTCTTCCAACAAACAATCAACCCTTTTAACATTTTATCAGAATCCCTCTTAGCCCTACTTGTCCCTACCAGATAACCATCTTTAGTGGGGTAAAACTTAGGGAATTCAGAACCATCCATTTCTGCATATCACCATCACACAAAAGTTAAAGTCACTGCATAGTTTAATCAAAAACCAATGACAATACTGCATAAAGATAAAATTGTGAAAATAAAATAAAATTTTGAAACAAACAAAATTCGACAAACCCACGTTATATTTCCCCTTTTCAATCATTTAAAAACACCCAAATCAAAAAATCCCCAATTTTTATAAACCCTAAATTAATTTAATCGAAAAATTGAAGAGATTAAACAAAACCCAACACATAAAGTACTCTTATAATTACTATTGATATCATATTATGAATCTAATGCAGACAAAAAACAAATGGTAAAGAAATCGAACCACTTACTACTGAAATCGATTGAACAGTTAAACAAGACCTCGAATAACCTCGTACTGCTAATGACCCTAACAATAACACCTCAATAATCTCTTCAAATATCAGTGAATCACGATCAATCTCTTCAACTTCTGAAAATACTCATCATTTTCTCATATCTTCTTCTCTGATAGATGGAGGCGGAGAAGAAACTAACTAATTAGGGCATGCAGATCGTTTTGGGGTTATAATAGATAAGGTCGATCGTAACCTTTCATTTTTGAGATGGTACAAGATCTAATAACAACCGTACACGTGTTTGATGAACTAATTTGTTAGGGACTTGGTTGTCATTGTTAGTAAAGTTTAATTTCTTCAATATTTAATTGACGGAAAAAATAAGACACGTCATCAGTTCACGTGGTCAACTATCGTCAGCGGCAGTCCAGGTACCATGACCTAACGTTGGACAAATGTTAGACCAAACACTAAACCTGGTCAAAACCTGAGTACCAAACATCAATTAACCTATAAAAATTTTAGTATTTTCTTTCAAATCATAAAAACTAATGGAAATCAAATATTAATGGTGACTACCAGAGTTGTTGGACCAAAAGAGGAACATGGCATACTTGGTATGTGCCCAATGGCCGAAGTCAAACGGATAGAAAATAAAAAACCATGGAAAAACAAAAAACAATAAAACAGTTACAAATGCGTGACACTGTTACTACATGTAATAAGTACTACACTGCATTCCCATTTTCAGCGTGTTGGTAAAATTTCCTCTTTCTCTCTCCAAAACTCTCTGCAACTATGTCAAAAAAAAAACAGTTATATCATCAGTTATCTTCATCTTCTTCATAATTTTATTATCTATTTTCTCTGTTTTTTATCCGGATCTTGATTTAATTTAGGATCCGGGTAGAATAGTTAATCCTAGTTTGTATCTAAATAAAACAGAATTACGTAGCAATTCATTTTAGGTTTTTTAGGTTTTTATTTTCTAATAAGTATGGTGTCATACCCCGATTCGGAATATAAGTAGTGGTTTGTCCTTTCCTAACACCGAGGCCTTTTCA
>JAJJMC010011250.1:507720-536400 GCA_023531435.1 Papaver californicum | reverse complement strand
ATCCACTAAATAGAAGAAAATATACAACTCCCCCTTGGATGCCCACAATGTCGAATTAAATTGCCTTACTAAAACCTTGCCAGTAAAACCCGATGGGATAAAATATGGACGAAGGAAAAGAACAATATCAACATTTTGAATGAAAATTCAACGTCAGCGAGGTGTTGCCTCGTTAAAACCTTGTCAAGAAAATCACATGGGACAAAACCTGAAACAAAGGAAAAAGAGTACAACTTTTGACGTTTTTGTGGATGCTAACTCAATTATATGAGTTTAGAAAATAAGCATCAAAACAAAATTTATAGTCTAGTTAATAGACAAGTTTTATGCTAGCATAATTCTTAACTGCAAAAATCAAGCAATGTAGAACTTATGCTGTTAAGCGTGGATTTAGTGTTTTTAAGGACTCATCAAGAAACCTATAAAGCTGATAACATCAACTAATCCGGATTTTGGTATTTACCAATTTAAAAACACTTAACGGATTGTTAAACCTGATATAATCGAGTCAGGTGGCTGCCTAAAAATAATTTGGATCCTCCAAGGATTCAAAATTTGAATATGTTTTTCAACCGCATTTATTGTGTGAATGCAATAGGAGTCCTTCAAGGACTACCACACCAATCCTAGGGTTTTAAAAATAAATAAATTAAACCCTCAAATCGTTTTTACAACGATCATATTTCTCATATAACGCATGAAGACTACACCAACCAGTATTCTTCAGAATTCAGGTTTGCACGTTTAAGGTGTTGAGTCCTGGATCCATTTATTACGTTATTCAACATATTTCAATCCAACATAACTTGGATTTGTGCCTACTAATCACATATGTCGATATTCCTATGCAGAGGGGTTAACTAACCACCATAATTTATTCTTTCAGTAGCTATTGTAAACGAATATTCGACAATCATTAGTTTACAATGATCCCAAATAATTCTCAAGTGTATGCATAGAATTAATGGTACCAGTGCCCAGGGGCGAGGAGATATTAATTTTGAGAATGTGAATTGTATTATGATAGCATGTACTAAAATACTACATGCTTGCTAGATGTGATTGGATTTGCCTTTTCAAACGGCATAAGCTTATGGAAAAGCTAAATGAGATATGTTCACGCCTATTTAATAGCAGCATTTTTCGATTTGATCATGATGGATGAGAAAATGATATAAATTTTAAGTTAAGTAACACCAACCTTTCATAGTGTATAGTCTCCCCCTGATTATGGTGGAAATATTTTCATCTCATATACGAAGAAAGAAAAATTCGTAAATTATTATCCGATTAATTCTAGGACATATTCTCATAATAATTTCTAGATTTTAATAATACCAGGTTGGACGACAAATACTGACTTCAAGATCCATATAAGATTATGTCATTCAATATGAAAAAATTTGTAGTCTATTTGACATACAAATTTGACATCATCTGTGGATTTTATTTGTTACAACCAAAAACATATTAAATATGCAAATCAATCTCCAATAATTTTATCACCTCAATGGTAAACAAGATAATGATCTAGAATGAAATTATGGACACATTCTTTATCAAAAGAAAATTAAACCAAGATCAATATAGTCACTACAAGGACTAATGATATAGTCTAACAATCCAGGTGCACACCCTTTGATCTTTTGTGTCCTACCGTATTCCAACTACAAGTGGAATGGTCTCAGTTTTTGGAGATTATTACCACGAGGAAAAATAAAAAATTATTAAATATCCCTCAAGAATGCAGTAAATCCTCGTTTTATTATTAATTGAAACTGTTTATCTACCATAATAACGATATCTCATTTGGGATCGATAGAAAAAACCAATTTCAGTTGGCTTAAAATATTTTTTTATTTAAAAGAAAATACATAAATTATTATCGTTATTGGTTTCAGAAGAAAAAAAATCCACTTGAATGGTTTCTTTAAAGTTTTATTACTAGATAAAACCATATTGGCTTAAAAATAAATTAGAATGCCAAATTTTAACATCTCAAATCACATAAGCAATAGAGAAAATAAATACAGATTGGTTTAAACGATATACCAAAATTGTGTCGACGACATAATAAATAAATAAAAAATATTGCTTGTAATCGCATAAAGAAAATTTATTTTGTTATTAACATATGTTTTCTTGCAAAGAAATAGAAACCATATGGGTAAATCATGATTCTTGTCTGAATGACAAAGATACCAATTTAATTGGCCATAGGTTTTTCAACCATGCATCTGAACAGTTACCGTAAAGGTAATCAAATTGCGATAATACCAATTTTTGGTGATTACAGTTTCATTAGAGGAATAAAAACTGTAAAGTCAATGATTTTTTTCTTTCTCTATGAGAAAACAATAGAGTAGAAAGGAAAAAATAGGAACCAATGAATTATTATTAGAGAAAACCATATTTCATGGTAAAAGTTTTTTATTGATAAACCTATGGTCCGTATCATTCTTTAAGAATCGACGAAAAAGATCAAATCATTTGAACCCTATTGTTGGGGCTGCACACTTTTTTCATAGGGGGATTACAAGATGACAAAATAGGGTCATCTTGTAACCAACCCCAATGCCCCTTATCCTAGTATTTTCCATAATATGTAAACTATCCTAGATTAATCAGTGCTAATACTAAGCTAATTAATAGTTAGTTAGTTGATTAGATTAACAAATTAGTTTAAAGTTAATGAAAAACTAAAATCAAAAACATTATCATTATCTTTTGGAGGGTGAAGAAGAAGAAGTGGGAATTTTTTTTTTTTTTTTGAAAACCTAGAAATTTTGATTCAAACACTCAAATAAGTGATTCTAACAAGAGTTATGAGGTAGGTGAATCCTCTTCTTCTAAATCAAAGAAGATATTCATACAACAGAATAATGATCCAGAGATGGCTGACTTTCTAGATAATCAAGAGTTTTTAACCCAAACTCAAGAATATGAACCTTATTATGATTTTGAAGATCCAAGATAAGAATATGAAGAAAATGAAGCTCAAACTAGTCAGGTATATATCTAACTTAACTCCAATACTATTTTTGATGTATGTAATTACTTAAAGTACGTAGAAAGTTTGATTTTTACGCTGCCAGGATACCCCCAAATCCCAGACGTAGGCTAATTGCGGCTGTAAAATCATGATTTTCTAGCCGTATAAGTGATATACGGTTGGGAAAAGATAAACTCCCAGCCGTAAACTCTGATATATGACTGGATAAATAAGAACTCCTAGCCGTAGAACATACATACGGCTAGGTCGTGCCCATGAGAACCCAACCGTATGTGCATGGGCATATTAAATGTTATCCAC
This sequence comes from Papaver californicum, assembly GCA_023531435.1. Lineage (NCBI taxonomy): Eukaryota > Viridiplantae > Streptophyta > Magnoliopsida > Ranunculales > Papaveraceae > Papaver > Papaver californicum. The sequence continues at coordinate 533,087 of JAJJMC010011250.1, read as the reverse complement.
TACGGCTGGAAAAGTTGGTCGTAAACCAAACTCATGGTCGCTTACGGTTGGAAATTGTAATAAAGATGGTCGTAGGATATTTTTACTGCTGGAAATTCCAACCGTAATAAAAACTCAGGCTTGCATACGACTAGCTTTTATACCAAAGGTTGCCGTAAAAGAGTTGTTACGGTTAGGTTTTTAGTTGTCGACCCAGCCGTAACTAGGGTCTTGAGATGGTTTTTCCTGTTTTTATTACAGCTATGTTTCATTTTTCTTAGATGGATCCCATACCTGAACCAATGGAAGATCAACCCCCAGCTTTTAGCATGTTGAGTGAGAATACAAGTGATAATTACGCCAATGAGTTTGAATAGGTACATATAGACGATACGAAGAAATGGGCTCGAGAACAAGGGTTAAAAAAGACGTGCATTATAGTTTAAAACAATCAAGTAAGACCCACCTCCTTTCAAATGGTTTGCGAGAGTAGTGGCAAGTACAAGAGTCATAAAAAAAAAAGGATTTTGTGTATAAACCAAAGAACACGAGGAAGAGGGGAGTGCATCATACAAAAAAGTGTGGTTGCCATTTTAAGCTTTAATTTAAGTACAACAAGGTCAAAGTGTGGTTTATGAGTGAGGTGGTATCAGGATTTCATAACCATCAACCTTCGGAGAGTTTGATCAACTATCCTTATGCGGCAAGGATCAACCCCCAAGAGAGGGAGCTAGTAGATGTGTTGAGTCAACAATGCGCAAGACCTATTGATATCCTTTTTAGTATGAAGACATTAAACAAGAATAACTCATCTACCTTGACTACCATCTACAATGCAAAAGAAAAATGGAGAAGTGAACAATGGAAAAATAGAGAACTTATGCAAGAATTATTGTATTTGGGGGGAAATGCAAACTACATTGTAGTGTATGAGAATTATGAGAATAAAGAAGTGATATATCTTTTATTGGCTCATCCAGAATTGATAACATTGGCAAGATACTTCCATCAAATTCTTTTTATGGATTGCACGTATAAAACGAACAAGTATAAGATGCCGATATTGAACTTTGTCGGGCAAACATCGACAAAGTCGCCTTTTAGTGTTGAGTTTTGTTTTTTACAAGATGAGAGGGAGGAAAGTTACATGTGGGAATTACAAAAGGTAAATTTATTCTACCAAGAGGGTTATACTCCCAAGGTGGTGATTACGGATAAGGAGCAAGCACTTATGAGTGCGATAGAACGTGTTTTTCCCGACACACATCATCTTCTATGCACGTTCCATATATGGAATAATGTCCAAACCAATTGCAAGCCCAAAATTATACCGCTAAGGAAAACCGAGATGGCAAGGATTAACAAACTACCGGTAGAGAAACAACAAGTGGAGAAAGACAAATTCGAGGAAAGCAACAAAGTAGCCAAGGTTAAATGGGCTAGTTTTAGCTTAGAGTGGGATGCTTTGACTTGGTCGATGAAGGAAGAAACTTACTTTCAAAATGAGTATATGCTAATGGCCCATTGGGAAAGCTACGGATGTTTTAGAGTATTTGAAGAAACAATTGTTGGATCCCCACAAAGAGAAGTTTGTTCGCGCATGGGTAAAAAAATATAAACATTATGACAACCAAGCGATTAGCACGGTCGAGTCATCTCACAATAGATTCAAGAGGAAGCTAAATGGGTGCTATGGTGGATTTGTTATGTTGTTTGATGATATGGAAGACTACTTCAAGCGTGACCTTGAACGATCCAAGGGATCGTTGAATTTAGCCGATCTAGAAAGCATGTATCTATTTGGACAACCCTTGGCTACGAGGAATAACATATTATATCTCTCATTGTGCCATTGAGAAGATAATGGGCGAAGTTGATGAGATGAAAAATCTCATTCCGGGTGAAGAGTGTATATATCCCAACATGTCGTCTTTGGGACTTCCATGCCGGCATGTGATAGATAGATACGAAGAACAAGTAATCCTAATCAAAGATGTGGATCCTTTTTTGAAACAACTTTCATTTAACGATCCATTACCAAATGAAGGCTTAGGTGATGTGTTTTGTGATATCAGGCTCACAAAGAATTGTTTGACAAGTACGCTTCATTGAAAGTCCCAAAGACAAATTTGGTTGTACAAGTTGTAGAAATTTAACCGCCCTTTCACTAGAGACGATATTATGGAACCAACAAAGAGACAAGGAAAGGATATGCCTAGTAGTAAAAAGACAAGGAAAAAAGAGAGAAAAGATAGCAAAGAAAATGGTCCAAGAGAATGCAAAGATGGGAGTTTCAAATCAAAGAGAGTATTGGGGTTTTGAGAACTTGAGAGCCTTGTATGAGGAGGAGGATGTGAAAGGAAAAGGTACGACTATAAACAAACAGAGTCGGAGTAAAAAGGAAGAAGGCGGACCAGGCATTAGAAATATAAAAGGAAAAGGTCCGGAGCTTTCCTACCAAGGAAGTTCAACCTTTAAAGTTGATTCTTTTAAAATTGGTATCAAAGAACTAGCAAGAAGGATGTTTGATGTCAAAGGAAAAGCTTCGACGGTTGAAGAAAATCCGGTAATGATAGCATCAAATTGTAAGAAGGAGACGGTTCGTATCGCAAGAGGAACGATGGTTGGCCCCCAAGAGATGAGAAAGGTCAAACTTACCGAACTAGGTATATTATTTGTGAATAATACTTGAAGTATGTTCCCGAAATCATTCGGGACTATATCAAAGCAACCGACGATGTTGATGGAGACGGGAATTATGGTTTCCATGTTGCGCGGAATAACTTGGAATTTATAGAGGGCCTGGAACTAACAATGTCGACGAATGCACCTACATAAGGAAAAATATGTTATGTGAACTCCGAAAACAACCGTATTTCTACAAGGCAATTATGAGATATAGGGAAAATGGAGAACAAGAGGCGGATATTGAGAAAAGGTTCGTTGCATTTGAAATGCTTTTAAATTACAACACAAACGCCACAAGTGATCATTGGATGTCCATGCCGATTTGCGGCCACTTACTCGACGAAGCATTCTCTTGCGTCGTGCATTATTTATCACTCGCAATCATGTGTACAATTGCACCTACCAAAACTATGCAGAAGAATTTTCTAATAGAAGAGTTTTCATGTCCCACGTATGGAAATATCATTTTACCAGTCTCCAATTAAAAGAAGATTATCCATTGCCTCCTTTGAAGGTCGCGTGCGACAACGAGATCTCCAAGGGTTGGAGTCATAGGTCCGAGTACCAATTTGAACTATGGAATGCAATCACCATGTAGAAACCAAAAGAACCACCATGTGTAATTGAGTAGATGTGGTGTATGGTGGTGAATATATGAGAATATATGTATTTTGAATCACTCATTATGAATGAGAATATATTTTAACCCGAATTGTAAATATACTTCCATTCATTCAATACTATTTTAGCCCAATACATAATTTACAACAATTATTTCCCTTCAAAGTCTAATATCTCATAAGAAATATGAAGAAGTCCTTAAGGATAACAAAATGAGGTTCAAGTCTGAAATTTAAAGCTTTCCAATTTCTCCATTCCTTTCTAGCTTGAGATACGACTTCATCATCAGTTTCACCTTCAAGTCGAAGTTCATTAAAAAGACGAATTAAACCCATATATTCCTTCACCTGTCTTTGTATATCCACAAATAGACAAAAAATATTAGGCACATTACGATTATTAGTGTTACCAGTGTCACTATAGAAGTTGTCGTGAATATTTTTCTAATAACTAAGACTGACCAAATCACCTTGCCTTCATTCTTCTCCTCTATTTGGATAGCATAGTGCATAATTTTTGCAAAGAGATAAGTCTTCATCCAAAGAAAAAGTTGGTTGATCCATTTTGAAGTATACTAGAGTGGGAATGTAAGAGTTTTAGATGGATAGTGTGGATGTAGAAGGTGTTATTTTGATTTTTCCAATTGAGTATATATAGGTGGAGTTAATGTTCATAAAAAATCTACCCCAATTATTGTTCTAACGGCTCTATTTTCAATCAATACCCACCTAACTAGTGTTCTAACGGCTCTATTTCTGAAAAACACCATAATAAAGTGTGCTTTGGTCAAAAATCAGGGAAACTTACGACTAGGAAGTGGAGTATCGACCCGGACGTATACCTTGATAACGACCAAGTTTTTCACTAGATCCAGCTATAATCATCTATGTTTTACCATTTGTATGTTACTTATGGTTAGCATTTGTGGATAATCCAGCCGTAAGTTTCTCTGACTCTCTATAATATTTTAATGTAATTCGAATTACATATATAAAATACTAATATTGTTTCATAAAAGCTTTCATTGAAGGAAAGGACATTACAATAATGGAAAAGAACATTACATTAAAGGAAAGGACATTACAATGACATTACACTTAAAGAGTTCATCTACGTTGAAATATCCAAAAAAAAAAATCAATACTTCATAGCATTCACGATGACTGAAATTTTCCCCACTGACATCCTTATATCGTCTAAGAGCCAATCTACTCTGAAAAAATAAAATCAGTAATAAGTTAGTATTATTCTAATCGGATTTTATGAATAACTTATTGAGATATACTTACTCGTCTCCCACCATCGATGTGAAGATAACTTTCCTTCATGTCATATAGTTCCTTTCTAAAACTATCACCTTTATCATAGATCATTTTGAATCTAACCTTGGTTCCATTCATTGTTCTTGATCCTCTATTCTCATCTAATGCCACAAAAATGTGAGATACATGGTTCCAAAAACAATTCGTGGTTTGAGAAACATTTTTGTTTCGACCTGAGTCATAGTTTGTGACAGTCACCCATGCCCGAACGATAACAACATCTTCTCCGTTGCTGAATGTAGAAGCCATGATTGTGTTTTTTGTTTGATAAAACAGAAACTAAATTGGTAAGTGAGGATAATGTTGAAAAAGACTTCCTCTATATATAGATGAAACACCCAACGACTATATTTTTTGAAAAATATGGCCGTTGGGAGAAAATGTATTGTTCAACAGAAGCAATAATTGCTTTTGTTCAGTTTTTATTCCACTTATGGCTAGAAAATGGGTGTACGACCTAGCCGTACACACAACAAAATGGTATATACAGTTAGGTTTGTTCACTTTTCCAGCCGTAAACCTGAATCAGATTATTGATTCCCAGGCTTACGTCTAAGATTCATAGCCGTAAACTAAAGTCAATGTCTTTTACGGTTGGATAATGTTCTGGTGCTAGCCGTAAGTGACCCTGGATTTACATTTACGTCTTTTACGACTAAGTTTTGTCAATAATGTCCTAGCCGTAAATGACCCTGGGTTGAGTTTTATCAGCTATTTCTACCATGAATCATTTAACAATAAAAAATAAACTACAAGTCATTCATTCAAGTTAAATTAACAAATTCATATTCATAATAAAAGAACTAATAAAAACAAAAGCAGTGTTCAAATCCATAATCAACCGCACTACAACAAAGTAAGTCTTAGACACTAGTGGAGAAAAACCGTTTTAAGATAGTTAGAAAGTGTCGTATAAGCGAGTTAGTATGACTCTTTGGAGTTACTTTAAAATAGTTAGAAAGTGTATAAGCGAGTTAGTATGACTCTTTGGAGTTGCCGCTGAAAGTGCCGCAGATTTGATGTGTTTTCTGGAACGACTTTCAAGTTTATGCGGAATAAAATTTATTTGATATTTCCAAGTAGTCGCTATGTACGGTAGATGGATAACATCGTAGATTTAATTTTATATTATAAAACAAAATGGAATTCAGCTGAATTTCAAGTCAGATCTGGCTGGCTGCAGTATCTCTGACTATGCTAAAATGAATTTGACTGAAACTCAAATCACACCAAAATGAAACTTGGATTTATAAATTCAAATGACCATTCAAATAAAAATTCATTGTATTGGATACATAATTCATAACTCAATTGAACTGACACTTACGTTCAAATTTACAAACAAAAAAAAAGTAATTAAATCCTAAATTCATATGCTTGCTAATACAAGTCATATCTAAGTTCTAATTAAGGTTCATAAGTTCTAATAGTGGAATTAATATGTAAACTGGAACGCAAATCAAATTGACTTCCAAGTGGAACGAATAGGTAAACCAGGTCTGCAAAAGTAAGGACCGATGACGACGATGCTCCATAGCTGCTTTGTTGCTCGACCAACTATATAAATATGCATTAGTTCTAGTAAAATAATTCTCCTTGGAAAGACTAAATAGTAGAGATATATAAGGACAAGGAAATTATACTAAACGAATTAAAAGCATTTCGAGATCACCGGTTTATATCACTCGAGCTAAAAAAAAACCTGAATTATATTAGAGTTTTAAACATCAAATGTAATAACATGAAAGAAAAGAGTAAGAAACTACCTGAAGCCAAAAACAGGCAATAGTCACAGGTGTTGTCCATACAGATATACAGAGGGAGGGTAAGAAGTACCTAACTCTGCAGTATTTGTGTCCAGAAACATTAGAATACGTTGAAAAATCAAAGCAAATGCTGAACTAGATCACTAAAGGATATACATATAATAATTCGTACCATACAAACATTAGAATACATTGAAAAATCTGCAGTATTTAATGTTCTTTTTGACAAACTTCGGTGGTATAAGCCTGCAAAACGTTCAACATATGCACTGAAATAAGTATAATGAAAAACACTATTGCAGCCAAAAGAAGAAACCGAAACACGTACCTAAACTGGACCAAATACACCATTGAAGGCTCCAACATTGTTGTACAGGTTTCCGCCCGTATAGGTCAGCCTTTTTCAAGCATATAAGCAGATCCTAAAACAAAAAACAAAAATTGAAGCCATAAATTGAATTGGTTATCAAAAGCAACCAAAAAGTAACTTCATTCGTAGAGAACGTTGGATTTGGCAGACTCATATATGCAGTTAGAAAGCTATAAAGCCACAGATGCAGGCCTGCCACAAACTAGGCAACCTTTCACTGAGGCCCCTGCCGAAATGGTTGCAAAGTTAAACATAAGGAAAAATTTGAGATATTGAAGCAATAGTATTACCTCCCTGCCAAACATTATGCAGGCCTGCCATAAGGAACCTAATTGAGTAATAAAAAAGGAAGTACGTAGAAGAAAATTAAACAGAAAACTATTTAGAAAGTAGAAATGGAAATATCTGAAAGGGCTAAACTTACCACCACCATAAAGTGTTATTGCTAATTCACAGGCAGGAGGTCACGGTCATCAGAACTATAACTAAAACCAGTTCCAGTAGGCTGGTCAACATATAAAAGGTTCGATACCTGCAAAAATGAGATAGAATACCATGTCAACGAATTTTATCCAAAGCAATGAGATTCAACGAAGCTTTATAGAACATAATATCGAGCACTCAAGCATATCAGAACACATCCTATACGTCACCATGTATAGCAATTTTAGTAGAACATGTCCCACATCTATTAATAACCCTCCGTTGTAAGACGTACTACAAGGAACTATGAGAAAGAGAATGATGCAACTCATACTATTTTCCCTGTACTTGCAAATAGTTGGGCATCATCTATCACCCCACTTCCTCATCCTCACCTGCGACGCATAGACCCAACTACTACCACCACTTACAATGATAAACCCAGAAGCATAATGAACGAACCAAATACTCAAAACAATCACTAAAACATTGAAATTGAGTAAACTTGTTAGCCTACAAAGGAGGAGTATAATTCTGTCTTTTCTCTATTGAAAGATCAGTACCAGCTCCAAATTTTGTTTGACAAGAATTCTGGATGACTTCAGATTACTTCATTAACACAAGAGTAAGACCAAATGACTTCAAATAATTCCATTAACATCAAATTGAATTGAAACAAGTAAAGGTGAGGGAGAAGTTATACCTGAAGGCTGAAGCAAGAAACGTAAATAAAGATGTTAATGTTCTTCTACCAATTGCTACAATAAAAAAAAGAAAAGAATGATACTTAAAACCCTATCAACAAAATCAAACCCTAACTTATAAATAATAAAAAAAATAGGCAAAAATTAAATTTAAAACCCTAAATTTTACATGATAAATTTTTTTAGAAAATATAACCATAACAGGTAGCACGAAAAGGAAATGGTGAAGAACAAAATAAAATGGGTTTCTTTCAAACATGAAATTGGTTGAAGAACAACAGAAAAAATGGGTTTGTTTTGAAGGTAATTAAGGGTTTCGAAGAAATGGTTTTAGACGAACTTAAGAGATCTCGATACATGAAGAAGGGATTCTAATGGAAGTTTGTCTTTCTGGTTTCATAGTGGTATTTTTTTTGGTTCATGAATGTCGATTCGTCTTAGTAATTAGCAAATGGATCCAGAGAGATGAAGAATGTTATAAGAAGAAAATGGTTTTTCTTTCTGGTAGAGATTAACAGATAAGGAGATGTAATAAAGTTAGTGTTTCTCACAGCGTAAACAAGGTAAGGGAGAAGGAGAGAGAGAGCCAGAGTGAAAGAGAGGCGGAGAAAGAAAAGTTAGGTTTCTCTCTCTACTCTGGGATTGATAAGGTTTCATTTTTTTAGAGTAATCCTAACCATAGAAGGTGGGATATCCTATCAAGGAAATAATACTATTCATATGTCGTTGTATAAGTCAACTAAAGTCCTAACAGAACGACGTCTTGGCTTTAATCAGCGGCACATTCAATTGTGTCGTTGTAGAAGTCAACCAAAGTCATTCCAGAACGACATCTTGACTCTAGTCAGCGACACATTTGATTATGGTTGTTTCCCGATAGTTGTTTTGTGTCGTTCTATTGTGTCTCAGATAGCCTTTTTTCCACTAGTGAGATAGCAAAATATAAAAACAATAAGGTTCAACAACTCCATAAGTCATTCATCTACTACGACAAAATTCTCTTGGACATCCTCGTCAGGTTGAGCTATCTCTTTAAGTCCTTGTAGCATTGTTCTTTATTTTTCAACACTCAATTACTCCCCAGCTTCAATAAAACGGGTCAAGTACTTGACCAACCACTTTGTTCGATTCCTAAAAATGTTACAAACAAGTAAAAATTGGGAAAATTTAAGTTTCACATTAATATTTACGGCTAGGAACACGGTTGGGAATGTTATGATTTCCCAATTATAAGAATGACATAAATACCCAAACACTATAAAATCCAGATTCACTTACGGCTAGATAAAACAAGCTGTAGGATACTATTTACGGTTGGAAGTTCATCTTTTCCCAATCGTAAATTAAATCTGCGGCTGGGAGTTCATCTTGTCCCCACCGTAAATAATTATTTATGGTTGGGAAATGTGGTCGACCTAGCCGTATACAGTTCAGATTTTTTTAAAAAAAAACCCTAACTTTATCAATCAAGTCAATTTATTAAATAAAAACCTAATATAAACAATGGGTTTTGATTCTAACCTAGTAGCAGATATTTCGATAGGATTCACTGGTGATTGAACTTCTTCATTCACCAAATTTTCAATTTGTGGATCAACAACGGAGGAGGTTGCAGATTCAGTTGATGGTGGATTCAAACCAATTCTTCCCGATCTTGTAACTCTAGACTTGTTTATCTTCAGAATCAATCAGTGTGAAGTTTTCTAAGAATCAACTAAGAAGAACAATCGATGAAGAGAGAAAAAATGGATTTCAGTTTTGTGTTCTTTGTTTACGGCTAAAGAAGAAGAAGAAAAAGAGGGAGTTTGATTTAGTTTGATTTAGGTGTAGGTTTAGTTTTTAGATTTGTATTAGATTTAGGTTATTATGGAAGGGTAGTAAGGTAATGGTATTAATCATAATACTAACGAAAGGGTAAATGAGACTTCTTAACCAGATTAGGTCACCCCATATCTCCATTTTGGACACATTAATCTACTGCAGCCCTCAAGGGAAAAAGTGTGCAACCCCAATAATAGGGTTCAATCATATTGGATTTAGAATACGCCAATCTCAATATATCACCTTATAAAATCGATGGTGAAGAAATTATTCAAGATTTCATTGAGGGTATAGAAATCCATATTGTCCGTCATGATAAAATATTATATAGGTTGCACTTAAAAGGCAATCAAAACTTGAAACATAACCATGAGCTTGCTCAATGCATTTTCTAAAATAGATAAAAATTTCTATACATTGAATTAGATGGTATTATAATAGTTATAGGTCTCCCAAGGTTCCACTAGTATACACGGTGGTATTTGCAACATCGTGCATAAATTAAATAAAACGAGAAAGAAAAAATAAAAATAAGTAACAAACTATGAATGGTTTTGTACCTTTTAATGTTTTAGTTGTGCGTTGTACGAGTGAATGCAATGTATTGGACAAGAACATGCACTTATGCCTGAAACAAACTATAAATGGAAGAAAATTTGTATTCTAAGTTTTTTTTGTCTCTCTCTAGTTTCTCAGGCACTTATGCCTGAAAACTAGCCGTTTCTTCTGTCTGTTTCTACTCCAACGGCTATTTTTAGCCGTCTGTGGCCGTTTTTCTTCCTGAAATTCATGAAAACTCAGACTTAATCTCTTTTCTCTATGAATCAAATCACTAAGGTTGCTCAAATCACTGAATTCATCAACATGAACAACATCAATCACAAGGAAAACTCACATCTTATCGGAAATCAAAAACTGTTTCACTATTCTTCTCAAGTTATTCATACTTACCCGAAAAATAACCCTCACAGAACCAACCTTCAACCTCTTATTGTTCATACCATCTCTAATTTGATTCTTATTATGGTCGAAAATAAAATATCTGGGATTCACCTTAAACCCCCTGTGAAGGAAATTCCTTTTCCGAACTTTTTATCTAACCCCAAATCAAATCTCATCCCAAAACCCCCTCCTATTGTTAAACCCACAAACACAACTCATACTGCTAAAACCAGAAAACCCCCAAATCTCTATCCTAGATGGATTAAATCCTTCTTCCCTTATCCCCTGCTCTCGATTCCCAATCAAATCACTCAATGTCCCCCATCTTATAATATCATACACCATCAAACGTTTAATATATACATCAACCATGTCATTACTAATCACAATATTCATAATTTCAGTGAAACCTCCACTAAGAATACTTTACACAGACAAACCTTTCATTTGATGATTCAATTAAAGCTTTCTTGCAGTCAAAATATTTCAAAAGGAAACCAAAAGTATCTTAACTCTTTCAGAATGAATATCCCAAACCTCAAATACCAGCTACATAACCTAAATTCTATCATTTGTGATTCTAGTTCTTGTTCCATGGATATATAAAAAGACTTTAATTGTGGATTAAAAATTCATAATTTCTTTTTCAAAAAACTTTGTTAGAGTCGTATCACCTGAAGTTGCTTGAGGAAATTTACTTACTGACGCCTCTGACCTTTGGAGCCCTGATACTGCCTTCGAGACCTCCTTTGTTGCCGAGATTGTGGGGGCTGAAGAAATTGAGTTCGACCACTGATTGGATGCACTCGGTGCAATATCATTGGCCGGACAAAGTCGGGAGAAGTTATAGTATGACTTTCTATTTCTGGCTGAGGAGGAGATTCTTGTGGTGGTGCTTCATGTGGTTGAGGCAAATTCCCTTGGGGATCTGGTGCTGGTTGGATGACAATTGATACCCCTGGTACATTAAAATCATTGTTTTCAACTTCGGGTACAACGTTTCCACCAACCGTTCCCTCCCTAGTCAAAAGTACTGCGAGCCTTCCATGTTCGGGATCAAATTCAGTCAACACAGGATATATCAAACCATTAGCAGAATACCTAGCTTGGGTTCGCAAAGGAACTACATGATCCCTAAGAATCAGACTGGTATGGGTGGGGAGGCGTACAAAATCAAATCCCATTTGAACACCACCTGCAACTATTGCTTTATCATCCACTATAATAACCCCCTCAGTCACCACATAGTCTCCATGGCGGGGATGTACTGCAAAAACGGTCCACTAATCTATATCCAATGTAGTTGTTGCTCTGCTCTCCCGAGGAAGATCAAGCCCTTGAGGGGCAACAAAATTTCTTAGCAAACCTTCATTTTCAAAACCACCATTCACATTACCATTACTACTGCTACTTTCAACTTCATTCGCACTATCAAAAAAGATATTTCTTTGTTGTCTTGGATCACCCCGAATCCGTCCTGCATAATTAAGTTTATGGTTAATCAAAAAATCAATTTCTCATTAAATTGGTATTCAAAATTCAGTTGATTACCTGGGTGGATTCTACTAATTCTCTGACCAATTCTTCTTAAGGCCTATTGAAGGGGACCAAAATCTGGAGGATACCCAACACAACTCTTCTCAAGCTTTACCAGACGATTGTATCGAAGGTCCTCCCAGTGCAACTCAAAATCCTTAGTGTATTCAATATCCTCACATCCGTTAGGGTATGGAATACCATAACTCAGAGAATCAGTCGAACATTTACGGGATGCCAATTGAGATCCCATTAATAGACACATTTTTGTGTCTAAATTGTGCTCGATTATCCAATTTTGATAGTATCGATTTTGTACTATTTATGGGTTTTTATGTTTTTGTAGGTATTTTTGAGAAATAAATATTTTGGAAAAATCGGCTCAAAAAGTTATTAAAGGCACCCAGCAAAAGTAATAAAGGCACCTAGAAAAATTACTAAAGGAACCCAGCTCTTGGATTGGGGCACTCCTTCTCTTTGGTTTAAAAGTTCAAAAATGGCGGGAAATGTTCTTCATGTAGAGAAAAATCCTGGGTTAGTTGGCAACCAAGATTTATGGGATAAAAACGTGTTCTTGGTATCTCAAAATGATTAAACACTCAAAAGATATCCTAACACGTCAAGTCTGAGTGTTGCATGCCGGAAAAAATGGTGGAAAATTCAAGTTACGGTCGGAAAAGGAGAATACTCTCTGTTTGTGATTTACACGGATTTGAAGTTGGATTTGGATTCTTCTTTGAGTCCTTATCGGTTAAGAAAGGTCTCTAGGGTTAGCTAATCCTATAAATAACAAAGAATATCAAGAAACAAACCAGCCAGAGACCACCGAAAATTTCAGGAAGAAAAGAAAAAATCTGCTGGTGAAGAACACACGAAGAACATAAGTCTCCAGAAAACTGTCACTGAAACTGTCGATGAACCCGTCGCTTATTCCTTCATATTTCTACAGCCTCCAGGGTTCGTACTTTATTTCTGTCATCTTCAGCAACGCAGAGAACAATCTTTGTAACATTTATAAGTGTATCAGTTCTTCTGTGTTACTTTTATTTCTTCATTGTAAACACTTTTGGAGCTATGAACAATTATTTTAAGAGTGTTTCCAACATGATAAGCAACTCACCATCACTGGGGCGACGGAGGAAGCTATTTTTCCAATAATAAAGTGGTAATTCTTATTTTATTTATTTTTTACAATTCTTTTACTATTATTTGCTTTGAATTAAAATTGGAAAAAATGGTTTTTATCAATTAGTTGTGTTTTCTTTTGATGAGTCATGCTGAGCTTAGAGCTTTTGATGTCTCATGCTTTCGATTTACAACTATTATTTTGAAAACCTAACTTTGGCAATATTTTGGATAAACTGAATATACGAGTTGCAAGATTTTTATCACTTGAAAATTGGCTAATGGTGGAATCCTTAGTCTCAGTCCTTCTCATAATTTGAAATCAATTTTACTTTAATTCTGTTTTATTTTTAGTTATTAAAAATTAAGTTTAGAAATCGAATCTTTACAAGTCTGAGTATCGAACCTTTTACCACTATTTAAAAAGAACATCACCCATTCTTCAAGCAATCCGGGAGATTCATGAACACTTTTCTCATCCTCATACTTTACTCTTGGCATATTGACTTTGATATGTTGAAGGAGAAATTTTGGTGTTGGAAAACCTCTCTGCGCTTGGTGATACAATGGATATATCTTTGGAAACAGAGATAATTTTTTGGTCTTGCTCTGTTAGGTTTATACCTAAGGAACTGAAGAGACAACTTTCTACATCCCTAAGCGGTTCAAATTGCATTAATCAAAGTAATTTCCAACACAACTGCTTCTCTTTCTCTCTCACTCTTAATAACTTCTTCTTGTGTAGTCTAATCACTCCCGCAGTTTCTCCTCTCATTAATTCAAGCCTAACAATGTTGCGTATCAACTTTTTTGTGTAGGCCTGGAAGTTATTGGATCTTATTGGTACATTTGGGCCGCATCTCATCACAAGTGGCAGTGTATTCATTCGAACCAGTTTGTTGATAGTCAAGGCAGATCATGGTCAAACTTACACCCCTCGGGGCGGATAACTTATTCATCTCTGAGGTGTTAATATTAGTTTTCATTTACAAATCCCATGCAAGTGAAACAATATACATCAAATACCCCTGGGATTTAACTATCAGGATTACTCGTGTGGGTGGCACAAACCGTAGCTGGTATTATCGCAACCCCATTATTTACTTATATCACCATATCCACTTGTCTTTTTATTTCAGGTACATCCACATATGTTTTCCAATAGCTAGGCCTAAGAGTTACATTTCTCCTAGTAGAATGCCTACTAGTCTTAAGGGTGGCAACCTTAAAAGTGTCGTATACTTCAAATGTTGGTGTTTTTTCAATTCCATTGGTCAAATTCCTTGCAGGGGTGTTAGCCTCTTCCTGCTCTTATCAGAAAAAAAAACTTGTGATGTACCTTATTTTGACCATCCAACCAAATAAATGCATTCAAATTAAAGATGAACCTCCAAATCTCTATATTTTTCCCTCTCTAATAGGAAATAAACAAACCCTCATTTTTCTTTCTCTAACTATAGCTTCTTCTTCCTCCACCTCCAAATCCGAAGAAAGCATGATTAATCTTGTAAACCAAATAAACTTCACTCTCAACATCCATGAAGATCTTTTCCTAAATGTCTTCATTAATGTTGATAATATTTTTCCAAAGAGGAAAGCTGACTGGAAATGGACCTTTATTGGAAGATTTTGCAGTAAAACGTCTCATAATACTAGATCCATATCAAGATTCATAAACAACAACTGAGACTTGAGAGTTGAAACTGAGGTCCAACTGTTGAACAAAAGAAGAAACTACTATTCTATCAAGCTTGGATGTATTGAAGAATATAGGGTTTTCAGAAAAGGTGGTACTAGAGTAATATTTGGAAAACTGATTGTTCTCACTAAGGTTCCATCTTCTGGTCCAGATTTTATAGATAAATCTAACTTCTATTCTATGATGATTTGGGTTCTTATAAAAGGGTCCCAAGGCACATAATCCTATATTTGAGTAACATCCTAAGACCAGCCGGTATATTTCAAGAAGCTAAAAAACCATATGGAAGGGAGGATGATAAAAAGAATGTGGAAGTCCTTCTTAATATTGATATCACTAGAGCTCTAAAATACGGGTTAAATGCTTATGAAACACTTACCATTACCCATTGGTTGGAATTTTCTTATGCTCTCAATGGCTTGAAGTTCTGTAGAATCCTGGATTATCCTGGTCCTACTTGTGAAGATAAAGCTGAACATTCTAACAAAATGATCATTCCAACCACAAACGTATCTCCACAAACTATTCAGTATCATAATCAGGCTATCATAGCCAAAGTTCAGAAAAGATGATTCTCGGATAAAGATATTTCTATGGAATTTGCTATCAAAATGAGGGATGACCAACGTAAAATTATCATGGACAACAAATTTAATGAGTTAGATGGAACAGATGAACAAATTATATTCAAAGTTGTCAACGGAAGCATAAGAAAATCATCTCTGGTGACAAAAACAAAACCCCTACTCCAAAGAAAAATATTGTAATATCAAAGGAGTTGCTAAACAGAAAAACAAGAATCAAAACACTTGTTCGATCCTGGTCCATGAACAGTATACCTTTCCTCAGATTCCTAATACCTTCTCTTCCAGCTTACGTGAAACCCCTACCATTGAGGAAATCCTAGCTAGAATGAACGAAAATCACAAAAGTACCAAAAAGGAAGCTTGGGCTAAAAGGAGACTTGATATGGACTTTGGAAAGGAAGACATCCCCAAGGCCAAGTCTAATGCGGATCTCAAAAGGAAGAATGAATGCATGGAAATCGTTACTGTGAACCACAAGAAAGTCAAAGAAAACACCAATTTGGATTGTGCTTCGGATATCACCCCCATCAAGAGGAAATCGATGTTGCCCCTGATCTAGCAATTGGCAAAAATGTGGAGACTGTAAGCTTGCTCCCAACTGAGGTAATATTCCAAAACCAACTTTGTCTGACCCTTAAATTCAATTTCTCCATACTAAATGCTATTATTATAACATCTTTATTTTATGTGCATACATGTTTATCTATGTTGCTATAGCATACTCATTTTCATCTACCCTATTGTTTCTTATTTCTGGCAATTTTTTACTTCATTAGCTTGGAATTGTCAAAGGTTAGGTAGGAAAATCACCAGCAACTACTTAAATGATATTCTTAATAAGCATAACCCAGACCTTTTTCTTCCTGGATGAAACGAAAAAAAATTCCACAACCTTAGCTCTATTTTAAACAACATAGGGGTTACTAACTTTTGGTCTGTAGACCCTATATGTAATATTGGCACAACAGGTGGAATTAGTCTAGCTTGGAAATCATCCCTCAAGGTTACCATCCTGGACCACTCCCCTCATCATATCAATGTTGTTATCTCCTCTGCCAATAATATTTCATGGCTCTTTACAAGCTAGTATGGTAGTCCTTATACCACCAAAGATAAGTTAAAAACCTGGCAAAGATTAGAGGAAACCATCTCCCGCCCCTGGTTGATTATGGGAAATTTTGATTTTGTCATGCATGATTATGAGAAATTTAGTAGTCACCCCATAGATCATTCTGAATCCAATATATTTAGTAATAAAATTAATGAGTTGGATCTCATGGATCTGAATTATATTGCTTGCCCTTTCACATGGTCCAATAAAAGGGATGTGAATATGCTAAATGAACAAAGACTTGATAGAGGTTTGGCTTCTGAAAACTGGTTATACCTATTCCCCAATTTCACCTAATCTAACCTCTCTGCTATCGGTTCTGATCATAACCCAATTCTTCTAAATTCCAATCCTAACTGGAATCCAGGAAGAATCCCTTTCAAGTTCTTTGGTCCTTGGCTTGATCACAAGGATTGCAAAGAGATAATAGCTCAATGTTGGTCTTTAAATATTGTTGGTTCCTCTGATTTTATCCTAGAAAGAAAACTTAAGGAGGTTAAAATCAAATTCAGTGTGTGGAACAGAGTTATATATGGGATATCAAAACCAACCTGGAGGAAAGAATTAAACATCTGGATTGGATCTCCAAAAATAAATTTGATTCTCACAGGGCTTATGCTCTTAGAGAAGCTAATTCTTCTATTAAACATTGGTACAATATTCAGGAGAGGTTCTGGAAAATTAAAAACAGAGATCAAACTTTAAAGCTTGGAGACAGATATACTCATTATTTTCATACTTCTGCCAAAAAAAGAATGAGAAGGAATAAGATTGAAGCTACCCAAGATAGTAATGGGAATTGGATCACTGATGGTATTTTAGTCTCTAAATGTTTCACCAATCATTTTCAACAAATGGCCACTGCTGAAGATATCTCTCTTGAAAACTCCATTCTGGATCTTATTCCTAGTTCCATTACTTCTTCTGAGAATGACCATCTTTTGGCTACCCTAGATGTCTTTGAAATCAAAATGTTCTGTTTAGCATGGAAGGAGACAAAGCTCCTGGTCTGAATGGTTTTCCACCTAATTTCTTCCAAGCCACTTGGGACATTGTGGGAATGGACATTGTCAACATGCATTAGTACAAATATGGTCTTTGGTGACAGTTCAAAATCCTAAATAGTGACATTTCACGAATTAACTGTCACAAAAGAATAAGCTATGAGACATATGCAACAGTTTCTTACCAAAACTCACACCAATAATGGTGAAAAATCGTGACAGTTTGTTAACTATTACTGAATATCTATACGATGACAGTTTTTTTATGAAAATGTTAGTGTACATTGATGTATTATAACAGTTATAAACTGATACTATTCTTAGGTTATTGCAACTGTTCAATATAAGAACTGTTACGAAAGAGTAAAGTTATAGATGACAGTTTTTTTAACAACCACCACTTCCATTTATAGTGACAGTTTTGATCTAAAACAGTTACTATTCACATAATCTACCCTAAAGCATTCTCATAAGCATGTTATTAGTTTGAGTCCCTAATTAGCCATTTTTAACTAGTAGTGGTTGTAATAAGTTTGTTTTGTAAATTCTGTTAGTGGGTCTCTCCATATCTTCGCTTATCTTTTTGTTTGGAAACCCAACATAAGCTTAAACATAATTTTCAACCTCGACAATTCTTATCTATGTACAGGCAGATCTCATCCTTCTCTTTTCTTGGGTTTTTCTCTTAGCAAGATCTCATCTTTTACTTCAAGGTTAAGGTTTAGTAGCAGGTCTTGTTCTCAAAGCGACTACTTTTGTTCCTCTTATGGTATTGTATTTAATCTTCATCCTCATCAGAAAAAGACATTCCTGATAAAGCCCTAGTTCCAAAATTGACTAAAGACAATAAGAAGAACAAGAAGAAGAGAGAAATCTTACTCCTTTATTGGTTTCATTAGCTGATTTCTTCTTACAATTGTGGTTCTACTCTATTAATCTTCTCGATCTCGAACTTTTTATTTCCCAAACTTTTCTTCTTCATCTCCATCACCAGCTCTATTGTTCCGAAATTTCACGGTTAATTTAGAACCCATAATTTTTTATTTTTTTTTTGCATTGAAACTTCAATATCTTTATATTAGGAATCTAAGTTTCAAAGTGTCTTGTTCCATTTCTGTATTTGAGGTTTCTGTCTAGGGTTTCAACTCCAGTCTTTCTAATTTTATTTTGTGTTTGAAATTGGCGTTTTTTACTGTTTTTGATTAACTCTACTATGACTTTGGCACATGGGTTTCTTCCAATTTTAGCTTATAGGTCTTTGATTAATTTTGTTTTTTAAATTGGCTCTTCAAGTGGAAGGAAACAAGAAAAAGAGAAGAATATTGAAATGAGTTATGCCAATGTAATCACTCTTCCATGTATTATTTTGTTTCAAACTGTAACTCCTTGGTTAAACCATCTTTGTTATTTTATACAGATTGGAAGATCAACAAATGGAAGAAAAAGGATCTGCACATTAAATCCCGGATACTGGTTAACAATAAAGCATTCTCTTTAAATTCAAAGTAGGTTGGATTAGAAGAACATTTTCTGGTAAATATATAGAAAAAATGTTAATTGTAGAAGTTTATTATAGAACGATTTTTATGACCCACAAATTCTGATCACTTGGCAATCAAATGCTAGTTGACTATTATATTTAATTTGGTGATGTTGGTCTACATGCTAGTGGTGGTCAGTTTAGTACTCATGTAGGAAAGTAAATCCTATCTCGTGTATCCCCTAATTGTATAAAAATGGTACTTGTATTTGCTCTCTGTATATAACTAGTGTATCCCCTAATTGTATATAAATGGTACTTGTATTTGTGCGCTCTGTATATAACTAGTGTATCCCCTAATTGTATAGAAATTTTACTTGTATTTGTGCACTCTGTATATAACTAGTATATCATGATATGGTGGCACAAGCTTGCTTAGTTTTCATATAGTAAATGATGCTTTTAGTTGAGGCTTAAGTGGTCTTTTCTAACCTTCCAAGCAGGTTCTGTCCCTAAAGCCAAAACATGTTCGAGGTATAACCTAAAGATGAGGTGAGTTTCTATTAACTATGCTACTAAGTCTTTCTTTTCATTTCAGGGATACTTCATGTGTTTGTGCTTATATTGTTGATAGTGTGTGAAAATTGCATCAAGGTGTCATTGCTGACCGCTACATCCTCATTTCCATTAGGAAGCAAACAAGGATCAGAACAAAATGGATCAGTAAAATATAGGAGATGCAAAGAAATCTCTGGAGAATAGAACACTGGACTCCAAGAGAGAGATGGACACAAATAGTTCTCCTTGATGAAGTGAAGTCTATGAGGGTACCTGAATATTTTAAATTCCCAATGCTTCTCACTAAAAAATTTAGTGGCGTTCACATATTTAGTTGTTATGAGCCAACATTTAAATTATGAATTACTTAATGATACCTATTCTTTCCCCATTTCCATTTTAGTTGAGACATGCTACAACGAGTGTAGAAGCAATGCTTGAGGCCTTGCAGCGCACCGCTGAGGAAAAGGTACGAGATTTATGTTGTTTATTTGAAAATAAAACCCAAGTGTTCAATGTGGTTCCATATTTTTATGCTTGTGTTATCAGTACACGGTTTGGTACGGTGCAGTTTGAGAGCTTCTGTATATAAGTATATTGGTCTTGTTGTATGTTTTTCAATAAGCAAAGCCTATAGCTATTAAATGAATTCATATTTCTGTCAGCTATTTTTCATAGTAGAATGAGATTTCGTTTGTCAGTCAGGGTAGCAGATAATATGCTATATTGTATTGACCTTTGAAAAACAACGCTGCAAGGCTGCAAACACCTCACATACAAGCATTGGTACTTAATCTTCTTTTGTGGACAATCATTTTCTTGTCCTTCTTTTTGTTAGCATTCAACCATATTAACTGAAACCACTTATATTTGATTTTTGATTTGTTATGGATTGTAGTATTCTACTCCTAAGGTAACAGAGAATGAATTTCATTTTCAAAGGACAAAACTCAGTAAAGTGTTATGGCAGGAGAAGCAACTGGAGGCACAGGATGAAGCACCTCATAAACTCCATTTTTCATGTAAGTATATGTACTTTATAGTATTATGTTATAATTTTCTCTGTGATGTTTAATTTGTTTCTCACGAGGATCCTTGTCAAATGATAAATCAAGCACCAAAAGAAGGTCTTCGGAGGATCCATGATGAAGATGACGAACTGTACCAGCTTGCTACTGAGAGTGGTGGAAGTTTAAATGGTGATTTAAAGGTATGATTATTTATTTTTCAACTGTTGTCTGAGAATTTTTTTGTTTTTCATAGTTGGCATATGTGCAGAGTGATTTTTTTACTATATATCCACATGTGACCTTTAATGTTATTAGGTCCCTAGCGTTTTCTTTTTCTTTTTCTTTTTCTTTTCTTTTCTCCCCTTTCATCTCTGTTTGCATTAGATAAGCTATGATAGTGATAAAAAATAACCGTACAACTGAAGAAGAAAAAGTGGCAAATAACTTTGATATTTTTTTGCAGTTAAACGACAAACCTTGTGAAATTCTAATTTTGTCTTCTGTTCGTGCAATCAACTTCTCTGATTACACAAATACCTACGACCTATCTTTTTTTATGTTAATAATACTTCTCAGTAGATGTATTATTTATTGATGTTATTTGTATAATTAGAATTACTTTGCTACTTATATAGCACAACTTACAATATCTTGACTTTAAACCCAATAAGTCTCGGGTTTTTGCATAGAAAGAATTTTTATGATGATCTTGGGAATCTAACTGATTCTTTGACAAAGCATAGTGTTGCTTAAAACTTCAATAAACAAGGTAAGCTGGCTTGAGTGGCTTAAATTTGTAAATCACTCCATATTTCTTTGTGAAATCAGTAACATTTCCTCTTCTATTGGCAAGTCTGCAGCTGCAATTATACTAATAGTCATAAAGATTTGAGTTTCCTGTATGCATCCGTACTTTTGTGCTGGGGCCTTGAATCATTTTTGCACTCTGTAGTAATTTTCATGGTGCCAATCTCGATTACGTAATAAGGCTAATCATAGCCAAATGCTTCTTTAGAATTTTGTTGGTGAAGAATTAAACTTATGAATTTTTTTAGGTGCATAATCTGATGTTTTCAGAGGAATCTTTAGTATCAAATATGGTGAAATTAATGAGTTCGTGAGTTAGAGTAATTTATCAACAATTATGTGCTATTTCATTATGTAGCTCCTCGTCTATATTCTTGTTTGTGTAAGTTCCAGTAATATTTGAAATAAACACACAACTAGGCTTAATTATTTCTTAGTTTTTGTGATATTCTTCTGATACATCAAAGTGTCTGAATGTCAAAATCATGAAAAATTTGAATGTATAGTTCTATTGGTATGCTAATGCAGTTCCAGTCTAGAAATTCGTGTTTACCGCTTGAAGTATATTCTGATAAGGTTCCATCAATTGATGTTTGATGTTAATGCATTCAAATTAAGATACTAAACAGAATTCTATATTAGTATTCTATTACCTGAACTGAAACTTTTCTTTTCCTTTTTCCTACATGTTTCTAGATGATATGAATCAGTCTGACAAAGATCAATGGGTTTGTGACTCAGTTGAAGGGCTAAAAGATCCTGTTTCCAAGAGAAACGAGGTCTCGTTTGTGAAAGAACAATCGCCTGAACATCCGCATTTGATATCTGGTTCTGAGGCTTCGGTACTTGCTGCAGATGAAAGAGGTTCAAGTTGTTTGACCTATTTTCTAGCTTCACTTTTGTCTTGCATAATTTATAACATGTGTTAGTTAACTTAGTTTGAAGACTCATAACATCGTTTTTCAGATTCACTAGCATATTCTCTAACGTCCTGAGATATTTGAATGGCATAACTGGAATCGTTCTTGTAAGCTGTAAAACTCAAAACATAAAAAATTGCAAACAGAAGTTACAGAGCCACATTTTAAAGATAAGATAATTAGTAGCAATATTAGTGCATGTAATGCAGTGTATATTGAAATTCTTCCATTCATTGGAAGAGAAAATCATTAATTCACTAAAATGATGTTTTTAAGACTAAGTTTGTATGGATCAATCTGAGTATGAACCTGGCAGTAAATATATTAGTAAAAAATAAATTTACTAGAATCATAGAGATGGTTAGTGAAAGCAAAAAACATAAAACTATTAAGTTTCTAACATGTGCATGTGAAACCATAGTAGCTAGCAAAATGTTTAGAGTTCATCTCTTACTCAATTGATCCATTTTTTATTTTATTTTTTATTTTATATCAGAACCATTATCACCTTATTCTTGGGAATGAGGTTATATTGGTTTAGCAGTACAGTAGTTGAAAATTAGAATGTTATAGCATTATTTTTAATTATGATCAGATATAAAGACATTATTGATTTGGTAATCTTTAAAGTTTGAATGTCCGATGCAGTATTCAGTATTCACAATTCATTGATTATGGCCTTGATCTTTACAGAGTTGGTCCTTCTTCAAACATGGATCCACATGATTTATTAGCTAGTTCAGTGCTTGCTTGACCTATAGGCCTGTTTGAATAGCCTTGGTTAACAGTAATAATCTTTATTGGTTAGAATTGGCTAACTATTTCTGATCTTTATGACCAGCAATGTGTTTTGTCATCACTGTTTGATTTATTCTCAGGTCATCAGTTATTTTTTTATTTTATTTTTGTTATCCAGATCTATTACTCTCTTTTATCGATCTCTAGTTTTTAATAGCAAGATCATTGCTGAATCTTTTCATTTGATGTTGCAGAATTTCTAGCTTTTCATCCACCTGTTGTGTGACCTTTGTATTTGATGCCTTGAGGTAATTTGTAAGTATTTCTTTGTTGGTTCAAAATTTTAAAGTGTTGGTTTAATTTGGTGAAATTGGTACCTGAATTGGCAGGAGTAGATTTCAGGGACATGAATTGGCAGGAGTATATTTCGATCAACACTTCGGAAAATGGATGTGGTTTCCAGCTTCACCGTTAATTTCTTTTAGTTAGTACTAAGACTACTTTCATATCAAGTATTTTGAATTATGTAGTACATTCCCTTCTAGTTAACTTATTTTGAACTTACTAGTTCTGTACTAGCTATCTGTTAAACAGTTTATTGAGTAATCTAATGACAATTTTATTAAAAGCTAAATTTTCTTTCCATAATTATCTCGATATTAACTGAGCATAGTATTAGGAAATCATTTGCTACAAATTAGCCTTCTACAAAGTTGACTCTTCTATGACAGTTTTATTTAGAAAATGTAAAAGAAACTACTACTTTAGTATAAGAAACTGAGTCATTGATGACAATTTTCTGAAGAAACTCTCATCTTAATCTAAGAAGTTAAGTTTTTAATGACAGTTTTTATGGAGAAACTGTCACCTTAGTAAAAGAAATTAAGTTTTTAATGAAAGTTTTTAGGGAGAAACTGTTACTTAGTTAAAGAAATTAAGTTTTTAATGACAATTTTAATGGAGAAACTGTCAGCTTAGTAAAAGAAATTAAGTTACCAATGACAGTTTTTATGGAGAAACTGCCCCCTTAGTAAAAGAAATTAAGTTACTAATGACAGTTTTATTTAGAAAATATTTTTATATGTTGTCAACAATGACAGGTTTATGAAAAAACTGATACTTATAGTTATGATTCCGTGACAGTTTCTTATAGACCCTTTCGTAACAGAGGCTTTAATGACAGTGCAATTATTTTTTAAAACTTTCACATAAATATTTTGGTGGCAGTTTTTAACTGTCACATAAGCCCAAATTTGTACTAGTGATGTCCAACATTCTTTAATTATGGTATTATGCTCAAGGAAATGAACTCAAATTTCTTATCCCTTATACCCAAAATTGATATTCCTTCTTCACCTGCTCATTTCAGACCCATATCCCTCTGCAACACTACTTATAAATTTATATCCAAAATCTTTGCCCATAGATTGAAACCTCTTCTTCCAAAGCTCATTTCTCCATTTCAATCTGCTTTTGTTCATGGAAGGCAAATTTCTGACAATATTACTATAACTCCTGATCTTTTATCCACAATATGAACACCAAGGGGGTTAAAAAGGTGAAAATGGTACTATGAGGATCAAATTATGGCTAAATCTTTTGAAAAAGTTGATTGGAAATTTCTACTTGCCATGATGGAAAAGATGGGCTTCAATGAAAGATGGTGCAACCTAATCAATCAATGCATTTCAACCACTAATCTTGTTGTTCTGGTTAATGGAGTTCCTGGTAAATTCTTTAAACCTTCTAGAGTTATGAGGCAAGGAGATCCTCTTTCCTCATATCTTTTCCTTTTCTGTATGGAAGCTCTCTCTAGGAAACTTCTTCATGCTGAAAATCTTGGTCTGATTAATAGGTTAAATATTTTCCCAACTGCCCCCTCTATCTGTCATCTTCTCTTTGCTGGTGATTGCATGGTCTTCTGTAAAGATAATCTTGTTGAGAGTAGTAGTCTGGTGGAAATTTTCAAATAATTTGGAGACTCTTATGGTTAGATGATTAATTTTTCTAAGTCAGGTATTTTCTTCAGCAAAAATATTTGTCCTTCTTTAGCTGCTAGTATTAGTTCTGATATAGGTGTTCAGATGATAAATATTCATGACAAATATCTTAGTTCTCCTCTCTCCACCAAGAAAAGAAAAATCATTGCCTTCCAA
>JAJJMC010011250.1:474688-496848 GCA_023531435.1 Papaver californicum | reverse complement strand
TTCTTTCAAATCTTTGTTGTTTAGAATACTTTCTGTTACAGCTGAACAGATACGTTTATAAATGTTGCAAGAGAGGGTTCAGCTGTAACAGAAAGTATTCTAAGCAACAAAGATTTGAAAGAATAGGCAACAGGAGCAGAATGTAACACTGGATATGCAACGTATATAGATGTTACAAGATCGTCTTCTTCGGCAGCGATGGGATGAAGAACACGCCGGCCGGTGCAGCAGCAGTGACCGGCGATCATCGGAAGTGACCGGAAATTGACGGAATCGATCTCTAGGCTTTTTCTCCCCTTTTTCTTGGCTTCTCTTGGTTTATATAGGTTGTAGAAACCCTAGGGAGAGTTCTAAACCTAATAGAATTCTCCAAAACACTCTAGAATCTTCCCAAATCCGAATCAAAGAGTGATTCCTTTTTCCGGCCAAAATCACATTCCCGAGCAGATTTCTCAGCATTCTTTGCTATCTATTCACGTGTTATGACTTGTATGAGATATCTTCTAGCGTGTGGGACGATTTGGAGCCGAAAACAACTCGAAAATTGATTGAACAGCGTACACAGCAGCTTCTCCGACGATCCCGATGAGTCAGCCCGATCCAGCCGAGTTGACCCGCTGAGTTGGCCCGATCCAGCTCAGCCCGATCCAAAGTGTGGGTGCCTTGATCCATTTTCCCGGGTGCCTTTAACACTTTTTGAGCCAATTTTTCCACAAATCTTTATTCTTCTAATGTACCTACAAAAGCATAAAAACACGTAATAGACACAAAATCGAATACTAACTCACTAGAAATTAAGGTGCAATTTAGACACTAAAATGTGTCTATCAGTTATTCTATCAGAGTGAACAAGCGTTCATCTTATTCTTTGTAGGTGAAGTATTGGGACCCGACTTTAATCGATGGGATAGTAGGCCCCTCCTGTCCGGAAAGAGGAGGATCCTCGTTCTCAGTTAACTGATTTTCTTCTGTTCTGGCTCTTCCATGACATTTTTGAGTATAGTCCCCGAGATACCATTAAGAACGAGTTTTTTTTCTAATGGTTGTACTTATTTCATGGGGCATCTCTTTCCTTTGGCGCCCATGTTCCTGGGTGGTTTATATCTTTATCTATACCTCATTTGTTATGATATCCGTCGGGTTAATGTTATTCAGGAGATTTAGACTTTTGTTGTAGCGAACTTTCTTTAAGTGTGGGCTTGGGAACACTTTCCCAGTAATGGTACCGAGGCTAGAACATTAGTTGTCCATCGCGAGGAGAATATTACGAAAGAGGATGGCGCGACCAACATAGTCCCCGCTACTTACTCATATCCACGTATGGTTCTCTGGCTCGGAAAAGGGAAGGCCACAAGAGACAAGATTGTTGGATATCTGGATGTATCTAAGGAGTTCAAATCCTTTCCTTATCATGATTGTCGCTCTGGTCCTCCTCATTATGATTTCACAACCGATATTGAGGGTGTGTCCATGGATTCTTCTCAATTTTTTCCGGTTCATGACTTTGATTCCGTGATGGCCGTATTACCTAGTTATCTTCATGGTTTTTATTCGCGTAGATTCCTGGCGATGTCTTACAATTCTGACCGTGTGGCTCGGCAACTGGGATTTGATCAAGGAGTCCCTTCTCCTTTTCCGTGTTCATCTCTTTCTGAAGATAACGAGATCATGAATAACTTCAATTTATTTTTATTTCCAAAAGGAAGATGTTGTTAAGCGATAGGTCGATTCATTTATTTTTCATGTATCCTTCTGCGGTACGCCCTTCTGTAGTCTCCCCCGAAAGGTGAGGAATTAGTTAAGAAAGAGCCTAAGCTCCTACCACCACCTAGGAAGAAGCCGACTCATATTCAGATTCCATCATCGTGTCTTGGTCCTTCTCCCATACAGGTATATTCCCCATATCACTGTTATAAAATCCCTTTCGTCTTCTTTATTTTATTTCTTATTTTTCTTAAGTATTGACTGCGCGTCTTCAGAGTGACTTCGTTGTTGGTCCGGTCGGGTACAAGCGGCGCTCTTTTTTTATGTAGGAATATCGTAATATTTTTGAAAATGAATGGTCCCCTCATTGTAGGGATAAAAAGGCCAAACGTGATGCGGGAATTTTACCGGTCCTGCATACTCATACGTCTCCTACAGATGACGCTTCTCTCGTGTTGTATTTATAGGCTCGAACACGAGCCATTAAGAACCCTTCTTTTTCTTCCTTTATGGAACATGTGCGTAGTATGGGTATTGATCTGTCGAGTGGTGTTGGGGTGATCTCTCCTCGTTTGAATATAACCTTCGTTCATCTTCTGGCGTACCAGACTATTCGTTCTAGGGGTCAGCCTCAAGAGACGCCTACTGTTTTAATTAGCTCATATAGTCCTGGTGGTTCGTCTCATTCCTTAATTATTGTATCTCAGGGACATGTGCCTTCTGACCAAGATTCCTCCTCTTCTGATAATTGCTTCTCATTTTCTTTCCACGTGTCATCCTTTTGATTTTGTTCTTACCCTTTAGTTTTAATTTTATTCTATTTATATGTCTGTTTCATTGCTTTATTTTGTATGTTGTTGTTGTTGTTGTTTTTTCAGGTTCTTCTAGTGGCTCTGAATCGTGTTCGGATTCTTTTTCTCCTCATTTACTTCATCATGATCCTTCTCCCGATATTGTTCTTTTCGAGGTTAGCTACGTTTATCACCGTATTTTTCTCTCTTTTTATTTATCAATTTAACATTTATTTTACCTCCTCGTTTTTCCTTCTCTTTTTTTAGAACATGAATAAACGTAACAATAATTCCGCCTCCAATAAATATGATTCAAGTATCACTATTGGCACAAAACGTGTGTGGACTGGCGGGGATGACTTCGTCCCTGATATCCAGCTGGCTGAGGATGCAGAAGCGACTGTTTTGTTAGTTGTGCCAGAGGATCCAAAGTTTTTTTTCTCCAAGGTTGTGGGAGCCAGCGAAGCAGGATTGGATCCCAAGACTTATGTCCAGGTACATGGTTTCTGGGATCCCTACGTGGTGGCTGCTACTTACAGGATTATTGTTGAACAGTACGGTCTGCTGATGAAGGGGTGCTTTTTTGACATTAAGGTTTTAGTTTTTATGAATAAGAGTCTGTTGGAAGCCGCTGATGGTCTTTCTCGAGTCAGTGATAATCATTCCGATGCCATCGTTTAGAAAGGATATGAGGCTTCTATTCGTGCGGCCTTGGGTCTCCAGTTTTCCATAGGGTGGTTGGACAAGCTACTGAGTAAGGTTAAGAGTAAACATGATCTGTGTATGCATCTTATGGCTCTGATCACTAAGATGGAACAGGATATTAACACTTATCTAGGTCAGCTCAGGAGAAGAAGAATGCCCTAAACAGGCTTATCTCCAGCGTTTCCACTGTTACTGCAAAAGCTCAACAGGCAAGAGACAGTCGCGGGTCAATGCGCGTGAAGCTTTTGAAGAAGAGGCAGGAGATTTCCGCCTTTGAAGGATTTGATTTTCTCTTGGTTTTGTGTGTTGTAATATGTTGTGTTTCCTTTGGATTTGACATTTCTTTCTTTTCCCTCTCCCATTTTTTTTAGCTGTGTTTGGATTTTTGTTACGCAACTCTATCGTGATGTTTTGATTATTTTAAGTAATTATTTACTACATAAACATTTATGGAATTTATTATGGTAGTGGTTATTTGTTGATAGGTCCTGGGTTTTTGGTACTTATTATGGTGGTGATTGTTTTATAAATAGGTCATATATTCCTTTGCTAAATCATATTTTCTTTTCGATGGCCTACCCAGCAGTTGCTGCTCTTATTCATGATTTGAAAAAAATTTCATGGTCTGATCGAGGATAGAATTGCGGTTGAAACGCATTGGTAGGAGGCATACGCCGATCGCAACGAGGTGAATGACCGATGTTATAATGCTCAACTCATTTATCATGTATTCTGATTTGTGAGTTAGCCGTTAATGCTTATGAAACCGCTTGTTGTGCATATAACTTGGCTAATGATGAACTGAATATTGCCGAGAACGCTCTCCGAGAAGCTAATGCGGCGCGTTGTAAGATTGACCAAGATATCTTCACACTAACAAGTTGCTCCGAGTTGTTCGTGTTATAGGTCTTTAGTCATATAAACAGGGGAACTATGGGCTTCCGGCGGTTGCTCTTTTTCTTTTAGTCGAGCTGTGCTGCTCGCCGCGTTTATTGTACTTAGTTATCTTTCTATTTATTGTGGTCATTAAATGTTGAAGTAATTGTTTTAGACACGTGGCATGTTTATGTTCGTCATTTGTTTCTATTTAAACGTTCTTTCTGCACTTCCATTCTTATTTTATTTTATTTATCAATTTATTTTGTTGGGATAACCTTGTTTTGGATTTATGGCTCATGAGCTTCATGGATGTACTCTGACTATGTCAGTAGTTGCTTCTACATTCATAACTTCGGACGCGCGTATGGAACTCGAGCGACTATTGGTTTTAAAGAACGAAGTGGAGATGTTAATAACTCACAGGCTAATTCATCGAATCGCTATGAATGGCTCTTGGGAGGAACAATATGAAACACTGAAACTCGCCAAAAAATCCCGCGATGTTGATCGTATCATGAATGATATACATCAACTGCTTGATGATGCGCATGTCAGACGTTGTGCCGCTAATTCGAAGTATGAAGAGGTTGTGTTAATGATGAAGGATCTAGACCAGGAAATAAGGATTTGCCGCGTGATGGTGGCCGATCAAGATGATAATTTTTAGGTTATATGAGTGTCTTAGAACGTCATAAGTATTTATTCATTTTAAATATAGTTTTAGATGCTTTCTGAGGACCTTCTTTTCTAATGCTTTATATGGAATTTCTTTTTTATGTTTTATTATATACGCTTTATGTAGACTTTCTTTTATATACTTAATATATGGATTTTTCCATCATAAGCGCTTGGATTTGTTTGTTCTATGCGCCTGTGGCAGGCGACGCTCATCATGATCGGTTGCTTGATCAAACATCCGTTGTCGTATGGGTATGTGCAGTTTTTTGAGTGTTTACAATTCCTAGTAGCATTCAGTTTTTGTAACGGTCAGATTGACCACGTGGTAACAAGTACTTATTTTTTTTCTATTTAAGTGATACTTGGTGTTGTTGGTTTGTTACCTTTTTCTCTCCCCTTTTTTTGTGATATTTGTAGTTCTGTTTTCGAATTTGTGTTTGGAAAGATGTCTCACTGTCTCCATGGGTAAACTTTGACCATGGCCATTGTGTTCTCTCTTGTGGCGCCTCTTAAAAAACGGGAGGAACTTGAGAGGATTTTAGTGCTAAAGGATGAGGTGGGATGCTGATGACGTATAGGATGACCCATCGCGCCGCTATACGTGCCGTTTGGCATGAACAATAAGAAACACTCAAGCTTGCTCAGAAGGCTCAAGCTTCTTGCCGGGTCATGTGTGACGTCCATCGTTTATTAAATGATGTTGTCACCAGGAGTTACACGACCGACAAGTTATACGATGAGGTTGTGCTGATGATGAAGAACTTAGACCAAGGGATAGAGGTTTATCGCGCGGCGATTGCCAGTCAAGATAATTAGTTTTTAGGTTGTGTCAAGTCCTAAAGTGCTATAAATGTTAATCAAATATAATCTTAAATGTTTTTAGGTGGAATTTATTTTCTATTCTTATTATATATATATATATATATATTTCCTTATTTGGTAATTTAATATTTTAGTTTTGGCTTTGCTCTTTCCTTTCTTTCCCTTTCCTTTTGTCCAGTTTTTTTTGTCATAGCGCGTGCTCATTTGGTGCTGGAAATCCCATGTTTGAATCATCTGTCTAGTGCATTGGGTGTCGCATTTAATCATTTCGACCATGAGAATAGCGTTTTCCACTCTCGTTTTATGGACACTGATCGTCTGCTACGAGAAGCGCGTCACGAGGGTTTGCTACTTCCCCCTCTGTTTTTGTAGCAACATCGTTACTACCGAGAACGCCTCGTTGCTACTTATTTCCAATGTTTGGGTGTGTATCGATAGTTGTCGGTGGTGGTAATGGCATTCGAATCGGCTCGAGCGGCGCTTCAAGCCTTGCCTTGAAGGTGGGGACGCGTTTAGTGAGTGGGTTTTTTTCTGCTTAGTAGTGTTATGGAATTTTCTTTTCTATCTCTCCCCCTCTCCTTTTTTTGTTGCTTGTTTTTTTTTGTATATGTAACGGTTGGGCAATTTAATGATATGTCGATTTACCTGTCTACGTGTCACGGAAGTTAGAATACGCGTCCATGCATCTGAGCCGTGCATGTGATATTTTATTTTATTTTCGTGTTTACTACAAATTTGTATAAATGCGCGTACTATGTACTGGTCAAATTCTTGTTAATGCACCTCAATCTTTTCTTTAATGAAAATAGGTTTCTTTTTCCTCTACTCTTTTTTTTCTCTTTTTCTAAGGTTGGTTACATGCAATAGTACTCTATAGTTAGTCGAATAAGGGCATTCTTCCCTCGGTCATGCTTGCGACCATGTGATTAATTTCTTGGTCGAACAAGGGCGTTTTTCCATTTGTCGCTCTTGTGACCATCTATGCATTTGGTTGTTTGGTCGAACAAGGGCACTTTGTCCTCTGCCGCTCTTGTGACCGTTTATCTATTTCGTTTCCTGGTCGAACATGGGTGTTTTTCCTTCTGCCGCTCTTGGACCGTTTTATGTATTTAGCTTTTTGGAAAAACAAAGACGTTTTTCCCTCTGCCACTTTTGTGGCCATTGATGTAGTGTATTAGTTTGGTCAAACATGGGCGATTTACCTTCTACCGCTCTTGTGACCGATTATGTGGAGTGTTTCCTTGGTCGAACATGGGCGCTTTTCCCTCTGTCACTCTTGTGATCGTTTATGTATTTTGTTTCTTGGTCGAACAGGGGAGCTTTGCCCTCTGCCGTTCTTGTGACCGATTATGTGGGGTGTTGGCTTGGTCGAATAGGGGCAATTTTCCCTTTGCTGCTCTTGTGATCGATTATATGGGTGTTGGCTTAGTCGAACAAGGGTGCTTTTCCCTCCGTCGCTCTTGTGACCATTTAATATATTTAATTTCCAGAAGACATAATAAATAAAAGATTCCCTTTTATTAAAATATGAAGCCTTGGTAATACCTCTTATACATGGCATTGTTTATGCTGGAAACTTTTTAACCACTTACCATTAATAGGGGTCTTGATCATGGACCTGTCTATTCGTTTTAAGTGATAATATTTGTTTTCCGTGGCTTTCTGAACATGTAGGGTCTTTCCCGATTAGCTGTAAATTTCCTGGCGTTCGCATTTTGTTATACATGTTGCGCTATTTTAAATACCAATTTGTCCACTTTGAAAGCTCTTTCTTTAACCTTTTGGTTGTAATGGTTAGTGACGCGTTTTCTGTATGCTTCAGCAAAACGCTTGGCGCAGGATCTTTTTTCCTCTATAGTGTCAAGGTGGGAAAAACGGCTGACCTTGTCCGGTGTGATATGACTTGCCACTGCGACCCTTGCTGATGGGATAACGATTTATGTTGGTAAGATGGCATCCTCCTCGTAGACCAGGGAATAAGGCGATGCCCCAGTTGAGCTACGCTTAGATATACGATATGCCCACAACGCTAGCGGTAGCTATTCGTGCCATCCCCTATGATGATCATGCACAGTTCTGCTCATGATTCTTAAAAGGGACCGCTTTTCCATTCCCCTAAGAATAATACGGGGTAAACGTATGTAATCGGGTATTGTACTGGTTAAGGAGATCGAAGACATCTTTGTTGATAAATGATTTGGCATTATCGGCTCTGATGATCATCGGTGCTCTGAATCTGCAAATTATATGTTATTTAATGAACGCGGTGATGGTCTCTCCCGCATAACCCTTCAAGGGAACTGTTTCTACCCATTTTGAACTGTACTCGGTTGCGGTGATGATATACATGTGTCGCTTGGAGGAATTTGGATTTATTGGTCCGACCAAGCCCAATCCCTTGAAATGCCCAAGGCGTAACAATGCTATGAAACTGGGTATGTGGTAGATAGATCAACGGCCCGTGAGTTTGACAACTTAAGCATTTCCTCACATTTGTTGTTGTATTGCTTTACATAGTTGGCCAACAAAAACCACATTCATAGATTTGAAAAAATAACTTACGCATCCCTTGATGTTCCGCATCGTGGGACTTGGTTATAAGCTCAAACGCTTCTTCTGTAGATAAGTACCTTATAATCGCGTTTTCGCAGCTCCTTCTATACAAAATCCTTTCCTTCATAAAAAATCTGCTCGATTTCTTCTATATCTTGATTGCCTCTTGTCTGCATTTTAGAAGCTTACCGTAGTAGATGTAATCAACATACAGATGCCTCCAATCGGCATCTTTGGCCATACACACCTCTTTCGGCTGTGGATAAGTTTGGAAATCTCTGTAATTGTCTTGGATAACTGATGCTTGGGATTCCATGCTCGTCCAATATACTCCGTATCTCTGTAAACGTCAATATAATCAGATGCTGCCAGTCTGCCCGTATGACTCCTCGTGTATTCTTTGTATCATCTTTTCTTCTTTTTTTTTGCTCAAACAACGTGCCAGTGACCCCTGGGTGCTCTGTGGTATATAGCTCCTCGAACTATCAAGATTTGTTTTAATACTTTTATCGGAATAACATGTTCCCCGTCGAACTTTGCCAGGTTTTCTAAGTATATATTTCGCCGATCATCTGCATCTTCAAAAGCCATATCTTTTTTCCATGTGCTCGGCAGATCTCTCAATTTTACTTTCACGGTTCCTTCCACTTTATTATTTAGTTGTATTTTTGCCGCGAGTGTATCCAGTGCATCTGCGTGCCTGTTGGAGATTCTCCCTGTGTGCCTCTGCGCAGTATGGTGCCAAATGTGCTTCATTCACCTGGAACTCTCAATTCACTTGGATAACAACTAACTTAGAGTCTCATATGATCTCCATACTTCAAAGATTAAGCTCCTTGGCCATTCTAAATCCCAGTATCAACGTTTCGTATTCATCTTGAAAGTTAGGATAAGAGATTTCGGGGTCTCGAACATAATATCGGCTCCTCCAAATTTTCATAAGATAACCCATCAAAGGACATGGACCACTGTAGATGGTGAGTTTTTGAAAAGGGTCAGAAGTGTAACATAGAAGTATCCGCGTATATTTGCGCGCATATTTCTGACTTCACATCAGAATACGAAATATTGTATTTCAGCTTATATTCCGCAGAAGAATTTAGAATACAATCTC
The DNA here is from genome assembly GCA_023531435.1 of Papaver californicum. Classification (NCBI taxonomy): domain Eukaryota; kingdom Viridiplantae; phylum Streptophyta; class Magnoliopsida; order Ranunculales; family Papaveraceae; genus Papaver; species Papaver californicum. The sequence goes on along the minus strand of JAJJMC010011250.1, from coordinate 487,602 downwards.
AACAAATAACTACACACGTTCTATATTAACCCTACAGTCTATCTAATAAATCTCAAGTTCCTAGATAGGTTGCCCACTAGTATAGAGCAACTTGAGTCTTTTCTAGTACTATTCCTAGAGCTTGTTCTGTATCCAATGACGATACTCAAATTCTTATTTAAACAACATCAATTTACTGTTATACGTATATTCTGGAAATAGCTAATGCCTGATCCTCAAAGACGCATTCCAGCTTAATGACATGTTCTCAAAGAACACATTACAATCTGTCGTCCTGATTTTATAAAAATATGCCACTTTAGCATTATACTCAAGGACGTGCCATAAATTATGCATCGTTCCTCTTGAACGCGCCACAGTCAAAGAGCAATGCCTCTAAAGAATCATATTGTGCCTTAGCACTAGGCTAGACCTAGCCTCTCTTTGCTAGCACTAGATCATCAGGTTACGTCCCCAAGGGACGCACCACAATACTTTATGCTGGCTAAAGCACCAACGCTAACCAAGCTTAGGTCGCGTCCCCAAGGGATGCACCACATTATTGAAGCACTAACTCAGAGCACATTGCTAACCTAGATCGCGTCCTCAAGGGACGCACCGTACTCAAGCGGTATAACACTAGCGCTAACCTAAGTCGCGTCGCCATACTCAAAAAGCCAAAGCCTAGCCTAATTTAGGTTGCCTCCCCAAGGGACGCGCTGTACTTTGCGCTAACTCAAAGCGCCATTTTATTCCAGGTTCGTCCCCATAGGACGCGTCATACCTAACTCGGAGCGCAAGCCTATTTTAGGTCGCGTCCTCAAGGGATGCGTTGTAACACCCGCATTTTTAAAAAAGGGGTAAAATAGTAACTTTATACACAAAGGCCAAAAAGGTCACTTAGGGGTAAAATATTAATTTTACATGCTATAAAAATGGATCACTCAAGGGTAAAATAATAATTTCATATATCAGAGAGGAAACGGTCACTCAAGGGTAAAATAATAATTTTATATATCAGGGACAAAACGGTCATTCAAGGGTAAAGTAGTAATTTTACATGTCAGGGATAAAATAGTCATTCATGGGTAAAGTAGTAATTTTACGCACCATGAGCAAAACAGTCATTCATGGGTAAAATAATAATTTTACTCACCATGGGCAAAATGGTCATCTTATAATTAAAAGTGAAAAATCATATTCATCAAGTTTTGAGCGAGGGGAAAAATAGTTATGTTTTTCCTAAAGTGCAGTCGATGGATGTCCTCTCCCCTTCTTTTATTTACTTGTAGAAATACAAGTAAAACATATATAGGGAGGAGGTGTTGGTTGAAAAACGATGGTGCTTACTAGAAAGCGGATTTGCCTAGCCATGCTAATTAAAAAGCAGACTTGGCTAACTAGAAAGCGGAATTGCCTTAGCCATGCTAACTAGAATGAATACTTGGCTAACTAGAAAGCTGATTTGCCTAAACATGCTAACTAGAAATCAGACTTGGCTAACTAAAAAACGGATGCCTGGCCATGCTTATTAGAAAGCAGACGTGACTAACTAGAAAGCGGAATTGCCTTAGCCATGCTAACTAGAAAGCAGACTTGGCTAACTAGAAAGTGGATTTGCCTAGCCATGCTAACTAGAAAGCAGACTTGGCTAATCAGAAAGCGGATTTGCCTTAGCTATACTAACGAGTTGGCGTATTTGCCTAGCCATGCTAACTAGAAAGCAGACTTGGCTAACTAGAAAGAGAATTTTCCTAGCCATGCTAACTAAAAAGCAAACTTAGCTAATCAGAAAGCGGATATCCTTAGCAATTGTAACAAGAAAGAGGATTTACCTAGCTATGTTAACCAGTTGGTAGATTTTCCTAGCTATGCTAACTAGTTGGCGAAATTGCCTTAGCTATGCTAACTAGAAAGCGAAATTGCCTAGCTATGCTAACTAGAAGCGGAATTGCCTAGCTATGATAACCAGTTGAAGGATTTGCCTAGCCATGCTAACCCGTTTGTGGATTTGCCTAGCAGCTATGCTAACCAGTTAGCGGATTTGCCTAAAGTGCAGTCGATGGATATCCTCTCCCCTTCTTTTATTTACTTGTAGAAATGCGAGTAAAACATATATATGGAGGAAGTGTTGGTTGGAAACGATATTGCTAACTAGAAAAAGGATTTGCCTATCTATGTAACCAGAAAGCGGAATTTCTTAGCTATGCTAACCAGTTGGCGGATTTTCCTAGCCATGCTAACCAGTTGGTGGATTTGCCTAGCCATGCTAACCAGTTGGCGGATTTGCCTAAAGTGGAGTAGATGAATGTCCCTTTACCCTCTTTTCCAAATATATGGAAATACGATTAAGACATATATTGGGAGGGAGCTTGGGTCGAATGTGCATAAACGGTAATGCACATATATATGCGATGTGGCTTATAAGTTGGTGCATACTTGATGTATAAGCGTCAATATGCTTGTAGCTTAGACGATAAAACTTGAATTATGCGAAAGCATCATTCAATCATGTTGCGTACTCGAGAATGCATATCTGCATACTAAGTAGCGATAGTTATGCACAAGCTGGTGCATACCTTGCAAAAGCCCTTTGGCCTATACAGACTAGCTTTGCTTGGCCTTTGGCTTTGCAATAAAGTTGGAATGGATGTTGGCTTTGCCTTAATATACTTAAGTTGCTTGTTCCTTTCGAATTGACACTTTGGATGAACTACGGTCATGCTTGATCCCTTCAAGGTACGAGTTGGGTGTGTAGGCATCTGTAATGCAATGCATTGAGGTGCAGCATCTTGTCGTTCATATCATCTTATTTGAAGATTATTGCAACGCTTTGGTAACTCATATCATCTGGATCAGTAATGTTATGCAAGAGATGATTGTTGTCGCACTTGATGAGGTAGTTGTATTCCATTTGATGGATGTTCATACTTCCTATCAAGCCATACGATATGAACGGAACATGCCCGGTTGCTGTATTCTTGGCAAGAGCAAGATCAGTGCATGCACCCAGCGCTTAGTCGAACCAGAGTTGAGGAAACAAAAAATAGGCTTGAAATGGCCTAGGTGTTATTCCAAGGCGTGCGTTAAGCTTGGAAAATGCTCGTAAGTATGTGATGATTTCTAAATACATTCACCATTGGCTTTAATGGCCTTGACCCTTTGCAGAACAAGGGTGAGTTGGAACGGTATGTAAACTACGTTTCGAGTATCATGCTTGCAAAAAATGCTTGGAAAGGCAAATCGACCTGCATTTGCCTAGCGAGAAGTGAAACTTTAAGGTTCGGCTACTGTACTTATGGGTGGCGCATCAGGGAGTTCTGGCCTTCCCAGCGCATAGTGCCAGAGGCGGGATTTCCCGGTCCGTCACACGCGACATACCTAACTCGGAGAGCAAGCCTATTTTAGGTCGCGTCCCCAAGGGACGTGCCATACCTAACTCAAAGCACCAACATCAATTTAGGTCGCGTCTCCAAGGGACGCGCGACCCTTTTGCGCTAACTAAAAGTGTTAGCAAAACTTAGGCCACGTCCCCAAGGACGCGCCGCACCAAAGCGTTAACTCAAAAGTGCTAGCCTTGTTTTAGAGTGTGTCCCCAATGACGCGGCACAATTTGCGCTATGATAGTATATTGGAATACCCTATTTATAATAACCACAATTGCACGATGTCTAACTAGTAGACATTGGAAAATACAGGTTAAACCCACAGGGAACGGTGGAAATAATGTAATCAATATTCCTAATCGACTAATCAAGGATGATACTTTTGGATTTTTTTGAAGAATGCAAATGAACAAGAAAATAATAAAATAAACTAGCAAAATATACAATGTGATCAGATTGAGAGGGCACTAGGATTTTCGGTTTCCACTAATTTTATATATATAACTCACATCCAATCTCTAAAATAAAATCGTCTCACCACTGTAATTTTCTTCGCTTTTAAGTTGACATTTCTAAAGAATTTTTTATCAGTCGAAAAGTATATCCCATCAAATATTACTAAGCATGACATATCAATTTAAAAGCATAAACAAAAAATAGAGATATCTAACCAATATATAGTTTTAAAGAATCATATATCAATTTATAAGCGTAAACCATCAAAGAATCCAACCCAAGCACGATGTATCAAATGAAAAGCATATGTGATCAATTCCATTATTTATATAATAATTAATCAAACAAAATAATGAAGAGCAATTACTAAATATTTAAACCATTTATGAATGTCGCATAATCAAATTAGTTTTCACCTCATACCCTAGCTACAAAATTAACAAGGCATAGTAATGAATTTCTCAAAACCCGTTAAAATAGATCAAGAAAATTAGGGAGGGAAAGATTAAACACTTTAACAGTCTTTTTCTTTTCGGCCTCGTTTTCCGTCTAGCCAATCAAACACCCAGAAAAAGATTTCTTCCCTTCTGTCTTTACACCCACCTTCTCTCTGCCTATCCACATGCCTTTCCTGTCAGTCCTTGTCTCCTCTGTATACTCTTCTCTGCGCCTCCTAACCACATACAGCCACCAACCCTTCAATCTCTCTTCGTCCAGAAACCCCACCAAGATCCTAGAGAACAGCCCAAAAAATAAAAAAAAAAGTTCCCCTCTCTCCAAACCTAACTTTTCTTTTATACTGTTGTGTAGACTTTCTAACCTATTCTCCTTCGCCACGTTATTCCCTTCTTTTCTTTTATTCCCTGTCATACTCTAGCCAACAGTCTGATCCCCTACTCTTTCTTCTCTCTGACGCACCTAACAACCAAAAGAAACGAGCACGTATTCACCTCTCTGACCAGCCACGTCATCAACAGGCTTCTCGGTCCAAGCAAAGTATGAAACTTTCTTTCACTCACTTCTCCTCATTTTCCCCAACACAAAATTTAATAGAACCATTACTCTTTTCAGCCACATCTTGTAACTGTCTATCACGTGCCTGTACCGCCTACTCCTCGCTTTCCGTCTACAAATATCCCTGGACGATCTCCATGTTGCTGGAGTTGAATAATTATTCCAAACATAACTCAACTTTAGCCAATATAATTTGGGAGAATTAATGCCAACACAAAAATGAGTGATCATCAGAAATTTTATATAACTTGACAGATTTGTCGTGTTTATCTTATAGTTTTGGATTTTATGGAACCACCTATTAAAACAATAAAATAATAAAACTAATTAAAATAAGATCACTAGAAAATATAAATAAGGTGGTAAAAATGTATAAATTAAGTGTCTATCAAATACCTCTAAACCTATATTTTGATAGTCTTCGAGCAAAACTAACCTAAACTATGTCTAAGAAAAATAATATAAAATCCTAACTCACTTTCGTAGGAATCACGACTACACTTAGCATGTGTAACAAGCCTTTAAATCCTAGGTATCCCTAATGGACGAGTTTTGTCTCGTGATGGTTTACAAGAGGTATACCCACAAAACCCATACTCTAACTTTTAGCTACTTTTGAACGATTCAGGATAGACACTAAACATGCTATTTGGTTGGCATACTAAATTTTTAGGCTATAAGAGTCATTACCCTTTATGAATCCAATTTCTTTACACGAGTTTGTACTCAGCGTACCAAAATTCATATAAGAATGCAAAAATTTAGTCAAATAATCATTGTCAACATTCACATTGCTCGAAATCAATCAAATTCGAACACATTGATAGATTAGAAAACGGATATGGAAGTAACGAAAGGTGCATATGTTGACTAAGGTGAACAATTTTTCCCAGAATATTTGTATGAATGTCAATGCCAGGATGAATCCTAATAAATTGAGATACGGTCCTAGTGGTCGTAATCCTGAACTAATATCGACGCAGCTGGTATATACAAGGGCTCCAACGGTCGATTTATTTATTGAATATAATTTTTTTGAATTTTTTTGTTTTTTTTTTGTTTTTCTTTGTCTAAATAAAATACAATAATGAGGCTTGCTCTCAAACACTCTACTTCATCCCAGCGACGACAACAAGGCAATACTAGGGCCCCACCAAATCACTTAGAGAAACACAAAATTGTAAAAATAAAACAGAAAGTGATATGGTAATGATGATTCTGAGATATGTTTGTTCGATGATTATCATGTTATTTCTAACACCTGAGCTAGGAATCCTTTTATGAATAAACCATTTAGCTGGGCACGCCAATTCTTATAGACAAGAATTTTATTTCCATCTACCTAGAATGGTTAGTGTCATCCTGAATAGTTTACATATTCCTAAATTTTGGAGTTTCTTATTGGTATCAATTTTCGGAAACTCTGCCCCCAAACCTAAATCTAACATTGTACTCAATGTTTCAAACCGTGCAACCTAGAATGGTATGCAACATATAAATAGGAGAGACAAATATAATTCAAATAAAAGGGATTAGAACGTTTCACCAGATTGACGCAAGAAAAGAATATTCCCTGTTAAAAAATCAAACGATAGTAACAACAAAGAACACTAAAAATAAAATAAAAATAAAAACAAAAAGACTAAAGAAAATGTAAAAATAAAATAAAAATCTACCTACTGGAATATAAAGAAAGGATACCCATAAACTATCAACCTGAAAATTTTGGGATCTACCCAAAATACAACATTTACAAATGACAACTTCACACTTATGTTATGAAAACGTGAAGACACTGAAACTATCAAAAATAGAGGATTACCCCGAAACCTAGTTTTTACTATACATGGAAGTACTTAAAGAAAAAAATATGGGGATACTACTGGGATTGGAACAATATCAATTAGTTCATGCACGATATCAGGAATATTCAATTCATTTGGGTACTTAGATGCAAAGTAATCCAACAATATTTTAGAAGCACACAATTCTAACCCTAAATTAGGTAACTTTTGGAAGTCTACGGGTTTAGAAACAACCTCTATGTCGGGTGATGATCTTGTGAGATAGATCATTTATGGAATTAGGAAAATCATCCACAGGGTCATTTTATATATTCTGTCTGGAACAAAGAGTCACTTCAAAACTGATCATCATCAATATATAACCTATGCATTCAAGAACTCTCAATCTATGACCCAATCTAGACGATTTGTGGTTATAATACTTCTCATGTATCGTTTTATGTGATTCTTAACTTACCATATGTGAAAAACCTCATGGTATTGGGGTTGATACTCATATGAATAACTACCCATATCGACATGACGTGGATGCCAAGTTCCATACCTGAGATGATTATAAGCACAAATTTACTTATACCGTGGCCCATACATATATTCCCCAATCGTTATCTCAGATGACATCTCCTGAAAAAGAGTCATCATCCTCAAAAAAATACCTGAAATAAAATTCTAAAACACAAAACAAGTCAAATAAAACTAAAATCCTAAAAGAAAAATAAAAATATTTACAAAAAATAAAAATAAATAAAATAAAAGCTTAAGCTACGATTAGAAAATCAAAAATACTAATTACAATATTTTACAACCAGTCCCCGGCAGCGGCGCCAAAAATTGATAGGATTTTGGAATACCCTATTTATAATAACCACAATTACACGGCGTCTAACTAGTAGACAATGAAAAATACGGGTCGAACCCATAGGGAGCGGTGTAAATAATGTAATCAATATTCTTAATCGACTAATCAAGGATGATACTTTTGTATTTTATTGAAGAATGCAAATGAACAAGAAAATAATAAAATAAATTAGAAAAATGCACAATCTGATCAAATTGAAAGGGCACTAGGATTTTCGGTTTCCACTAATTTAATATATAAAACTCATATCCAATCTCTAAAATAAAATCGTTTCACCACTGTAATTTCCTTCGAGCAAGATATTAAGCTAGAATGCGTTCTTGGAGATCAGACATTAGCTATTTCCAGAATATACGTATATCAGTAAATTGTTGTTCTTAAGAATTTAAGTATCGTCATTGGATACAGAACAATCTCTAGGAATAACACTATAAAAGTCATTGGATACAGAACAAGCTCTAGGAATAGCACTATAGAAGTTATTGGATACATAACAAGTTCTAGGAATAGAACTAGAGAAGACTCAAGTTGCTTTATACTAGCGGGCAATCCATCTAGGAGCTTGAGATTTATTAGATAGACTACATGGTCAATATAGAATGCAAGTAGTTATTTGTAGAGACTGCATTCTTAATTATCCTTCGGAATATAAGTAGAGATACAATATTTCGCATTTTGATGTGAAGTTAGAAATATGTACGGATACTTTTATGTTCCTGCAACTAGGCAGAAGGGCGATTTTACAATTCTGACCCTTGTCAAACACTCACCATCTACAACAACATATGATTTTTCCATTTTTTTACCACCAGTACAACATTAGGTAAACATGTGAGGTGATGGATAGGTTTTATGAACTTAGCTTATAACAATCTCTCTACCTCCTCTTTGATTGCCAGGGCGGTTTCTTGCGGGAAGTCGCAACTTCTTTGCTTGAATGGTCGAAATTCGGGTGATACACTCAGGTTTTGGGAGACAAGGTTGCTATCCAGAACCGGCATCTCATCATACTTTAATGCAAACACGCCTTTGTTTTCAACTAAAAGTTCTACTAACGCGCTCATTTCCTCCTTGCTCAAGCTTTTGCTTATTTTAATAAAACGTTGGTCTTCCGCAGCCTCGATGTTGACTTCTTCCATCCTATTTGTAGTCAGATCCTTTATATTGCTTTCTGTTAGCAACTTCCTCATGCCTCCTTCTGCCTTGATCAAAGAAAACTCAGCCTCTTCGGCTACTCCTGAGGGCGACTACGTCATCTCTTCATCGATGGAAGCCGTGGCGTATTCGTTCCCGAACTCGACAGTCCCCTTAGATAATTGCTATAAGTGGTATATGTGTCCCCCTTCCGGTTTTTGAAAAATATCGGAACTGGGGATTCTCTTGTAGCTTCTTCTTTTTGAGGCAGGATTAACCGTCATTCATGATGGGCTAAATGTTGACTTTACGGTTTTCTCCTTGGGAGTCGATTCATCCTCCCATTTAAGAAGCGGGGTAAGTTGGATCACTGGTGCCCCCTTGGGATCCTTTGGTGCATCATATAACACGGCGTCTTCCATGTACGCTTCTTCTGGTTCGAAATTTTTGTTCGTCGCGGGGATTCGGTACTGCTTTTCCCCTATATTCGTCTTCACGCATTGGTGGTAAGTTGAAGCTATTACCTTATAGTTGACCAGCCATCCTCGTACGAGTAACACATGGAAGGTCTTGTCATCATTGAGTACATAGAATAGGGTGAGAGCTCTTATCGATCTGATTCTCATCACTGGGCTAACGACACCGATGGTTGTTTGCGTATTTCCCCCGAACCCTTTTACCGTGGTTGCGTGCATCCGAATAGCCGATCGTTGCACGCCCAAGAGATCCATGGTATTGAGAGAGATTAGATTTAATGATGTGTTGCCATCTACGGATGGTCTTTTCGGTTGCTTCATATTAATGGTCGTTGTGAGGTAAAGCGGTCGAAGGTATTCACCTGGGTAGCAGATATCTTCATCAGTGAAGGTAAGTGCCCCTTTTGGCGTCGGGCAGTATGGTTTACCAGCCGCTATGGCTGCGATGGATTTCAACGCTTATCGAGTCTGGTTCTCGCTAAATCTTAACGAGTCAAAGAATTATTGAACCAAAATTATTTTTGCAAATTTTCTTAGTATGCTTTCGGTATTATCAAAGATTGTGGCTTCTTCTTCCTCTTCACACACCTTTTCATGTGTTGCATCCCAAGGTCTCCATGTATCCTCCGTTGGTCTGTGATAGCATCATGACCTGGTGCCGAGGGAGCGGGTTCTCGTTGATTGCTTGATTAACCAGCTTGATTTATCCGCGTTTCTCTTCTGGTTGAAAATACCTCTGATAGAGAAGCATTCTTTTGTTGGGTGATTCACTCAGCGATGATAGTGGGAATATCTGGCACTACCTTTGTCGAATTTTTTAATATCTAATACTAAAGGTGGTAACGTAACTTCATGGTTTTCCACCTATTGTTCAAGTAAGCCGATGATTTGTTCTCGGCTGCAGGGAATGGGCGGTAGCGGATTTAGATCTGTCCTGGGGCCCTTGTTTCCTCGACTCGCATTGTATGGATGGAATAAAAGAGGCCTCATTGTATCTTGATTATTCATCGTACGATTTTTGAATGTTGGTGCCTACGCGGTATTGACTGAGTGTTTCCAAGTGTGGTCCATGTTTCCTAGATTCAGAATATCGGCGCAATCCGCTATTCTGGAAGCCGCTTCCTCTAATTAAACAAATGTCTGGAACTTGAATTTGGCCAGATTCCATATGAATGCAGACGTCATTTCTCGTACACAGATATCTACCAGGGTCTCTTCCTTGTTATCCTCGTGGCATTTAAGATAAAAATTCCTGAATCGTGTGATGAATCTTCTGATTTCTTCCTCAACTCTTTGATTACATCTGCTTAGATCAATCATAGTGATTTTTTTCTTCGCCGAGTAAAACTTACTCAAGAAAAGCGTGGTCTTTTTCGACCATGACAATATGCTTCCTGATTTTAGGTTAGCGTACCAGGTGAAAGCTGTATCCGATAATGACTAGGGGAACTCTCTCAAGCATAAGTTCCTGTCGGACGAGTATGCGTTCATTGTTGATAAGAATCGACTGAGATCCCCGCGGGTATTTCCTCGTCCATCGTAGGTCTTAAACTTTGGAGACGTATATTCATTCGGGTACTGGTATTCAGCTACCTCGGATGAGTATGGTATACTCATGGAAGTAATTGTCATGTTTTACTACTCGATAGTTTGCCTCTAAATATTTAGCAATTGCCTCTTGTGAAACTCCGCGTGAATACCCTTCTCCACTAGATACTTTCTTTGATACCTCCTTGATTATCGTTCCTCCTGTTTCTTCCGCTTGTCTTATAAGCTTTCTTAATTCTTGTTGACACTGAACATGTCCTTCTATTTCTGCTTGCATTCTTGCAGAGTTTGTTTGTGCTGGGGCGTATCCTCCTTTGTCTTCTGCTTATTCGTGTCAGCCGTCACTCCTGTTTTTTCCGCGCGAGGTGTTTGCACGATTGGGTATTTGACGATGGCCCTCATTGTCAACTCCTAATCACTCTCCTGCCCTTTCTCTATTATCACACCATCGATAGTCGGTTACTACTTGTCATGATCGAAACGGTGTTTTACGGGTGCATCTTGCTGGACAAGAGACAAGCCTTTCGCTGTGGTCGCCAACTGTTTTGAGGGTAAAATGGTAAAGGGGAGACCTATCCAAGTCACAGCAAGGACTACACCTTTCCTCGTGAGTTTAGAGAGAGAATACCCCTTTTTCAGTACTATTTCTTTATCTTTCATAGACTTTCTTTCTTTATCTCTTCATGACACATGTCTTCCTAAACTCCCTTATATTACAAAGAAATCATTTTTTCTGCCTTACCCTTAACTTCTCCTTTTATTCCTTCCTTGTCTTTTTATCTTCATGGATATACCTCTAGGGACTTGGGCTTAGTTCCCAAGTCCCCAAGACATTTATGGGTTTGGGCCTATCTAATCGAGATGACTCTCCTTATCACTGGGTAGTCATTTTTCAGGCATCAACAGTAGTCAATTAGGATTCTTAGAGTTTTTGAGAAACTTGTTATTTGAGAGAATTTGAAAGAGTCTTTGTAAGTTCATAAACTTTGAGAGACTCTCAGTGACTTTCATAAGATATTTGTACAGACTATCCTTATTGATTTGTAGAGAGTTTTCATATTCTATTGTAGAGATAAAAAAATATTAATCGAATAATAAAAAAGTTTCTAATCACCAAAAAATAATCAAAATTTATTTATTTTTTTATCAATTAATATAACAGTAACAAAATTTAATAAAAATAAATCATAATAATTTTTGTATTATTTTCCACGATAACTAGAAAAAAAAATCAATCGTTCGATGTCTGCTCGTTGGTTATTTTAACGTTGGGTCTTATTAAATGGTGTACCTTAGCGTAAGGTCCCAACTTTGCCTAGTGTTGTCTTTGTATCCCAGTCAAATAGTTGACCAACATTTGACCCCTTGACCGTCCATAAATTAAATTTTATTTTTAATTAATTATTATTTAACAAACGTTGTTAACAGAGTTAGACGCGTGATCTTGATGATGAAATGTTGTTCGTTCCTTTTATATCAATTGTGACAATGTTGAGCATTGATCGTCCTTTTTCACTTGTTTTTCACAGAAATCACAGCCTCCAATCCAGATATCTTCTCTCACTCAAGAACGCTTCTAACATTAATCGTCATGCTCTATGCCATAAATACGAACCGTAGATATTCTATATTGTCTGTAACAAATCTCCCATTAATGTTAGTTGCTGGAAGAATAAGAAAAATTATGGACAAACATCCCTATAATGAACATTGTTTTATACGTCGATGTTCTACTAAACCATACATTGATAGTGATAATACAATCGAGACAATTCAATTGATGGAAGCAGCGATTTAGATTTAGATAATAATCAACAGAAATTCACAGAACGTTTAGTACCTCAAAATTAAAAACCTATTTCTTCAATATCAACTAAGGGTTTAGTTTTTGATGTGGGGATTGAAAATTCATGGGATAGTCAACAGATCCCTAGTTGTGACTGCTCTTTTTCTAGCAGTACAATCACATGAAGAAAACATACATAAAAGAAGAGATTTAATCTGTAAATCAAATATGAAACTGAAATAGGAATATGAATTGACACAAATGATTAATGTGGTTCGGAAAATAGAGAAGTCCCCTTTTTTAATACATTTGTTTTGTTTCTATTGGGTGAAAAAAATGTCTTTTACATAAATATCCCTTTACCCTTATCTTCAAATTATTAATAAACTTTCTGCTTCAACCTTAAATTCTACCACGTGTCGATGTGGTATGCCATGTATCGATGGTGATCTTATCTTTGGATTTAGTGTT